>JAWQEG010000331.1:602500-812500 GCA_033782935.1 Petrolisthes cinctipes | reverse complement strand
TGTCTGTATGTCAGAACATACATACATACATACATACACTCTCAAATAATAATAATAATAATAATAATAATAATAATAATAGAAAACAAATAATAATTATAATAATGATGATAACAATAATGATGATAATAATGATGATGATAGATAATCATGATGATGATGATTAAGATTATGAATAATGATAATATGGATGATGCTAATGATGATGATGATAATGATAAGGGATGATAATGATGATGATTGATAATGATGATAATGATGATGATAATTAATATATATATAACACTCTATCTATATATCTATTCATCAGAGAGAGAGAGAGCGAGAGAGAGAGAGAGAGAGAGAGTAGGGGTGGGGTAGGAAGGTGGTAGGCTTGGAGGCCTCACGCAGGGAGAGAGAGAGAGAGAGAGAGAGTCCTCTCTCTCTCTCTCTCTCTCTCTCTCTCTCTCTCTCTCTCTCTTAAAATCATATTTAAATTCAAACAGTTTATTAACCACAGAATCTCTCTCTCTCTCTCTCTCTCTCTCTCTCTCTCTCTCTCTCTCTCTCTCTCTCTCGTATGTATGTATGTATGTATGTGCCTCAGAACATACAGACATACATGCATACACTCTCAAATAATAATAATAATAATAATAATAATAATAATTATTATTATTATTATTATAATGATGATAATAATGATGATGATGATAATAATGATGATTTTGATGATGATAATAATGATGATGATTAAGATGATGATAATGATGATGATGATAATATTAATGATGATGATGATAATGTTGATGATGATAATGATGATGTTGATAATGATGAGGAGGAGGAAAATGATGATAATGATGATGATGATGAAGATAATGATGATGATAATGATAATGATAATAATTATGATGATAATGATGATGATAATAATGATAATAATGATGATAATGATGATGATAATAATGATGATAATAATGATGATGATGATAATGATAATGATGATGATAATGATGATGACGATGATAATAATGATGATGATGATAATGATGATGATAATATATATATATATATATATATATATATATATATAACACTCTATCTATCTATCAATCTATTCATCAGAGAGAGAGAGAGAGTGGGGGAGGGTTGGAAGGTTGTAGGCTGGGAGGCCTCACACACACACACACAGAGAGAGAGATGGTCCTCTCTCTCTCTCTTAAAATCATATTTAAATTCAAACAGTTTATTAGCAAGAGAATCTCTCTCTCTCTCTCTCTCTCTCTCTCTCTCTCTCTCTCTCTCTCTCTCTGTGTGTATGTATGTATTAATGTCTCAGCATACACTCTCAAATAATAATGATAATAATAATAATAATAATAATAATAATAATAATTAAAAAAAATATATATATTAATAATATTAATAATAATCAATCAGTCAATTAATCAATTAATACAATGAATTAATCAATCAATCCATTTATCTATCTATCTAAAACACACAAACTCACACACACACACACAGAGAGAGAGAGAGAGAGAGAGAATATTTTCAAAATACACGACCAGATGTATAATCACCTCACTCTAACCACTAGGCCACCGACACAATTATTATTATCGTCACAAATGTAGGCTAAGAACAGACGCGAATAATTCGATATTTTGGGGTCTCGGTATTAAAAAAAAAAATATATATATATATATATATATATATATATATATATATATATATATATATATATATATATATATATATATATATATATATATATATATATATAATTCGATATTTGGGGGTCCGTCCCAGAAGCGATCTGTACATGCTTTACTCAGTGCTAGAATATTAAAAAAATAGAGGATGAGAATCGAACCGGGGCCATTACATTTCACAGTCCCTCACTCTTTCGTATCGACCACTTCCCCCCCACCACCTCTAGCGACTCATAACGTCTTGCATATTCACCACAAAAACACCCGAAAAGTCCTCATTTGGGTCTCTCTCTCTCTCTCTCTCTCTCTCTCTCTCTCTCTCTCTCTCTCTCTCTCTCTCTCTCTCTGCTACAACAATTTACAAATTCCAAGTGAAATACATGCTGAAAAGCGTTCTCTACTCGTTTATATTCTAAATTCAGGCTCATGATAATAATAATAATAATAATAATAATAATAATAATAAGGAAGGAGACCTGAGTGAATGTGGTCACTGGAGGGGAATCACTTTGTCACCGATAGCTTTGAAAGTGTTTAGTAGTGTTGTTAAATAGGCTGGAGCCAGTGGTTGATGATATAGTTAGGAACGAGCAGGCCGGTTTTAGAAAGGGACGTGGTTGTATGTAATGATCAAATTTTTCTTATTAGGCATTTAATGCAACAAGTAAATGAAATGAGAGTTCCGTTGAGCTTTTGCTTTGTTGACTTCGAAAAAGCATTTGATAGTGTTTCGAGAGGGACTATGGGGAAGATTATGAGGCTTTATGGAATTCCGGAGGAGTTTGTGAAGGTCGTTACGAACATGCATGATGGCACATTTTGTAAAGTGATGGTTGATGGTTGTATGAGTGGTCCGTTTGAAGTCAAGTCAGGTGTGATTCAGGGTGGCATCTTGTCGCCTTTGTTGTTCGTATTGGTCATAGATTACGTAATGAAAAGGGTTGGTATAGAAACTGGTGCAGGTATACTCTGGGGAGAGAATGGGAAGCTCTTGGACCTGGATTATGCAGATGATATAGTTTTGAAGTGTGATGGGCCGGAGGAGATGCAGAGGGTGTTGGATTGTTTAGTGAGAGAGGGCTTAAGGGTGGGTTTGGTTATTAATTGTGGAAAAACTGAAATTATTAATATGAACATGGAAAATGCACAGGACTGTATGATTGGAGGTGTGGTGGTAAAGCAGGTTGAAACGTTTAAATATTTAGGTACCTTTTTAACGAAGGATGGTTCTTTGACCTTAGAATACGAAGAAAGGTTAAGAAAGGCAAATCAGGCAATGGGAATGCTTAAAACTGTTTGGAAGAATAAAAAATTTTCTGTGCATACAAAAATCAAAATTTATAAAGTAATGGTTAGGAGTATACTAACCTACGGTCACGAATCATGGTACAGTACAGCGAATATGGACCGTAAATTCTTGGTGTTTGAAAATAAGGTACTTAGATGAATATTAGGAATTAAGTGGTGGGATAGGATATCGAATAGCAGAATTAGAGAAATAACAGGGGTGCAGCAAGTTGATGAATATGTTAGGATGTCACGTTGGAAGTGGTTAGGTCATGTGTATAGAAGACATGGGATAGTACGAGATACACTAGGGTGGGTAGCACATGGTACAAGAAGAAGAGGAAGGCCTAGAGAGACGTGGGTGAGAACAATGAGGCGGGAAGCGGGAGATGAATGTTGGGGAGATTTGGAGGAGTTGGCTCAGGATAAGGTGTGGTGGCACGAGTTCATTGAGGCCCTATGCATCCCTGTGGGTGCTACAGGAAATGATTGATTGATTGAATAATAATAAAAATAATAATAATATTAATAATAATAATAATAATAATAATAATAAAAAAAAAAAAAAAAAATATATATATATATATATATAATAATAATAATAATAATAATAATATGTGAGAGAGAGAGAGAGAGAGAGAGAGAGAGAGAGAGAGAGAGAGAGAGAGAGAGAGAGAGAGAGAGTGTGTGAGAGTATATAAGTGAGAGTGAGAAATAATAATAATAATAATAATAATAATATTAATAATATAGTTCAGTTATACAATATAAATACACGTTTTCTATTATACAATAAAAATATGGAAAAATAATATAGTTATCCGTAAATAAATAGTAGGGAAGTGCTGACTCTCTCTCTTTCTCTCTCTCTCTCTCTCTCTCTCTGTGTGTGTGTGTGTGTATGTATGTATGTATGTACGTCAGAACATACATGCATACATACATACATTCTCAAATAATAATAATAATAATAATATTAATAATAATAGAAAAATAATAATAATAATAATATTAATAATAATAGAAAAATAATAATAATAATAATATTAATAATAATAGAAAAATAATAATAATAATAATAATTATTATAATGATGATGATAATAATAATGATGAAAATAATGATGATAATGATGATAATAATAATGATGAAAATAATGATGATGATGATAATAATTATGATAATTAAGATGATAATGATATAATGATGATGATGATGATAATGATGATGATGATGATAATAATGATGATGATGATAATGATGATGATGATAATAATAATGATAATAATGATGATGATGATAATAATGATGATAATGATGATGATGGGAATGATAATGAAAATGATGATGATAATGAAGATGATGATGATGTTAATGATAATAATAATGATGATGATTATGATGATGATAATAAGGATGATGATAATGATGATGATGATGATAATGATGATAATGATGATGATAATGATGATAATTATATATATATATATATATATATATATATATATATATATATATATATATATATATATATATATAGAGAGAGAGAGAGAGAGAGAGAGAGAGAGAGAGAGAGAGAGAGAATATTTTCAAAATACATGACAGAACAAGCTGAAAATCGATATTTTAGGTGCCCAAGTCAATATGTGCATGCATCTTCTGTACCCATTTACATCCCAAATTCAGGCTCAAAACCTCCGAAAATTTGATATATTTGGGTCCCAGAAGCGATCTGTACATGCCTACTCAGTGTTAGAATATTTTACAAAATACAGACCCAAAACATGCTGAAAAATTGATATTTTAGTTGCCCAAAGTCAATATGTGTATGCATATTCTGTACCCGTTTACATTCTAAATTCAGGCTGAAAACACCCGAAAATTCCATATTTTTGGGTCCCACAAGCGATATGTACATGCTTACTCAGTGCTTAAACATTTTCAAAATATAGGCCCAAAACAAGCTAAAAATCGATATTTTTGGTGCCCAATGTCGATAGGTGAATGCATCTTCTTTACTCGTTTATATCTCAAATTCAGGCTCAAAACACCCGAAAATTCGATATTTTTGGGTCCCAGAAGCGATCTATACATGCCTACTCAATGCTAGAATATTTTCAAAATATAAGCCCAAAACATGCTAAAATCGATATTTTAGGTTTCCAAAGTCGATATGTGCATGCATCTTCTTTACTCGTTTATACCTCAAATTCAGGCTCAAAACACCCGAAAATTCGATATTTTTGGGTCCCAGAAGCGATCTATACATGCCTACTCAGTGCTAGAATATTTTCAAAATATAAGCCCAAAACATGCTGAAAATCGATATTTTAGGTTTCCAAAGTCGATATGTGCATGTATCTTCAGTACCCGTTTATATCTCAAATTCAGGCTCAAAACACCCGAAAATTCGATATTTTTAGGTCCCAGAAGCGATCTGTACATGCCTACTCAGAGCTAGAATATTTTAAAAATATAGGGCAAAAACATACTATAAATCGATATTTTTGGTGCCCAAAGTCAATATGTGCTTGCATCTTCTGTACCCGTTTATATCCCATATTAAGGCTAAAAAAAAAAAAACGAAAATTCGATATTTTTGGGTCCCAGAAGCGATCTGTACATGCCTATTCAGTGTTAGAGCATTTTCAAAATACAGGCCCAAAACATGCTGAAAATCGATATTTTATGTGTCCAAAGTCGATATGAGCATGCATCTTCTGTACCCGTTTATATCTCAAATTCATTCTCAAAACACCCGAAAATTCGATATTTTTGGGTGCAAGAAGCGATCTGTACATGCCTACTTAGTGCTAGAATGTTTTCAAAATATAGGCTCAAAACATGCTAAAAATCGATATTTTAGGTGCAAAAAGTCGATATGTGCATGCATATTCTGTACCCGTTTATATCCCAAATTCAGGCTTAAAACACCCGAAAATTCGATGTTTTGGGGTCCCAAGCGATCTGTACATACCTACTCCTTGCTAGAATGTTTTCAAGATACAGACCCAAAACATGCTAAAAATCGATATTTGATGTGCAAAAAGTCGATATGTGTATGCATTTTTAGTACCCGTTTATATCTCAAATTCAGGCTCAAAACACCCGAAAACTCGATATTTTTTGGTGCCAGAACTAATCTGTACACACCTAGTCAGTGCTAGAATGTTTTCAAAATATAGGGATATAACATGCTAAAAATCGATATTTTAGGTGTCTAAAGTCGATATGTGCATGCATCTTCTGTACCCGTTTCTATCCCATATTTGGGCTCAAAACACCCGAAAATTTGATATTTTTTTGTCCCAGATGCGATATGTACATGCATAGTCAGTGCTAGAATATTTTCAAAATACAGGCCCAGAAAAAGCTAAAAATCGATATTTTAGGTTACCAAAGTCAATATGTGCATGCATCTTCTGTACCCGTTTCTATCCCATATTCGGGCTCAAAACACCTGAATATTCGATTTTATTAGGTCCCAGAAGCGATCTGTACATGCCTACTCCGTGTTAGAGTATTTTCAAAATACAGGCCAAAAACATGCTGAAAATCGATATTTTATGTGCCCTAAGTCAATATGTGCATGCATCTTCTGTACCCGTTTATATCTCAAATTCAGTCTCAAAACACCCAAAAATTCGATATTTTTGGGTCCCAGAAGCGATCTGTACATGTCTACTCAGTGCTAGAATATTTTCAAAATATAGGCCCAGAACATGCTAAAAATCGATTTTTTGGGTGCCCAAAGTCAATATGTTCATGCATCTTCTGTACCCGTTTATATCCCAAATTCAGGCTCAAAACACACGAAAATTCGATATATTTAGGTCCCAGATGCGATATGTACATGCATAGTCAGTGCTAGAATATTTTCAAAGTACAGGCCCAAAACATGCTAAAAATCGATATTTTAGGTGCCTAATGTCGATATGTGTATGCATCTTTAGTGCCCGTTTATATCTCAAATTCAGGCTCAAAACACCCGAAAACTCGATATTTTTTGGTGCCAGAACTAATCTGTACACACCTAGTCAGTGCTAGAATGTTTTCAAAATATAGGCTCATAACATGCTAAAATTCGATATTTTAGGTGTCTAATGTCGATATGTGTATGCATCTTTAGTACCCGTTTATATCTCAAATTCAGGCTCAAAACACCCAAAAACTCGATATTTTTTGGTCCCAGATGCGATATGTACATGCATAGTCAGTGCTAGAATATTTTCAAAGTACAGGCCCAAAACATGATAAAAATCGATATTTTAGGTGCCTAATGTCGATATGTGTATGCATCTTTAGTGCCCGTTTATATCTCAAATTCAGGCTCAAAACACCCGAAAACTCGATATTTTTTGGTGCCAGAACTAATCTGTACACACCTAGTCAGTGTTAGAATGTTTTCAAAATATAGGCTCATAACATGCTAAAATTCAATATTTTAGGTGTCTAATGTCGATATGTGTATGCATCTTTAGTACCCGTTTATATCTCAAATTCAGGCTCAAAACACCCTAATATTCGATTTTATTGGGGCCCAGAAGCGACCTTTACATGGCTACTAAGTGCTAGAATATTTTCAAAATATAGGCCCAAAACATGCTCAAAATCAATATTTTAGGTGTCCAAAGTCGATATTTGTATGCATCTTCAGTACTCGTTGATATCTCATATTCAGACTTAAAACACCCGAAAAATCGATATTTTTGAGTCCCAGAAGCGATCTGTACATGCCTACTCCATGTTAGAATATTTTCATAATACAGGCCGAAAATATGCTAAAATCGATATTCTAGGTGCCCAAAGTCAATATGTGTGTGGATCTTCAGTACCCGTTTATATCTCAAATTCAGGCTCAAAACACCCGAAAAATCGATATTTTTGGGTTGTATAAGCGACCTGTACATGCCTACTCAGTAATAGAATATTTTCAAAATACAGGCCCAAAACATGTTAAAAATCGATATTTTAAGTGCCCAAAGTCGATATGTGCATGTATCTTCTGTACCCGTTTATATCTCAAATTCAGGATTAAAACACCCGAAAATTTGATATTTATGGGTCCCATAAGCGATCTGTACATGCCTACTCAATGTTAGAATATTTTTAAAATACAGGCCCAAAACATGCTGAAAATCGGTATATTAGGTGCCCAAAGTCAATATGTGCATGCATCTTCTATACCCGTTTATATCTCAAATTCAGGCTCAAAACACCCGAAAATTCGATGTTTTTGAGTCCCAGAAGCGATCTGTACATGCCTACTCAGTGTTAAAATATTTTCAAAATACAGGCCCAAAACATGCTCAAAATCGATATTTTAGGTGCAAAAAGTCGATAAGTGCATGCATCTTCAGTACCCGTTTGTATCTCAAATTCAGGCTCAGAACACCTGAAAATTCGTTATTTTTGGGTCCCAGAAGCGATATGTACATGCCTACTCAGTGCTAGAATATTTTCAAAATATATGTCCAAAACATGCTACAATTTGATATTTTGGGTGCCCAAAGTCGATATGTGCGTGCATCTTCTGTACCCGTTTATATCTCAAATTCAGGCTCAAAACACTCGAATATTCAATATTTTTGGGTCCCAGAAGCTATCTGTAGAAGCCTACTCAGGGCTAGAATATTTTCAAAATATAGGCCCAAAACATGCTAAAAATCGATATTTTGGGTGCCGAAAGTCAATATGTGCATGCATCTTCTGTACCCGTTTTTATCCCAAATTCAGGCTCAAAACACCCGAAAATTCGATATTTTTGGGTCCTAGAAACGATCTGTACATACCTACTCCTTGTTAGATAGAATGTTTTCAAGATACAGACCCAAAACATGCTCAAAATCGATATTTTAGGTGCATAAAGTCGATATGTGCATGCATCTTCAGTACACGTTTATATCTCAAATTCATGCTAAAAAAACCCGAAAATTCGATATTTTTGGGTGCCAGAAGCGATCTGTACATGCCTACTCAGTGCTAGAATATTTTCAAAATATAGGCTTAAAACATGCTGAAAATCGATATTTTAAGTGCCCAAAGTTAATATGTGCATGCATCTTCTGTACCCATTTCTATCCCAAATTCAGGCTCAAAACACCCGAAAATTCGATATTTTTGGGTCCCAGAAGCGATTTGTACATGTCTACTCAGTGCTAGAATATTTTCAAAATATAGGCCAAATACATGCTGAAAATTGATATTTTAGGTGCCCAAAGTCGATATGTTCATGCATCTTCAGTACCCGTTTATATCTCAAATTCAGGCTAAAAAAAGATGAAAATTCGATATTTTTGCGTCCCAAAAGCAATCTGTACATGCCTACTCAGTAATAGAATGTTTTCAAAAAACAGGCCCAAAACATGTTGAAAATCGATATTTTAGGTGCCCAAAGTCGATATGTGCATGTATCTTCTGTACCCGTTTACATCTCAAATTCAGGATCAAAACACCTGAAAATTCGATATTTATGGGTCCCAGAAGCGATCTGTACATGCCTACTCCATGTTAGAGTATTTTCAAAATACAGGCCCAAAACATGCTGAAAATTGATATTTTAGGTGCTCAAAGTCAATATGTGCATGCATCTTCTGTGCCCGTTTATATATCAAATTCAGGCTCAAAAAAACCGAAAATTCGATATATTTGGTTCCCATAAGCGATCTGTACATGCCTAATCCGTGTTAAAGTATTTTCATAGTACAGGCCCAAAACATGCTGAAATTCGATATTTTATGTGCCCTTAGTCAATACGAGTATGCATCTTCTGTTTCAGTTTATATCCCAAATTCTGGCTCAAAACTCCCGAATATTCGATTTTATTTTGGCCCAGAACCGATCTGTACATGCTTACTCCTTGCTAGAATTTTTTCAAGATACAGACCCAAAACATGCTCAAAATCGATATTTTAGGTGCAAAAAGTCAATATGTGCATGCATCTTCTGCACTCGTTTATATCCCAAATGCAACCTCAAACACCCTAAAATTCGATATTTTTGGGTCCCAGAAGCGATCTGTACATGCCTACTCAGTGCTAGAATGTTTTCAAAATATAGGCTCAAAACATGCTAAAAATCTATATTTTAAGTGTCCAAAGTCGATATGTGCATGCATCTTCTGTACCCGTTTATACCTCAAATTCAGGCTCAAAACACCCGAAAATTCGATATTTTTGGGTCCCTGAAGCGATCTGTACATGCCTACTCAGTGCTAGAATATTTTCAAAATATAGGCCCAAAACATGCTAAAAATCGATATTTTAGGTGCCCAAAGTCGATATCTCAAATCCAGGCACAAAACACCCGTAAATTCGATATTTTGGGGTCCCAGAAGCGATCTATACATACCTACTCCGTGTTAGAGTATTTTAAAAATACAGACCCAAAACATACTGAAAATCGATCTTTTAGGTGTCCAAAAGTCGATATGTGCATGCATCTTCTGTACCCGCTTATATCCCAAATTTAACCTTAAAACACCCGAAAATTCGATATTTTTTTTGTCCCAGTAGCGATCTGTACATGCCTACTCAGTGCTAGAATGTTTTCAAAATACAGGCCCAAAACATGCTAAAAATCGATATTTTAAGTGTCCTAAGTCGATATGTGCATGAATCTTCTGTACCCATTTTTATCTCAAATTCAGGCTCCAAACACCCGAATATTCGATATTTTGGGGTCCCAGAAGCGATCTGTACATACTTACCTAGATACAGGCCCAAAACATGCTGAAAATCGATATTTTAGGTGCCTAAAGTCAATATGTGTATGCATCTTCTGCACCCGTTTATATCTCAAATTCAACCTCAAACACCCGAAAATTCGATATTTTTTGGTCACAGAAGCGATCTGTACATGCCTAATCAGTGCTAGAATGTTTTCAAAATATAGGCTCAAAACATGCTAAAAATCTATATTTTAAGTATCCAAAGTCGATATGTGCATGCATCTTCTGTACCCGTTTATACCTCAAATTAAGGCTCCAAACACCGGAAAATTCGATATTTTTGGGTCCCTGAAGCGATCTGTACATGCCTACTCAGTGCTAGAATATTTTCAAAATATAGGCTCAAAACATGCTAAAATTCGATATTTTAGGTGCCCAAAGTCGATATCTCAAATTCAGGCACAAAACACCCGAAAATTCGATATTTGGGGGTCCCAGAAGCGATCTGTACATGCCTATTCAGATACAGGCCCAAAACATGCTGAAAATCGATATTATTGGTGCCCAAAGTCAATATGTGTATGCATCTTCTGTACCCGTTTATATCTAAAATTCAATCTCCAAACACCCGAAAATTCGATATTTTGGGGTCCCAGAAGCGATCTGTACATGCCTACTCAGTACTAGATTGTTTTCAAAATATAGGCTCAAAACATGCTAAAAATCGATATTGTAGGTGTACAAAGTCGATATGTGCATGCATATTCTGTACCCGTTTATATCCCAAATTCAGGCTTAAAACACCCGAAAAATCGATTTTTTTGCTTCCCAGAAGCGATCTGTACATACCTACTCCTTGCAAGAATATTTTCAAGATACAGACCCAAATCATGCTCAAAATCGATATTATATGTGCAAAAAGTCGATACGTGTATGCATCTTTAGTACACGTTTATATCTCAAATTCAGGCTCAAAACACCCGAAAATGCGATATTTATGGCTGCCAGAAGCGATCTGTACATGCCTACTTAATGCTAGAATGTTTTCAAAATATAGGCTCAAAACATGCTAAAAATCGATATTTTAGGTGTCCAAAGTCGATATGTGCACGCATCTTCTGTCCCCGTTTATATCCCAAATTCAGGCTCAAAAAACCCGAAAATTTGATATTTTTGGGTCCCAGTAGCGATCTGTCCATGCCTACTCAATGCTAGAATATTTTCAAAATACAGGCCAAATACATGCTGAAAATTGATATTTTAGGTGCCCAAAGTCGATATGTTCATGCATCTTCAGTACCCGTTTCTATCTCAAATTCAGGCTAAAAAAAGATGAAAATTCGATATTTTTGCGTCCCAAAAGCAATCTGTACATGCCTACTCAGTAATAGAATGTTTTCAAAATACAGGCCCAAAACATGTTGAAAATCGATATTTTAGGTGCCCAAAGTCGATATGTGCATGTATCTTCTGTACCCGTTTACATCTCAAATTCAGGATCAAAACACCTGAAAATTCGATATTTATGGGTCCCAGAAGCGATCTGTACATGCCTACTCAATGTTAGAATATTTTCAAAGTGCAGGAAAAAAAAACAACTTGAAAATCGATATTTTAGGTGCCCAAAATCGATATGTGCATGCATCTTCAGTACCCGTTTATATCTTAAATTCAGGCTCAAAACACCCGAAAATTCGATATTTTTGGATCCCAAAAGCGATCTGTACATGCCTACTCCATGTTAGAGTATTTTCAAAATACAGGCCCAAAACATGCTGAAAATCGATATTTTAGGTGCTCAAAGTCAATATGTGCATGCATCTTCTGTGCCCGTTTATATATCAAATTCAGGCTCAAAACAACCGAAAATTCGATATATTTGGTTCCCATAAGCGATCTGTACATGCCTAATCCGTGTTAAAGTATTTTCAAAGTACAGGCCCAATACATGCTGAAATTCGATATTTTATGTGCCCTTAGTCAATACGAGTATGCATCTTCTGTTTCAGTTTATATCCCAAATTCTGGCTCAAAACTCCCGAATATTCGATTTTATTTTGGCCCAGAACCGATCTGTACATGCTTACTCCTTGCTAGAATTTTTTCAAGATACAGACCCAAAACATGCTCAAAATCGATATTTTAGGTGCAAAAAGTCAATATGTGCATGCATCTTCTGCACTCGTTTATATCCCAAATGCAACCTCAAACACCCTAAAATTCGATATTTTTGGGTCCCAGAAGCGATCTGTACATGCCTACTCAGTGCTAGAATGTTTTCAAAATATAGGCTCAAAACATGCTAAAAATCTATATTTTAAGTGTCCAAAGTCGATATGTGCATGCATCTTCTGTACCCGTTTATACCTCAAATTCAGGCTCAAAACACCCGAAAATTCGATATTTTTGGGTCCCTGAAGCGATCTGTACATGCCTACTCAGTGCTAGAATATTTTCAAAATATAGGCCCAAAACATGCTAAAAATCGATATTTTAGGTGCCCAAAGTCGATATCTCAAATCCAGGCACAAAACACCCGTAAATTCGATATTTTGGGGTCCCAGAAGCGATCTATACATAACTACTCCGTGTTAGAGTATTTTAAAAATACAGGCCCAAAACATACTGAAAATCGATCTTTTAGGTGCCCAAAAGTCGATATGTGCATGCATCTTCTGTACCCGCTTATATCCCAAATTTAACCTTAAAACACCCGAAAATTCGATATTTTTGGGTCCCAGAAGCGATCTGTACATGCCTACTCAGTGCTAGAATGTTTTCAAAATACAGGCCCAAAACATGCTAAAAATCGATATTTTAAGTGTCCTAAGTCGATATGTGCATGAATCTTCTGTACCCATTTTTATCTCAAATTCAGGCTCCAAACACCCGAATATTCGATATTTTGGGGTCCCAGAAGAGATCTGTACATACTTACCTAGATACAGGCCCAAAACATGCTGAAAATCGATATTTTAGGTGCCTAAAGTCAATATGTGTATGCATCTTCTGCACCCGTTTATATCCCAAATTCAACCTCAAACACCCGAAAATTCGATATTTTTTGGTCACAGAAGCGATCTGTACATGCCTAATCAGTGCTAGAATGTTTTCAAAATATAGGCTCAAAACATGCTAAAAATCTATATTTTAAGTGTCCAAAGTCGATATGTGCATGCATCTTCTGTACCCGTTTATACCTCAAATTAAGGCTCCAAACACCGGAAAATTCGATATTTTTGGGTCCCTGAAGCGATCTGTACATGCCTACTCAGTGCTAGAATATTTTCAAAATATAGGCTCAAAACATGCTAAAATTTGATATTTTAGGTGCCCAAAGTCGATATCTCAAATTCAGGCACAAAACACCCGAAAATTCGATATTTGGGGGTCCCAGAAGCGATCTGTACATGCCTATTCAGATACAGGCCCAAAACATGCTGAAAATCGATATTATTGGTGCCCAAAGTCAATATGTGTATGCATCTTCTGTACCCGTTTATATCTCAAATTCAATCTCCAAACACCCGAAAATTCGATATTTTGGGGTCCCAGAAGCGATCTGTACATGCCTACTCAGTACTAGATTGTTTTCAAAATATAGGCTCAAAACATGCTAAAAATCGATATTTTAAGTGCCCAAAGTCAATATGTGCATGCATCTTCTGTACCCATTTCTATCCCAAATTCAGGCTCAAAACACCCGAAAATTCGATATTTTTGGGTCCCAGAAGCGATTTATACATGTCTACTCAGTGCTAGAATATTTTCAAAATAAAGGCCCAAAACATGCTGAAAATCGATATTTTATGTGTCCAAAGTCAATATAAGCATGCATCTTCAGTACCTGTTTATATCTCAAATTCATGCTCAAAACACCCGAAAATTCGATATATTTGGGTCCCAGAAACGATCTGTACATACCTACTCCTTGCTAGAAATTTTTCAAGATACAAACCCAAAACATGAACAAAATCGATATCTTAGGTGCAAAAAGTCGATATGTGCATGCATTTTTTTTTTTTTTTTTTTTTTTTTTTTTTTTTTCTATACCTCAACCTCGGGGCTATAGGCTATCAGTAGCCCGTGACTCTTGCGAGGCCCCGAGATTATTGGGTGTCGCACTTGATGAGACAGTGGAGCTCCGTGGTGATGGTACCGTAGCTTCTCTTCTGTCCCACTAGATGACGACACCTTATTTATCCACGTCACTATATATACCCGTTTATATATGAAATTCAGGCTCAAAACATTCGAAAATTCGATATTTTTTGGTCCCAGAACTAATCTGTACACACCTAGTCAGTGCTAGAATGTTTTCAAAATATAGGCTCAAAACATGGTAAAAATCGATATTGTAGGTGTACAAAGTCGATATGTGCATGCATATTCTGTACCCGTTTATATCCCAAATTCAGGTTTAAAACACCCGAAAAATCGATATTTTTGCTTCCCAGAAGCGATCTGTACATACCTACTCCTTGCAAGAATATTTTCAAGATACAGACCCAAATCATGCTCAAAATCGATATTATATGTGCAAAAAGTCGATACGTGTATGCATCTTTAGTACACGTTTATATCTCAAATTCAGGCTCAAAACACCCGAAAATGCGATATTTTTGGCTGCCAGAAGCGATCTGTACATGCCTACTTAATGCTAGAATGTTTTCAAAATATAGGCTCAAAACATGCTAAAAATCGATATTTTAGGTGTCCAAAGTCGATATGTGCACGCATCTTCTGTCCCCGTTTATATCCCAAATTCAGGCTCAAAAAACCCGAAAATTTGATATTTTTGGGTCCCAGGAGCGATCTGTCCATGCCTACTCAATGCTAGAATATTTTCAAAATACAGGCCAAATACATGCTGAAAATTGATATTTTAGGTGCCCAAAGTCGATATGTTCATGCATCTTCAGTACCCGTTTATATCTCAAAATCAGGCTAAAAAAAGATGAAAATTCGATATTTTTGCGTCCCAAAAGCAATCTGTACATGCCTACTCAGTAATAGAATGTTTTCAAAATACAGGCCCAAAACATGTTGAAAATCGATATTTTAGGTGCCCAAAGTCGATATGTGCATGTATCTTCTGTACCCGTTTACATCTCAAATTCAGGATCAAAACACCTGAAAATTCGATATTTATGGGTCCCAGAAGCGATCTGTACATGCCTACTCAATGTTAGAATTTTTTCAAAGTGCAGGCAAAAACACAACTTGAAAATCGATATTTTATATGCCCAAAATCGATATGTGCATGCATCTTCAGTACCCGTTTATATCTTAAATTCAGGCTCAAAACACCCGAAAATTCGATATTTTTGGATCCCAAAAGCGACCTGTACATGCCTACTCCATGTTAGAGTATTTTCAAAATACAGGCCCAAAACATGCTGAAAATCGATATTTTAGGTGCTCAAAGTCAATATGTGCATGCATCTTCTGTGCCCGTTTATATATCAAATTCAGGCTCAAAACAACCGAAAATTCGATATATTTGGTTCCCATAAGCGATCTGTACATGCCTAATCCGTGTTAAAGTATTTTCAAAGTACAGGCCCAATACATGCTGAAATTCGATATTTTATGTGCCCTTAGTCAATACGAGTATGCATCTTCTGTTTCAGTTTATATCCCAAATTCTGGCTCAAAACTCCCGAATATTCGATTTTATTTTGGCCCAGAACCGATCTGTACATGCTTACTCCTTGCTAGAATTTTTTCAAGATACAGACCCAAAACATGCTCAAAATCGATATTTTAGGTGCAAAAAGTCAATATGTGCATGCATCTTCTGCACTCGTTTATATCCCAAATGCAACCTCAAACACCCTAAAATTCGATATTTTTGGGTCCCAGAAGCGATCTGTACATGCCTACTCAGTGCTAGAATGTTTTCAAAATATAGGCTCAAAACATGCTAAAAATCTATATTTTAAGTGTCCAAAGTCGATATGTGCATGCATCTTCTGTACCCGTTTATACCTCAAATTCAGGCTCAAAACACCCGAAAATTCGATATTTTTGGGTCCCTGAAGCGATCTGTACATGCCTACTCAGTGCTAGAATATTTTCAAAATATAGGCCCAAAACATGCTAAAAATCTATATTTTAGGTGCCCAAAGTCGATATCTCAAATCCAGGCACAAAACACCCGAAAATTCGATATTTTGGGGTCCCAGAAGCGATCTATACATAACTACTCCGTGTTAGAGTATTTTAAAAATACAGGCCCAAAACATACTGAAAATCGATCTTTTAGGTGCCCAAAATTCGATATGTGCATGCATCTTCTGTACCCGCTTATATCCCAAATTTAACCTTAAAACACCCGAAAATTCGATATTTTTGGGTCCCAGAAGCGATCTGTACATGCCTACTCAGTGCTAGAATGTTTTCAAAATACAGGCCCAAAACATGCTAAAAATCGATATTTTAAGTGTCCTAAGTGATATGTGCATGAATCTTCTGTACCCATTTTTATCTCAAATTCAGGCTCCAAACACCCGAATATTCGATATTTTGGGGTCCCAGAAGAGATCTGTACATACTTACCTAGATACAGGCCCAAAACATGCTGAAAATCGATATTTTAGGTGCCTAAAGTCAATATGTGTATGCATCTTCTGCACCCGTTTATATCCCAAATTCAACCTCAAACACCCGAAAATTCGATATTTTTTGGTCACAGAAGCGATCTGTACATGCCTAATCAGTGCTAGAATGTTTTCAAAATATAGGCTCAAAACATGCTAAAAATCTATATTTTAAGTGTCCAAAGTCGATATGTGCATGCATCTTCTGTACCCGTTTATACCTCAAATTAAGGCTCCAAACACCGGAAAATTCGATATTTTTGGGTCCCTGAAGCGATCTGTACATGCCTACTCAGTGCTAGAATATTTTCAAAATATAGGCTCAAAACATGCTAAAATTTGATATTTTAGGTGCCCAAAGTCGATATCTCATATTCAGGCACAAAACACCCGAAAATTCGATATTTGGGGGTCCCAGAAGCGATCTGTACATGCCTATTCAGATACAGGCCCAAAACATGCTGAAAATCGATATTATTGGTGCCCAAAGTCAATATGTGTATGCATCTTCTGTACCCGTTTATATCTCAAATTCAATCTCCAAACACCCGAAAATTCGATATTTTGGGGTCCCAGAAGCGATCTGTACATGCCTACTCAGTACTAGATTGTTTTCAAAATATAGGCTCAAAACATGCTAAAAATCGATATTTTAAGTGCCCAAAGTCAATATGTGCATGCATCTTCTGTACCCATTTCTATCCCAAATTCAGGCTCAAAACACCCGAAAATTCGATATTTTTGGGTCCCAGAAGCGATTTATACATGTCTACTCAGTGCTAGAATATTTTCAAAATAAAGGCCCAAAACATGCTGAAAATCGATATTTTATGTGTCCAAAGTCAATATAAGCATGCATCTTCAGTACCTGTTTATATCTCAAATTCATGCTCAAAACACCCGAAAATTCGATATATTTGGGTCCCAGAAACGATCTGTACATACCTACTCCTTGCTAGAAATTTTTCAAGATACAAACCCAAAACATGAACAAAATCGATATCTTAGGTGCAAAAAGTCGATATGTGCATGCATTTTTTTTTTTTTTTTTTTTTTTTTTTTTTTTTCTATACCTCAACCTCGGGGCTATAGGCTATCAGTAGCCCGTGACTCTTGCGAGGCCCCGAGATTATTGGGTGTCGCACTTGATGAGACAGTGGAGCTCCGTGGTGATGGTACCGTAGCTTCTCTTCTGTCCCACTAGATGACGACACCTTATTTATCCACGTCACTATATATACCCGTTTATATATGAAATTCAGGCTCAAAACATTCGAAAATTCGATATTTTTTGGTCCCAGAACTAATCTGTACACACCTAGTCAGTGCTAGAATGTTTTCAAAATATAGGCTCAAAACATGGTAAAAATCGATATTGTAGGTGTACAAAGTCGATATGTGCATGCATATTCTGTACCCGTTTATATCCCAAATTCAGGTTTAAAACACCCGAAAAATCGATATTTTTGCTTCCCAGAAGCGATCTGTACATACCTACTCCTTGCAAGAATATTTTCAAGATACAGACCCAAATCATGCTCAAAATCGATATTATATGTGCAAAAAGTCGATACGTGTATGCATCTTTAGTACACGTTTATATCTCAAATTCAGGCTCAAAACACCCGAAAATGCGATATTTTTGGCTGCCAGAAGCGATCTGTACATGCCTACTTAATGCTAGAATGTTTTCAAAATATAGGCTCAAAACATGCTAAAAATCGATATTTTAGGTGTCCAAAGTCGATATGTGCACGCATCTTCTGTCCCCGTTTATATCCCAAATTCAGGCTCAAAAAACCCGAAAATTTGATATTTTTGGGTCCCAGGAGCGATCTGTCCATGCCTACTCAATGCTAGAATATTTTCAAAATACAGGCCAAATACATGCTGAAAATTGATATATTAGGTGCCCAAAGTCGATATGTTCATGCATCTTCAGTACCCGTTTATATCTCAAAATCAGGCTAAAAAAAGATGAAAATTCGATATTTTTGCGTCCCAAAAGCAATCTGTACATGCCTACTCAGTAATAGAATGTTTTCAAAATACAGGCCCAAAACATGTTGAAAATCGATATTTTAGGTGCCCAAAGTCGATATGTGCATGTATCTTCTGTACCCGTTTACATCTCAAATTCAGGATCAAAACACCTGAAAATTCGATATTTATGGGTCCCAGAAGCGATCTGTACATGCCTACTCAATGTTAGAATTTTTTCAAAGTGCAGGCAAAAACACAACTTGAAAATCGATATTTTATATGCCCAAAATCGATATGTGCATGCATCTTCAGTACCCGTTTATATCTTAAATTCAGGCTCAAAACACCCGAAAATTCGATATTTTTGGATCCCAGAAGCGATCTGTACATGCCTACTCCATGTTAGAGTATTTTCAAAATACAGGCCCAAAACATGCTGAAAATCGATATTTTAGGTGCTCAAAGTCAATATGTGCATGCATCTTCTGTGCCCGTTTATATATCAAATTCAGGCTCAAAACAACCGAAAATTCGATATATTTGGTTCCCATAAGCGATCTGTACATGCCTAATCCGTGTTAAAGTATTTTCAAAGTACAGGCCCAAAACATGCTGAAATTCGATATTTTATGTGCCCTTAGTCAATACGAGTATGCATCTTCTGTTTCAGTTTATATCCCAAATTCTGGCTCAAAACTCCCGAATATTCGATTTTATTTTGGCCCAGAACCGATCTGTACATGCTTACTCCTTGCTAGAATTTTTTCAAGATACAGACCCAAAACATGCTCAAAATCGATATTTTAGGTGCAAAAAGTCAATATGTGCATGCATCTTCTGCACTCGTTTATATCCCAAATGCAACCTCAAACACCCTAAAATTCGATATTTTTGGGTCCCAGAAGCGATCTGTACATGCCTAATCAGTGCTAGAATGTGTTCAAAATAAAGGCTCAAAACATGCTAAAAATCTATATTTTAAGTGTCCAAAGTCGATATGTGCATGCATCTTCTGTACCCGTTTATACCTCAAATTCAGGCTCAAAACACCCGAAAATTCGATATTTTTGGGTCCCTGAAGCGATCTGTACATGCCTACTCAGTGCTAGAATATTTTCAAAATATAGGCCCAAAACATGCTAAAAATCGATATTTTAGGTGCCCAAAGTCGATATATCAAATCCAGGCACAAAACACCCGTAAATTCGATATTTTGGGGTCCCAGAAGCGATCTATACATACCTACTCCGTGTTAGAGTATTTTAAAAATACAGGCCCAAAACATACTGAAAATCGATCTTTTAAGTGCCCAAAAGTCGATATGTGCATGCATCTTCTGTACCCGCTTATATCCCAAATTTAACCTTAAAACACCCGAAAATTCGATATTTTTGGGTCCCAGAAGCGATCTGTACATGCCTACTCAGTGCTAGAATGTTTTCAAAATACAGGCCCAAAACATGCTAAAAATCGATATTTTAAGTGTCCTAAGTCGATATGTGCATGAATCTTCTGTACCCATTTTTATCTCAAATTCAGGCTCCAAACACCCGAATATTCGATATTTTGGGGTCCCAGAAGCGATTTGTACATACTTACCTAGATACAGGCCCAAAACGTGCTGAAAATCGATATTTTAGGTGCCTAAAGTCAATATGTGTATGCATCTTCTGCACCCGTTTATATCCCAAATTCAACCTCAAACACCCGAAAATTCGATATTTTTTGGTCACAGAAGCGATCTGTACATGCCTAATCAGTGCTAGAATGTTTTCAAAATATAGGCTCAAAACATGCTAAAAATCTATATTTTAAGTGTCCAAAGTCGATATGTGCATGCATCTTCTGTACCCGTTTATACCTCAAATTAGGGCTCCAAACACCGGAAAATTCGATATTTTTGGGTCCCTGAAGCGATCTGTACATGCCTACTCAGTGCTAGAATATTTCCAAAATATAGGCTCAAAACATGCTAAAATTCGATATTTTAGGTGCCCAAAGTCGATATCTCAAATTCAGGCACAAAACACCCGAAAATTCGATATTTGGGGGTCCCAGAAGCGATCTGTACATGCCTATTCAGATACAGGCCCAAAACATGCTGAAAATCGATATTATTGGTGCCCAAAGTCAATATGTGTATGCATCTTCTGTACCCGTTTATATCTCAAATTCAATCTCCAAACACCCGAAAATTCGATATTTTGGGGTCCCAGAAGCGATCTGTACATGCCTACTCAGTCCTAGATTGTTTTCAAAATATAGGCTCAAAACATGCTAAAAATCGATATTTTAAGTGCCCAAAGTCAATATGTGCATGCATCTTCTGTACCCATTTCTATCCCAAATTCAGGCTCAAAACACCCGAAAATTCGATATTTTTGGGTCCCAGAAGCGATTTATACATGTCTACTCAGTGCTAGAATATTTTCAAAATAAAGGCCCAAAACATGCTGAAAATCGATATTTTATGTGTCCAAAGTCAATATAAGCATGCATCTTCAGTACCTGTTTATATCTCAAATTCATGCTCAAAACACCCGAAAATTCGATATATTTGGGTCCCAGAAACGATCTGTACATACCTACTCCTTGCTAGAAATTTTTCAAGATACAAACCCAAAACATGAACAAAATCGATATCTTAGGTGCAAAAAGTCGATATGTGCATGCATTTTTTTTTTTTTTTTTTTTTTTTTTCTCAACCTCGGGGCTATAGGCTATTAGTAGCCCGTGACTCTTGCGAGGCCCCGAGATTATTGGGTGTCGCACTTGATGAGACAGTGGAGCTCCGTGGTGATGGTACCGTAGCTTCTCTTCTGTCCCACTAGATGACGACACCTTATTTATCCACGTCACTATATATACCCGTTTATATATGAAATTCAGGCTCAAAACATTCGAAAATTCGATATTTTTTGGTCCCAGAACTAATCTGTACACACCTAGTCAGTGCTAGAATGTTTTCAAAATATAGGCTCAAAACATGGTAAAAATCGATATTGTAGGTGTACAAAGTCGATATGTGCATGCATATTCTGTACCCGTTTATATCCCAAATTCAGGCTTAAAACACCGAAAAATCGATATTTTTGTTTCCCAGAAGCGATCTGTACATGCCTACTCCTTGCAAGAATATTTTCAAGATACAGACCCAAATCATGCTCAAAATCGATATTATATGTGCAAAAAGTCGATACGTGTATGCATCTTTAGTACACGTTTATATCTCAAATTCAGGCTCAAAACACCCGAAAATGCGATATTTTTGGCTGCCAGAAGCGATCTGTACATGCCTACTTAATGCTAGAATGTTTTCAAAATATAGGCTCAAAACATGCTAAAAATCGATATTTTAGGTGTCCAAAGTCGATATGTGCACGCATCTTCTGTCCCCGTTTATATCCCAAATTCAGGCTCAAAAAACCCGAAAATTTGATATTTTTGGGTCCCAGGAGCGATCTGTCCATGCCTACTCAATGCTAGAATATTTTCAAAATACAGGCCAAATACATGCTGAAAATTGATATTTTAGGTGCCCAAAGTCGATATGTTCATGCATCTTCAGTACCCGTTTATATCTCAAATTCAGGCTAAAAAAAGATGAAAATTCGATATTTTTGCGTCCCAAAAGCAATCTGTACATGCCTACTCAGTAATAGAATGTTTTCAAAATACAGGCCCAAAACATGTTGAAAATCGATATTTTAGGTGCCCAAAGTCGATATGTGCATGTATCTTCTGTACCCGTTTACATCTCAAATTCAGGATCAAAACACCTGAAAATTCGATATTTATGGGTCCCAGAAGCGATCTGTACATGCCTACTCAATGTTAGAATATTTTCAAAGTGCAGGCAAAAAAACAACTTGAAAATCGATATTTTAGGTGCCCAAAATCGATATGCGCATGCATCTTCAGTACCCGTTTATATCTTAAATTCAGGCTCAAAACACCCGAAAATTCGATATTTTTGGATCACAGAAGCGATCTGTACATGCCTACTCCATGTTAGAGTATTTTCAAAATACAGGCCCAAAACATGCTGAAAATCGATATTTTAGGTTCCCAATGTCAATATGTGCATGCATCTTCTGTACCCGTTTATATATCAAATTCAGGCTCAAAACAACCGAAAATTCGATATATTTGGTTCCCATAAGCGATCTGTACATGCCTAATCCGTGTTAGAGTATTTTCAAAGTACAGGCCCAAAACATGCTGAAATTCGATATTTTATGTGACCTAAGTCAATACAAGTATGCATCTTCTATTTCAGTTTATATCCCAAATTCTGGCTCAAAACTCCCGAATATTCGATTTTATTTTGGCCCAGAACCGATCTGTACATGCTTACTCCTTGCTAGAATTTTTTCAAGATACAGACCCAAAACATGCTCAAAATCGATATTTTAGGTGCAAAAAGTCAATATGTGCATGCATCTTCTGCACTCGTTTATATCCCAAATTCAACCTCAAACACCCTAAAATTCGATATTTTTGGGTCCCAGAAGCGATCTGTACATGCCTAATCAGTGCTAGAATGTGTTCAAAATATAGGCTCAAAACATGCTAAAAATCTATATTTTAAGTGTCCAAAGTCGATATGTGCATGCATCTTCTGTACCCGTTTATACCTCAAATTCAGGCTCAAAACACCCGAAAATTCGATATTTTTGGGTCCCTGAAGCGATCTGTACATGCCTACTCAGTGCTAGAATATTTTCAAAATATAGGCCCAAAACATGCAAAAATCGATATTTTAGGTGCCCAAAGTCGATATCTCAAATCCAGGCACAAAACACCCGAAAATTCGATATTTTGGGGTCCCAGAAGCGATCTATACATACCTACTCCGTGTTAGAGTATTTTAAAAATACAGGCCCAAAACATACTGAAAATCGATCTTTTAGGTGCCCAAAAGTCGATATGTGCATGCATCTTCTGTACCCGCTTATATCCCAAATTTAACCTTAAAACACCCGAAAATTCGATATTTTTGGGTCCCAGAAGCGATCTGTACATGCCTACTCAGTGCTAGAATGTTTTCAAAATACAGGCCCAAAACATGCTAAAAATCGATATTTTAAGTGTCCTAAGTCGATATGTGCATGAATCTTCTGTACCCATTTTTATCTCAAATTCAGGCTCCAAACACCCGAATATTCGATATTTTGGGGTCCCAGAAGCGATTTGTACATATTTACCTAGATACAGGCCCAAAACATGCTGAAAATCGATATTTTAGGTGCCTAAAGTCAATATGTGTATGCATCTTCTGCACCCGTTTATATCCCAAATTCAACCTCAAACACCCGAAAATTCGATATTTTTTGGTCACAGAAGCGATCTGTACATGCCTAATCAGTGCTAGAATGTTTTCAAAATATAGGCTCAAAACATGCTAAAAATCTATATTTTAAGTGTCCAAAGTCGATATGTGCATGCATCTTCTGTACCCGTTTATACCTCAAATTAGGGCTCCAAACACCGGAAAATTCGATATTTTTGGGTCCCTGAAGCGATCTGTACATGCCTACTCAGTGCTAGAATATTTCCAAAATATAGGCTCAAAACATGCTAAAATTCGATATTTTAGGTGCCCAAAGTCGATATCTCAAATTCAGGCACAAAACACCCGAAAATTCGATATTTGGGGGTCCCAGAAGCGATCTGTACATGCCTATTCAGATACAGGCCCAAAACATGCTGAAAATCGATATTATTGGTGCCCAAAGTCAATATGTGTATGCATCTTCTGTACCCGTTTATATCTCAAATTCAATCTCCAAACACCCGAAAATTCGATATTTTGGGGTCCCAGAAGCGATCTGTACATGCCTACTCAGTCCTAGATTGTTTTCAAAATATAGGCTCAAAACATGCTAAAAATCGATATTTTAAGTGCCCAAAGTCAATATGTGCATGCATCTTCTGTACCCATTTCTATCCCAAATTCAGGCTCAAAACACCCGAAAATTCGATATTTTTGGGTCCCAGAAGCGATTTATACATGTCTACTCAGTGCTAGAATATTTTCAAAATAAAGGCCCAAAACATGCTGAAAATCGATATTTTATGTGTCCAAAGTCAATATAAGCATGCATCTTCAGTACCTGTTTATATCTCAAATTCATGCTCAAAACACCCGAAAATTCGATATATTTGGGTCCCAGAAACGATCTGTACATACCTACTCCTTGCTAGAAATTTTTCAAGATACAAACCCAAAACATGAACAAAATCGATATCTTAGGTGCAAAAAGTCGATATGTGCATGCATTTTTTTTTTTTTTTTTTTTTTTTCTCAACCTCGGGGCTATAGGCTATTAGTAGCCCGTGACTCTTGCGAGGCCCCGAGATTATTGGGTGTCGCACTTGATGAGACAGTGGAGCTCCGTCGTGATGGTACCGTAGCTTCTCTTCTGTCCCACTAGATGACGACACCTTATTTATCCACGTCACTATATATACCCGTTTATATATGAAATTCAGGCTCAAAACATTCGAAAATTCGATATTTTTTGGTCCCAGAACTAATCTGTACACACCTAGTCAGTGCTAGAATGTTTTCAAAATATAGGCTCAAAACATGGTAAAAATCGATATTGTAGGTGTACAAAGTCGATATGTGCATGCATATTCTGTACCCGTTTATATCCCAAATTCAGGCTTAAAACACCGAAAAATCGATATTTTTGCTTCCCAGAAGCGATCTGTACATGCCTACTCCTTGCAAGAATATTTTCAAGATACAGACCCAAATCATGCTCAAAATCGATATTATATGTGCAAAAAGTCGATACGTGTATGCATCTTTAGTACACGTTTATATCTCAAATTCAGGCTCAAAACACCCGAAAATGCGATATTTTTGGCTGCCAGAAGCGATCTGTACATGCCTACTTAATGCTAGAATGTTTTCAAAATATAGGCTCAAAACATGCTAAAAATCGATATTTTAGGTGTCCAAAGTCGATATGTGCACGCATCTTCTGTCCCCGTTTATATCCCAAATTCAGGCTCAAAAAACCCGAAAATTTGATATTTTTGGGTCCCAGGAGCGATCTGTCCATGCCTACTCAATGCTAGAATATTTTCAAAATACAGGCCAAATACATGCTGAAAATTGATATTTTAGGTGCCCAAAGTCGATATGTTCATGCATCTTCAGTACCCGTTTATATCTCAAATTCAGGCTAAAAAAAGATGAAAATTCGATATTTTTGCGTCCCAAAAGCAATCTGTACATGCCTACTCAGTAATAGAATGTTTTCAAAATACAGGCCCAAAACATGTTGAAAATCGATATTTTAGGTGCCCAAAGTCGATATGTGCATGTATCTTCTGTACCCGTTTACATCTCAAATTCAGGATCAAAACACCTGAAAATTCGATATTTATGGGTCCCAGAAGCGATCTGTACATGCCTACTCAATGTTAGAATATTTTCAAAGTGCAGGCAAAAAAACAACTTGAAAATCGATATTTTAGGTGCCCAAAATCGATATGCGCATGCATCTTCAGTACCCGTTTATATCTTAAATTCAGGCTCAAAACACCCGAAAATTCGATATTTTTGGATCACAGAAGCGATCTGTACATGCCTACTCCATGTTAGAGTATTTTCAAAATACAGGCCCAAAACATGCTGAAAATCGATATTTTAGGTTCCCAATGTCAATATGTGCATGCATCTTCTGTACCCGTTTATATATCAAATTCAGGCTCAAAACAACCGAAAATTCGATATATATGGTTCCCATAAGCGATCTGTACATGCCTAATCCGTGTTAGAGTATTTTCAAAGTACAGGCCCAAAACATGCTGAAATTCGATATTTTATGTGACCTAAGTCAATACAAGTATGCATCTTCTATTTCAGTTTATATCCCAAATTCTGGCTCAAAACTCCCGAATATTCGATTTTATTTTGGCCCAGAACCGATCTGTACATGCTTACTCCTTGCTAGAATTTTTTCAAGATACAGACCCAAAACATGCTCAAAATCGATATTTTAGGTGCAAAAAGTCAATATGTGCATGCATCTTCTGCACTCGTTTATATCCCAAATTCAACCTCAAACACCCTAAAATTCGATATTTTTGGGTCCCAGAAGCGATCTGTACATGCCTAATCAGTGCTAGAATGTGTTCAAAATATAGGCTCAAAACATGCTAAAAATCTATATTTTAAGTGTCCAAAGTCGATATGTGCATGCATCTTCTGTACCCGTTTATACCTCAAATTCAGGCTCAAAACACCCGAAAATTCGATATTTTTGGGTCCCTGAAGCGATCTGTACATGCCTACTCAGTGCTAGAATATTTTCAAAATATAGGCCCAAAACATGCAAAAATCGATATTTTAGGTGCCCAAAGTCGATATCTCAAATCCAGGCACAAAACACCCGAAAATTCGATATTTTGGGGTCCCAGAAGCGATCTATACATACCTACTCCGTGTTAGAGTATTTTAAAAATACAGGCCCAAAACATACTGAAAATCGATCTTTTAGGTGCCCAAAAGTCGATATGTGCATGCATCTTCTGTACCCGCTTATATCCCAAATTTAACCTTAAAACACCCGAAAATTCGATATTTTTGGGTCCCAGAAGCGATCTGTACATGCCTACTCAGTGCTAGAATGTTTTCAAAATACAGGCCCAAAACATGCTAAAAATCGATATTTTAAGTGTCCTAAGTCGATATGTGCATGAATCTTCTGTACCCATTTTTATCTCAAATTCAGGCTCCAAACACCCGAATATTCGATATTTTGGGGTCCCAGAAGCGATCTGTACATACCTACCTAGATACAGGCCCAAAACATGCTGAAAATCGATATTTTAGGTGCCTAAAGTCAATATGTGTATGCATCTTCTGCACCCGTTTATATCCCAAATTCAACCTCAAACACCCGAAAATTCGATATTTTTTGGTCACAGAAGCGATCTGTACATGCCTACTCAGAGCTAGAATATTTTCAAAATATAGGCCCAAACCATGCTAAAAATCGATATTTTAAGTGTCCTAAGTCGATATGTGCATGCATCTTCTGTACCCATTTTTATCTCAAATTAAGGCTCCAAACACCCGAATATTCGATATTTTGGGGTCCCAGAAGCGATCTGTACATACCTACCTAGATACAGGCCCGAAACATGCTGAAAATCGATATCTTAGGTGCCTAAAGTCAATATGTGTATGCATCTTCTGCACCCGTTTATATCCCAAATTCAACCTCAAACACCCGAAAATTCGATATTTTTTGGTCACAGAAGCGATCTGTACATGCCTAATCAGTGCTAGAATGTTTTCAAAATATAGGCTCAAAACATGCTAAAAATCTATATTTTAAGTGTCCAAAGTCTATATGTGCATGCATTTTCTGTACCCGTTTATACCTCAAATTCAGGCTCCAAACACCCGAAAATTCGATATTTTGGGTCCCTGAAGGGATCTGTACATGCCTACTCAGTGGTAGAATATTTTCAAAATATAGGCTCAAAACATGCTAAAATTCGATATTTTAGGTGCCCAAAGTCGATATCTCAAATTCAGGCACAAAACACCCGAAAATTCGATATTTGGAGGTCCCAGAAGCGATCTGTACATGCCTACTCAGATACAGGCCCAAAACATGCTGAAAATCGATATTATTGGTGCCCAAAGTCAATATGTGTATGCATCTTCTGTACCCGTTTATATCTCAAATTCAATCTGCAAACACCCGAAAATTCGATATTTTTGGGACCCAGAAGCGATCTGTACATGCCTACTCAGTACTAGATTGTTTTCAAAATATAGGCTCAAAACATGCTAAAAATTGATATTTTAAGTGCCCAAAGTTAATATGTGCATGCATCTTACGTACCCGTTTATATCTCAAATTCAAGCTCAAAACACTCGAAAATTTGATGTTTTGGGGTCCCAGAAGCGATCTGTACATGCCTACTCAGTGCTAGAATGTTTTCAAAATACAGGCCCAAAACATGCTAAAAATCGATATTTTAAGTGTCCTAAGTCGATATGTGCATGCATCTTCTGTACCCATTTTTATCTCAAATTCAGGCTCCAAACACCCGAATATTCGATATTTTGGGGTCTCAGAAGCGATCTGTATATACCTACCTAGATACGGGCCCAAAACATGCTGAAAATCGATATTTTAGGTGCCTAAATTCAATATGTGCATGCATCTTCTGCACCCGTTTATATCCCAAATTCAAATTCAAACACCCGAAAATTCGATATTTTTGGGTCACAGAAGCGATCTGTACATGCCTAATCAGTGCTAGAATGTTTTCAAAATATAGGCTCAAAACATGCTAAAAATCTATATTTTAAGTGTCCAAAGTCGATATGTGCATGCATCTTCTGTACCCGTTTATACCTCAAATTCAGGCTCCAAACACCCGAAAATTCGATATTTTTGGGTCGTTGAAGCGATCTGTACATGCCTACTCAGTGCTAGAATATTTTCAAAATATAGGTCCAAAACATGCTAAAAATCGATATTTTAAGTGTCCTAAGTCGATATGTGCATGCATCTTCTGTACCCATTTTTATCTCAAATTCAGGCTCCAAACACCCGAATATTCGATATTTTGGGGTCCCAGAAGCGATCTGTACATACCTACCTAGATACAGGCCCAAAACAAGCTGAAAATCGATATTTTAGGTGCCTAAAGTCAATATGTGTATGCATCTTCTGCACCCGTTTATATCCCAATTTCAACCTCAAACACCCGAAAATTCGATATTTTTGGGTTACAGAAGCGATCTGTACATGCCTAATCAGTGCTCGAATGTTTTCAAAATATAGGCTCAAAACATGCTAAAAATCTATATTTTAAGTGTCCAAAGTCGATATGTGCATGCATTTTCTGTACCCGTTTATACCTCAAATTCAGGCTCCAAACACCCGAAAATTCGATATTTTGGGGTCCCTCAAGCGATCTGTACATGCCTACTCAGAGCTAGAATATTTTCAAAATATAGGCCCAAAACATGCTAAAAATCGATATTTTAAGTGTCCTAAGTCGATATGTGCATGCATCTTCTGTACCCATTTTTATCTCAAATTAAGGCTCCAAACACCCGAATATTCGATATTTTGGGGTCCCAGAAGCGATCTGTACATACCTACCTAGATACAGGCCCGAAACATGCTGAAAATCGATATCTTAGGTGCCTAAAGTCAATATGTGTATGCATCTTCTGCACCCGTTTATATCCCAAATTCAACCTCAAACACCCGAAAATTCGATATTTTTGGGTTACAGAAGCGATCTGTACATGCCTAATCAGTGCTAGAATGTTTTCAAAATATAGGCTCAAAACATGCTAAAAATCTATATTTTAAGTGTCCAAAGTCTATATGTGCATGCATTTTCTGTACCCGTTTATACCTCAAATTCAGGCTCCAAACACCCGAAAATTCGATATTTTGGGTCCCTGAAGGGATCTGTACATGCCTACTCAGTGCTAGAATATTTTCAAAATATAGGCTCAAAACATGCTTAAATTCGATATTTTAGGTGCCCAAAGTCGATATCTCAAATTCAGGCACAAAACACACGAAAATTCTATATTTGGGGGTCCCAGAAGCGATCTGTAAATGCCTACTCAGATACATGCCCAAAACATGCTGAAAATCGATATTATTGGTGCCCAAAGTCAATATGTGTATGCATCTTCTGTGCCCGTTTATATCTCAAATTCCATCTCCAAACACCCGAAAATTCGATATTTTGGGGTCCCAGAAGCGATCTGTACATGCCTACTCAGTACTAGATTGTTTTCAAAATATAGGCTCAAAACATGCTAAAAATCGATATTTTAAGTGTCCAAAGTCGATATGTGCATGCATCTTATGTACCCGTTTATATCTCAAATTCAGGCTCAAAACACTCGAAAATTCGATGTTTTGGGGTCCCAGAAGCGATCTGTACATGCCTACTCAGTGCTAGAATGTTTTCAAAATACAGGCCCAAAACATGCTAAAAATCGATATTTTAAGTGTCCTAAGTCGATATGTGCATGAATCTTCTGTACCCATTTTTATCTCAAATTCAGGCTCCAAACACCCGAATATTCGATATTTTGGAGTCCCAGAAGCGATCTGTACATACCTACCTAGATACAGGCCCGAAACATGCTGTAAATCGATATTTTAGGTGCCTAAAGTCAATATGTGTATGCATCTTCTGCACCCGTTTATATCCCTAATTCAACCTCAAACACCCGAAAATTCGATATTTTTGGGTTACAGAAGCGATCTGTACATGCCTAATCAGTGCTAGAATGTTTTCAAAATATAGGCTCAAAACATGCTAAAAATCTATATTTTAAGTGTCCAAAGTCGATATGTGCATGCATTTTCTGTACCCGTTTATACCTCAAATTCAGGCTCCAAACACCCGAGAATCCGATATTTTGGGTCCCTGAAGGGATCTGTACATGCCTACTCAGTGCTAGAATATTTTCAAAATATAGGCTCAAAACATGCTAAAATTCGATATTTTAGGTGCCCAAAGTCGATATCTCAAATTCAGGCACAAAACACACGAAAATTCTATATTTGGGGGTCCCAGAAGCGATCTGTAAATGCCTACTCAGATACATGCCCAAAACATGCTGAAAATCGATATTATTGGTGCCCAAAGTCAATATGTGTATGCATCTTCTGTGCCCGTTTATATCTCAAATTCCATCTCCAAACACCCGAAAATTCGATATTTTGGGGTCCCAGAAGCGATCTGTACATGCCTACTCAGTACTAGATTGTTTTCAAAATATAGGCTCAAAACATGCTAAAAATCGATATTTTAAGTGTCCAAAGTCGATATGTGCATGCATCTTATGTACCCGTTTATATCTCAAATTCAGGCTCAAAACACTCGAAAATTTGATGTTTTGGGGTCCCAGAAGCGATCTGTACATGCCTACTCAGTGCTAGAATGTTTTCAAAATACAGGCCCAAAACATGCTAAAAATCGATATTTTAAGTGTCCTAAGTCGATATGTGCATGCATCTTCTGTACCCATTTTTATCTCAAATTCAGGCTCCAAACACCCGAATATTCGATATTTTGGGGTCTCAGAAGCGATCTGTACATACCTACCTAGATACAGGCCCAAAACATGCTGAAAGTCGATATTTTAGGTGCCTAAAGTCAATATGTGTATGCATCTTCTGTACCCATTTCTATCCCAAATTCAGGCTCAAAACACCCGAAAATTCGATATTTTTGGGTCCCAGAAGCGATTTATACATGTCTACTCAGTGCTAGAATATTTTCAAAATAAAGGCCCAAAACATGCTGAAAATCGATATTTTATGTGTCCAAAGTCAATATAAGCATGCATCTTCAGTACCTGTTTATATCTCAAATTCATGCTCAAAACACCCGAAAATTCGATATATTTGGGTCCCAGAAACGATCTGTACATACCTACTCCTTGCTAGAAATTTTTCAAGATACAAACCCAAAACATGAACAAAATCGATATCTTAGGTGCAAAAAGTCGATATGTGCATGCATTTTTTTTTTTTTTTTTTTTTTTTTTTTCTCAACCTCGGGGCTATAGGCTATTAGTAGCCCGTGACTCTTGCGAGGCCCCGAGATTATTGGGTGTCGCACTTGATGAGACAGTGGAGCTCCGTGGTGATGGTACCGTAGCTTCTCTTCTGTCCCACTAGATGACGACACCTTATTTATCCACGTCACTATATATACCCGTTTATATATGAAATACAGGCTCAAAACATTCGAAAATTCGATATTTTTTGGTCCCAGAACTAATCTGTACACACCTAGTCAGTGCTAGAATGTTTTCAAAATATAGGCTCAAAACATGGTAAAAATCGATATTGTAGGTGTACAAAGTCGATATGTGCATGCATATTCTGTACCCGTTTATATCCCAAATTCAGGCTTAAAACACCGAAAAATCGATATTTTTGCTTCCCAGAAGCGATCTGTACATACCTACTCCTTGCAAGAATATTTTCAAGATACAGACCCAAATCATGCTCAAAATCGATATTATATGTGCAAAAAGTCGATACGTGTATGCATCTTTAGTACACGTTTATATCTCAAATTCAGGCTCAAAACACCCGAAAATGCGATATTTTTGGCTGCCAGAAGCGATCTGTACATGCCTACTTAATGCTAGAATGTTTTCAAAATATAGGCTCAAAACATGCTAAAAATCGATATTTTAGGTGTCCCAAGTCGATATGTGCACGCATCTTCTGTCCCCGTTTATATCCCAAATTCAGGCTCAAAAAACCCGAAAATTTGATATTTTTGGGTCCCAGGAGCGATCTGTCCATGCCTACTCAATGCTAGAATATTTTCAAAATACAGGGCAAATACATGCTGAAAATTGATATTTTAGGTGCCCAAAGTCGATATGTTCATGCATCTTCAGTACCCGTTTATATCTCAAATTCAGGCTAAAAAAAGATGAAAATTCGATATTTTTGCGTCCCAAAAGCAATCTGTACATGCCTACTCAGTAATAGAATGTTTTCAAAATACAGGCCCAAAACATGTTGAAAATCGATATTTTAGGTGCCCAAAGTCGATATGTGCATGTATCTTCTCTACCCATTTACATCTCAAATTCAGGATCAAAACACCTGAAAATTCGATATTTATGGGTCCCAGAAGCGATCTGTACATGCCTACTCAATGTTAGAATATTTTCAAAGTGCAGGCAAAAAAACAACTTGAAAATCGATATTTTAGGTGCCCAAAATCGATATGCGCATGCATCTTCAGTACCCGTTTATATCTTAAATTCAGGCTCAAAACACCCGAAAATTCGATATTTTTGGATCACAGAAGCGATCTGTACATGCCTACTCCATGTTAGAGTATTTTCAAAATACAGGCCCAAAACATGCTGAAAATCGATATTTTAGGTTCCCAATGTCAATATGTGCATGCATCTTCTGTACCCGTTTATATATCAAATTCAGGCTCAAAACAACCGAAAATTCGATATATTTGGTTCCCATAAGCGATCTGTACATGCCTAATCCGTGTTAGAGTATTTTCAAAGTACAGGCCCAAAACATGCTGAAATTCGATATTTTATGTGACCTAAGTCAATACAAGTATGCATCTTCTATTTCAGTTTATATCCCAAATTCTGGCTCAAAACTCCCGAATATTCGATTTTATTTTGGCCCAGAACCGATCTGTACATGCTTACTCCTTGCTAGAATTTTTTCAAGATACAGACCCAAAACATGCTCAAAATCGATATTTTAGGTGCAAAAAGTCAATATGTGCATGCATCTTCTGCACTCGTTTATATCCCAAATTCAACCTCAAACACCCTAAAATTCGATATTTTCGGGTCCCAGAAGCGATCTGTACATGCATAATCAGTGCTAGAATGTGTTCAAAATATAGGCTCAAAACATGCTAAAAATCTATATTTTAAGTGTCCAAAGTCGATATGTGCATGCATCTTCTGTACCCGTTTATACCTCAAATTCAGGCTCAAAACACCCGAAAATTCGATATTTTTGGGTCCCTGAAGCGATCTGTACATGCCTACTCAGTGCTAGAATATTTTCAAAATATAGGCCCAAAACATGCAAAAAATCGATATTTTAGGTGCCCAAAGTCGATATCTCAAATCCAGGCACAAAACACCCGAAAATTCGATATTTTGGGGTCCCAGAAGCGATCTATACATACCTACTCCGTGTTAGAGTATTTTAAAAATACAGGCCCAAAACATACTGAAAATCGATCTTTTAGGTGCCCAAAAGTCGATATGTGCATGCATCTTCTGTACCCGCTTATATCCCAAATTTAACCTTAAAACACCCGAAAATTCGATATTTTTGGGTCCCAGAAGCGATCTGTACATGCCTACTCAGTCCTAGAATGTTTTCAAAATACAGGCCCAAAACATGCTAAAAATCGATATTTTAAGTGTCCTAAGTCGATATGTGCATGAATCTTCTGTACCCATTTTTATCTCAAATTCAGGCTCCAAACACCCGAATATTCGATATTTTGGGGTCCCAGAAGCGATCTGTACATACCTACCTAGATACAGGCCCAAAACATGCTGAAAATCGATATTTTAGGTGCCTAAAGTCAATATGTGTATGCATCTTCTGCACCCGTTTATATCCCAAATTCAACCTCAAACACCCGAAAATTCGATATTTTTTGGTCACAGAAGCGATCTGTACATGCCTAATCAGTGCTATAATGTTTTCAAAATATAGGCTCAAAACATGCTAAAAATCTATATTTTAAGTGTCCAAAGTCGATATGTGCATGCATCTTCTGTACCCGTTTATACCTCAAATTAAGGCTCCAAACACCGGAAAATTCGATATTTTTGGGTCCCTGAAGCGATCTGTACATGCCTACTCAGTGGTGGAATATTTTCAAAATATAGGCTCAAAACATGCTAAAATTCGATATTTTAGGTGCCCAAAGTCGATATCTCAAATTCAGGCACAAAACACCCGAAAATTCGATATTTGGGGGTCCCAGAAGCGATCTGTACATGCCTACTAAGATACAGGCCCAAAACATGCTGAAAATCGATATTATTGGTGCCCAAAGTCAATATGTGTATGCATCTTCTGTACCCGTTTATATCTCAAATTCAATCTGCAAACACCCGAAAATTCGATATTTTTGGGACCCAGAAGCGATCTGTACATGCCTACTCAGTACTAGATTGTTTTCAAAATATAGGCTCAAAACATGCTAAAAATTGATATTTTAAGTGCCCAAAGTTAATATGTGCATGCATCTTACGTACCCGTTTATATCTCAAATTCAGGCTCAAAACACTCGAAAATTCGATGTTTTGGGGTCCCAGAAGCGATCTGTACATGCCTACTCAGTGCTAGAATGTTTTCAAAATACAGGCCCAAAACATGCTAAAAATCGATATTTTAAGTGTCCTAAGTCGATATGTGCATGCATCTTCTGTACCCATTTTTATCTCAAATTCAGGCTCCAAACACCCGAATATTCGATATTTTGGGGTCTCAGAAGCGATCTGTATATACCTACCTAGATACGGGCCCAAAACATGCTGAAAATCGATATTTTAGGTGCCTAAATTCAATATGTGCATGCATCTTCTGCACCCGTTTATATCCCAAATTCAAATTCAAACACCCGAAAATTCGATATTTTTGGGTCACAGAAGCGATCTGTACATGCCTAATCAGTGCTATAATGTTTTCAAAATATAGGCTCAAAACATGCTAAAAATCTATATTTTAAGTGTCCAAAGTCGATATGTGCATGCATCTTCTGTACCCGTTTATACCTCAAATTAAGGCTCCAAACACCGGAAAATTCGATATTTTTGGGTCCCTGAAGCGATCTGTACATGCCTACTCAGTGCTAGAATATTTTCAAAATATAGGCTCAAAACATGCTAAAATTCGATATTTTAGGTGCCCAAAGTCGATATCTCAAATTCAGGCACAAAACACCCGAAAATTCGATATTTGGGGGTCCCAGAAGCGATCTGTACATGCCTACTAAGATACAGGCCCAAAACATGCTGAAAATCGATATTATTGGTGCCCAAAGTCAATATGTGTATGCATCTTCTGTACCCGTTTATATCTCAAATTCAATCTGCAAACACCCGAAAATTCGATATTTTTGGGACCCAGAAGCGATCTGTACATGCCTACTCAGTACTAGATTGTTTTCAAAAATAGGCTCAAAACATGCTAAAAATTGATATTTTAAGTGCCCAAAGTTAATATGTGCATGCATCTTACGTACCCGTTTATATCTCAAATTCAGGCTCAAAACACTCGAAAATTCGATGTTTTGGGGTCCCAGAAGCGATCTGTACATGCCTACTCAGTGCTAGAATGTTTTCAAAATACAGGCCCAAAACATGCTAAAAATCGATATTTTAAGTGTCCTAAGTCGATATGTGCATGCATCTTCTGTACCCATTTTTATCTCAAATTCAGGCTCCAAACACCCGAATATTCGATATTTTGGGGTCTCAGAAGCGATCTGTATATACCTACCTAGATACGGGCCCAAAACATGCTGAAAATCGATATTTTAGGTGCCTAAATTCAATATGTGCATGCATCTTCTGCACCCGTTTATATCCCAAATTCAAATTCAAACACCCGAAAATTCGATATTTTTGGGTCACAGAAGCGATCTGTACATGCCTAATCAGTGCTAGAATGTTTTCAAAATATAGGCTCAAAACATGCTAAAAATCTATATTTTAAGTGTCCAAAGTCGATATGTGCATGCATCTTCTGTACCCGTTTATACCTCAAATTCAGGCTCCAAACACCCGAAAATTCGATATTTTTGGGTCGTTAAAGCGATCTGTACATGCCTACTCAGTGCTAGAATATTTTCAAAATATAGGTCCAAAACATGCTAAAAATCGATATTTTAAGTGTCCTAAGTCGATATGTGCATGCATCTTCTGTACCCATTTTTATCTCAAATTCAGGCTCCAAACACCCGAATATTCGATATTTTGGGGTCCCAGAAGCGATCTGTACATACCTACCTAGATACAGGCCCAAAACAAGCTGAAAATCGATATTTTAGGTGCCTAAAGTCAATATGTGCATGCATCTTCTGCACCCGTTTATATCCCAAATTCAACCTCAAACACCCGAAAATTCGATATTTTTGGGTTACAGAAGCGATCTGTACATGCCTAATCAGTGCTCGAATGTTTTCATAATATAGGCTCAAAACATGCTAAAAATCTATATTTTAAGTGTCCAAAGTCGATATGTGCATGCATTTTCTGTACCCGTTTATACCTCAAATTCAGGCTCCAAACACCCGAAAATTCGATATTTTGGGGTCCCTCAAGCGATCTGTACATGCCTACTCAGAGCTAGAATATTTTCAAAATATAGGCCCAAAACATGCTAAAAATCGATATTTTAAGTGTCCTAAGTCGATATGTGCATGCATCTTCTGTACCCATTTTTATCTCAAATTCAGGCTCCAAACACCCGAATATTCGATATTTTGGGGTCCCAGAAGCGATCTGTACATACCTACCTAGATACAGGCCCGAAACATGCTGAAAATCGATATCTTAGGTGCCTAAAGTCAATATGTGTATGCATCTTCTGCACCCGTTTATATCCCAAATTCAACCTCAAACACCCGAAAATTCGGTATTTTTGGGTTACAGAAGCGATCTGTACATGCCTAATCAGTGCTAGAATGTTTTCAAAATATAGGCTCAAAACATGCTAAAAATCTATATTTTAAGTGTCCAAAGTCTATATGTGCATGCATTTTCTGTACCCGTTTATACCTCAAATTCAGGCTCCAAACACCCGAAAATTCGATATTTTGGGTCCCTGAAGGGATCTGTACATGCCTACTCAGTGCTAGAATATTTTCAAAATATAGGCTCAAAACATGCTTAAATTCGATATTTTAGGTGCCCAAAGTCGATATCTCAAATTCAGGCACAAAACACACGAAAATTCTATATTTGGGGGTCCCAGAAGCGATCTGTAAATGCCTACTCAGATACATGCCCAAAACATGCTGAAAATCGATATTATTGGTGCCCAAAGTCAATATGTGTATGCATCTTCTGTGCCCGTTTATATCTCAAATTCCATCTCCAAACACCCGAAAATTCGATATTTTGGGGTCCCAGAAGCGATCTGTACATGCCTACTCAGTACTAGATTGTTTTCAAAATATAGGCTCAAAACATGCTAAAAATCGATATTTTAAGTGTCCAAAGTCGATATGTGCATGCATCTTATGTACCCGTTTATATCTCAAATTCAGGCTCAAAACACTCGAAAATTCGATGTTTTGGGGTCCCAGAAGCGATCTGTACATGCCTACTCAGTGCTAGAATGTTTTCAAAATACAGGCCCAAAACATGCTAAAAATCGATATTTTAAGTGTCCTAAGTCGATATGTGCATGAATCTTCTGTACCCATTTTTATCTCAAATTCAGGCTCCAAACACCCGAATATTCGATATTTTGGGGTCCCAGAAGCGATCTGTACATACCTACCTAGATACAGGCCCGAAACATGCTGAAAATCGATATTTTAGGTGCCTAAAGTCAATATGTGTATGCATCTTCTGCACCCGTTTATATCCCTAATTCAACCTCAAACACCCGAAAATTCGATATTTTTGGGTTACAGAAGCGATCTGTACATGCCTAATCAGTGCTAGAATGTTTTCAAAATATAGGCTCAAAACATGCTAAAAATCTATATTTTAAGTGTCCAAAGTCGATATGTGCATGCATTTTCTGTACCCGTTTATACCTCAAATTCAGGCTCCAAACACCCGAAAATTCGATATTTTGGGTCCCTGAAGGGATCTGTACATGCCTACTCAGTGCTAGAATATTTTCAAAATATAGGCTCAAAACATGCTAAAATTCGATATTTTAGGTGCCCAAAGTCGATATCTCATATTCAGGCACAAAACACACGAAAATTCTATATTTGGGGGTCCCAGAAGCGATCTGTAAATGCCTACTCAGATACATGCCCAAAACATGCTGAAAATCGATATTATTGGTGCCCAAAGTCAATATGTGTATGCATCTTCTGTGCCCGTTTATATCTCAAATTCCATCTCCAAACACCCGAAAATTCGATATTTTGGGGTCCCAGAAGCGATCTGTACATGCCTACTCAGTACTAGATTGTTTTCAAAATATAGTCTCAAAACATGCTAAAAATCGATATTTTAAGTGTCCAAAGTCGATATGTGCATGCATCTTATGTACCCGTTTATATCTCAAATTCAGGCTCAAAACACTCGAAAATTTGATGTTTTGGGGTCCCAGAAGCGATCTGTACATGCCTACTCAGTGCTAGAATGTTTTCAAAATACAGGCCCAAAACATGCTAAAAATCGATATTTTAAGTGTCCTAAGTCGATATGTGCATGCATCTTCTGTACCCATTTTTATCTCAAATTCAGGCTCCAAACACCCGAATATTCGATATTTTGGGGTCTCAGAAGCGATCTGTACATACCTACCTAGATACAGGCCCGAAACATGCTGAAAGTCGATATTTTAGGTGCCTAAAGTCAATATGTGTATGCATCTTCTGCACCAGTTTATATCCCAAATTCAAACTCAAACACCCGAAAATTCGATATTTTTGGGTCACAGAAGCGATCAGTACATGGCTAATCAGTGCTAGAATGTTTTTAAAATATAGGCTCAAAACATGCTAAAAATCTATATTTTAAGTGTCCAAAGTCGATATGTGCATGCATCTTCTGCACCCGTTTATACCTCAAATTCAGGCTCCAAACACCCGAAAATTCGATATTTTTGGGTCGTTGAAGCGATCTGTACATGCCTACTCAGTGCTAGAATATTTTCAAAACATAGGCCCAAAACATGCTAAAAATCGATATTTTAGGTGCCCAAAGTCGATATCTCAAATTCAGGCACAAAACACCCGAAAAATCGATGTTTGGGGGTCCCAGAAGCGATCTGTACATGCCTACTCCGTGTTAGAGTATTTTCAAATTACAGGCCCAAAACATACTGAAAATCGATCTTTTAGGTGACCAAAAGTCGATATGTGCATGCATCTTCTGTACCCGTTTATATCTCAAATTCAGTCACAAAACACCCGAAAATTCGATAATTTGGGGTCTCAGAAGCGATCTGTACATGCATACTCAGATACAGGCCCAAAACATGCTGAAAATCGATATTTTTGGTGCCCAAAGTCAATTTGTGTATGCATCTTCTGCACCCGTTTATAACCCAAATTCAACCTCAAAACACCCGAAATTCGATATTTTTGGGTCCCAGAAGCGATCTATACATGCCTACTCAGTGCTAGAATGTTTTCAAAATATAGGCTCAAAACATGCTAAAAATCGATGTTTTAAGTGTCCAAAGTAGATATGTGCATGCATCTTCTGTACCCGTTTATACCTCAAATTCAGGCTCAAAACAACCGAAAATTTGATATTTTGGGGTCCCAGAAGCGATCTGTACATGCCTACTCCGTGTTATAGTATTTTCAAAATTCAGGCCCGAAACATACTGAAAATCGATCTTTTAGGTGCCCAAAAGTCGATATGTGCATGCAGCTTCTGTACCCGTTTATATCTCAAAATCAGGCTCCAAACACCCGAAAATTCGATATTTTGGGGTCCCAGAAGCGATCTGTACATGCCTACTCAGTGTTAGAATATTTTCAAAATGCAGGCCCAAAACATGCTGAAAATCGATATTTTAGGTGCTTAAAGTCAATATGTGCATGCATCTTCTGTAAACATTTTTATCACAAATTCAGGCTCAAAACACCCATAAATTCGATATTTTGGGGTCCAAGAAGCGATCTGTACATGCCTACTCCGAGTTATAGTATTTTCAAAATTCAGGCCCGAAACATACTGAAAATCAATCTTTTAGGTGCCCAAAAGTCGATATGTGCATGGAGCTTCTGTACCCGTTTATATCTCAAATTCAGGCTCCAAACACCCGAAAATTCGATAATTTGGGGTCCAAGAAGCGATCTGTACATGCCTACTCCGTGTTATAGTATTTTCAAAATCCAGGCCCGAAACATACTGAAAATCGATCTTTTTGGTGCCCAAAAGTCGACATGTGCATGCATCTTTTGTACCCTTTTATATCTCAAATTCAGGCTCCAAACACCCGAAAATTCGATATTTTTGCGTCCCAGAAGCGATCTGTACATGCCTACTGAGTGCTAGAATATTTTAAAAATATTGGCCCAAAACATGCTAAAAATCGATATATTTGGTGCCCAAAGTCGATATCTCAAATTCAGGCACAAAACACCCGAAAATTCGATATTTTGGGGTCCGAGAAGCGATCTGTAGACGCCTACTCAAATACAGTCCCAAAACATGCTGAAAATCGATATTTTTGGTGCCCAAAGTCAATATTTGTATGCTTCTTCTGTACCCGTTTATATATCAAATTCAGGCTCCAAACCCCCGAAAATTCGATATTTTTGCGTCCCAGAAGCGATCTGTACATGCCTACTCAGTGTTAGAATATTTTCAAAATACAGGCCCAAAACATGCTGAAAATCGATATTATAGGTGCTTAAAGTCAATATGTGCATGCATCTTCTGTAAACATTTATATCACAAATTCAGGCTCAAAACACCCGAAAATTTGATATTTTGGGTCCCAGAAGCGATCTGTACATGCCTACTCAGTGCTAGAATATTTTCAAAATATATTCCCAAAACATGCTAAAAATCGATATTTTAGGTGCCCAAAGTCGAGATCTCAATATGAGGCACAAAACACCCGAAAATTCGATATTTTGGGGTCCCAGAAGCGATCTGTACACGCCTACTCAGATACAGGCCAAAAACATGCTGAAAATCGATATTTTAGGTTACCAAAGTCAATATGTGTATGCATCTTCTGCACCTGTTTATTCCCCAAATTCAATGTCAAAATCCCCAAAATTTCGATATTTTTGGTCACAGAGGCGATCTGTACATGCCTACTCAGATACAGGCCCTAAACATGCTGAAAATCGATATTTTAGGTTACCAAAGTCAGTATGTGTATGCATCCTCTGCACCCGTTTATATCCCAAATTCAACCTCAAAACACCCAAAAATTCGATATTTTAGGGTCTCAGAAGCGATCAATACATGCCTACTCAGTGCTAGAATTTTTTCAAAATATAGGCTTAAAACATGCTAAAAATCGATATTTTACGTGTCCTAAGTCGATATGTGCATGCATCTTCTGTACCCGTTTATATCTGAAATTCAATCTCCAAACACCCGAAAATTCGATATTTTGGGGTCCCAGAAGCGATCTGTACATGCCTACTCAGTACTATATTGTTTTCAAAATATAGGCTCAAAACATGTTAAAAATCGATATTTTAAGTGTCCAAAGTCGATATGTGCATGCATCCACTGTACCCGTTTATATCTCAAATTCAGGCTAAAAAAAAAACCGAAAATTCGATATTTTGGGGTCCCAGAAGCGATCTGTACATGCCTACTCCGTGATATAGTATTTTTAAAATTAAGGCCCGAAACATACTGAAAATCGATCTTTTAGGTGCCCAAAAGTCGATATGTGCATGCATCTTCTGTACCCGTTTATATCTCAAATTTAGGCTCCAAACACCCGAAAATTCGATATTTTGGGGTCACAGAGGCGATCTGTACATGCCTACTCAGATAAAGGCCCAAAACATTTCTGAAAATCGATATTTTAGGTGCCCAAAGTCAATATGTGTATGCATCTCCTGCACCCGTTTATATCACAAATTCAACCTCAAAACACCCTAAAATTCGATATTTTTTGGTCTTGGACGCGATCTGTAGATGCCTACTCAGTGCTAGAATGTTTTCAAAATATATTCTTAAAACATGCTAAAAATCGATATTTTAAGTGTCCAAAGTCGATATGTGCATGCATCTTCTGTACCCGTTATATCTCAAATTCAGGCTCAAAACACCCGAAAATTCGATATTTTTGGGTCCTAGAAGCGATATGTACATGCCTACTCCTAGTTAGAATGTTTTCAAGATACTGACCCAAAACATGCTCAAAATCGATATTTTAGGTGCCCAAAAGTCGATATGTGTATGCATCTTCTGTACCCGTTTATATCTAAAATTCAGGCTCAAAACACCCAAAAATTCGATATTTTGGGGTCCAAGAAGCGATCTGTACATGCCTACTCCGTGTTAGAGTATTTTCAAAATACAGGCCAAAAACATGCTGAAAATCGATATTTTATGTGCCCAAAGTCAATATGTGTATTCATCTTCTGTACCCGTTTATATCTCAAATTCAAGCACAAAACTCCTGAAAATTCGATATTTTGGGGTACCAGAAGCGATCTGTACATGCCTACTCAGTACTAGATTGTTTTCTAAATATAGGCTCAAAACATGCCAAAAATCGATATTTTAAGTGTCCAAGGTCGATATGTGCATGCATCTTCTGTACCCGTTTATATCTCAAATTCAGGCTGAAAACAACCGAAAATTCAATATTTTGGGGTCCCAGAAGCAATCTTTACATGCCTACTCCGTGTTAGAGTATTTTCAAAATACAGGCCCAAATCATACTGAAAATCGATCTTTTAGGTGCCCAAGAGTCGATATGTGCATGCATCTTCTGTACCCGTTTATATCTCAAATTCAGTCACAAAACACCCGAAAATTCGATATTTTGGTGTACAAGAAGCGATCTGTACATGCCTACTCCGTGTTAGAGTATTTTCATAATACAGGCCAAAAACATGCTGAAAATCGATATTTTATGTGCCCAAAGTCAATATGTGCATGCAATTTCTGTACCCGTTTATATCTCAAATTCAGGCACAAAACACCTGAAAATTCGATGTTTTGTGGTACCAGAAGCGATCTGTACATGCCTAATTCGTGTTAGAGTATTTTCAAAATACAGGCCCAAAACATACTGAAAATCGATCTTTTAGGTGCCCAAAAGTCGATTTGTGCATGCATCTTATGTACCCGTTTATATCTGAAATTCTGGCTCCAATCACCCGAAAATTCGATATTTTGGGGTTCCAGAAGCGATCTGTACATGCCTACTCAGTACTAGATTGTTTTCAAAATATAGGCTCAAAACATGCTAAAAATCGATATTATAAGTGTCCAAAGTCGATATGTGCATGCATCTTCTGTACCCGTTTATATTTCAAATTCTGTCACAAAACACCCGAAAATTCGATATTTTGGGGTCAGAGAGGCGATTTGTACATGCCTACTCAGATACAGGCCCAAAACATGATGAAAATCGATATTTTAGTTGCCCAAAGTCAATATTTGTATGCATCTCCTGCACCCGTTTATATCATAAATTCAACCTCAAAACACCCGAAAATTCGATATTTTTTGGTCTCAGACGCGATCTGTAGATGCCTACTTAGTGCAAGAATGTTTTCAAAATATAGGCTTAAAAGATGCTAAAAATTGCTATTTTAAGTGTCCAAAGTCGATATGTGTATGCATCTTCTGTACCCGTTTATTTCTTAAATTCAGGTTCAAAACACCGAAAAATTCGATATTTTGGGGTCCAAGAAGCGATCTGTACATGCCTACTCCGTGTTAGAGTATTTTCAAAATACAGGCCAAAAACATGCTGAAAATCGATATTTTATGTGCCCAAAGTCAATATGTGCATGCATCTTCTGTACCAGTTTATATCTCAAATTCAGGCTCAAAATACCCGAAAATTCGATATTTTGGGGTCCCAAAAGCGATCTGTACATGCCTACTCAGTGCTAAAATATTTTCAAAATATAGGCCAAAAACATGCAAAAAAATCGATATTTTAGGTGGCCAAAGTCGATATCTCAAATTCAGGCCCAAAACACCCGAAAATTCGATATTTTGGGGATCCAGAATCGATCTGTACATGCATACTCCGTGTTAGAGTATTTTCAAAATACAGGCCCAAAACATACTGAAAATCGATCTTTTAGGTGCCCAAAAGTCGATATGTGCATGCAACTTCTGTACCCGTTTATATATCAAATTCAGGCTCCAAACACCCAAAAATTCGATATTTTGGGGTCCATGAAACGATCTGTACATGCCTACTCAGATACAGGCCCAAAACATGCTGAAAATCGATATTTTAAGTTCTTAAAAGTCGATATGTGCATGCATCTTCAGTACCTGTTTATATCTCAAAATCAGGCTCCAAACACCCAAAAATTCGATTTTGGGGGGTCCCAGAAGCGATCTGTACATGCCTACTCAGATACAGGCCAAAAACATGCTGAAAATCGATATTTTAGGTGCCCAAAGTCAATATGTGTATGCATCTTCTGCACCTGTTTATATTCCAAATTCAACCTCAAAATACCCGAAAATTCGATATTTTGGGGTCCCAGAAGCGATATGTAAATGCCTACTCCGTTCTAGAACGTTTTCAAAATATAGGCTCAAAACATGCTACAAATCGATATTTTAAGAGTCCAAAGTCGATATCTCAAATTCATTAACAAAACACCCGAAAATGCGATATTTTGGGGTCCCAAAAGCGATCTGTACACGCCTACTCAAATACAGGCCGAAAACATGCTGAAAATCGTTATTTTTGGTGCCCAAAGTCAATATGTGTATGCTTCTTCTGTACCCGTTTATATCTCAAATTCAATCTCCAAACACCCGAAAATTCGATATTTTGGGGTCCCAGAAGCGATCTGTACATGCCTACTCAGTACTAGATTGTTTTTAAAATATAGGCTCAAAACATGCTAAAAATCGATATTTTAAGTGTCCAAAGTCGATATGTGCATGCATCTACTGTACCCGTTTATATCTCAAATTCAGGCTCAAAACACCCGAAAATTCGGTATTTTTGGGTCCTAGAAGCGATCTATGCATGCCTACTCCTAGTTAGAATGTATTCAAGATACAGACCAAAAACATGCTCAAAATCGATATTTTAGGTGCCCAAATGTCGATATGTGCATGCATCTTCAGTACCCGTTTATATCTCAAATTCAGGCTCAAAACAACCGAAAATTCGATATTTTGGGGTCCCAGAAGCGATTAGTACATGCCTACTCCGTGTTAGAGTATTTTCATAAAACAGGTCCAAAACATGCTGAAAATCGATATTTTAGGTGCCCAAAGTCAATATGTGCATGCATCTTCTGTACCCGTTTATATCTCAAAATTTGGCTCAAAAAACCCGAAAATTCGATATTTTGGGGTCCCAGAAGCGATCTGTACATGCCTACTCAGTGCTAGAATATTTTCAAAATATTGGCCCAAAACATGCTAAAAATCGATATTTTAGGTGTCCAAAGTCGTTATCTCAAATTCAGGCCCAGAACACCCGAAAATTCGATATTTTGGGGTCCCAGAAGCGATCTGTACATGCCTACTCCGTGTTTGAGTATTTAAAAAAAAAAGGCCCAAAACATACTGAAAATCGATCTTTTAGGTGCCCAAAAGTCGATATGTGCATGCATCTTCTGTACCCGTTTATATCTCAAATTCAGGCTCCAAATACCCGAAAATATCGAATTTTTGGGTCCCAGAAACGATCTGTACATGCCTACTCAGTGCTAGAATGTTTTCAAAATATAGGCTCAAAACATGCAAAAAATCGATATTTTAAATGTCCAAAGTCGATATGTGCATGCATCTTCTGTACCCGTTTATATCTCAAATTCAGGATCAAAACACCCGAAAATTGGTTATTTTTGGGTCCTAGAAGCAATCTGTACATGCCTACTCCTAGTTAGAATGTTTTCAAGATACAGACCCAAAACATGCTCAAAATCGATATTTTAGGTGCCCAAATGTCGATATGTGCATGCATCTTCAGTACCCGTTTATATCTCAAATTCAGGCTCAAAACACCCCAAAATTCGATATTTTGGGGTCCCAGAAGCGATCTGTAAATGCCTACTCCGTGTTAGAATATTTTCAAAATACAGGCTCAAAACATGCTAAAAATCGATATTTTAAGGGTCCAAAGTCGATATGTGCATGCATCTTCAGTACCCGTTTATATCTCATATTCACGTTCAAAACACCTGAAAATTCGATATTTTGGGGTCCAAGAAGCGATCTGTACATCCCTACTCAGTACTAGAATATTTTCAAAATATAGGCCCAAAACATGCAAAAAAATCGATATTTTAGGTGCCCAAAGTCAATATGTGCATGCATCTTCTGTACCCGTTTATATCTCAAATTCAAGCTCAAAACACCCGAAAATTCGATATTTTGGGGTCCCAGAAGCGATCTGTACATGCCTACTCATTGCTAGAATATTTTCAAAATATTGGCCCAAAACATGCTAAAAATCGATATTTTAGGTGCCCAAAGTCGATATCTCAAATTCAGGTACAAAACACCCGAAAATGCGATATTTTGGGGTCCCAGAAGCAATCTGTACACGCCTACTCAAATACAGGCCGAAAACATACTGAAAATCGATATTTTTGGTGCCCAAAGTCAATATGTGTATGCTTCTTCTGTACCCGTTTATATCCCAAATTCAATCTCCAAACACCCGAAAATTCGATATTTGGGGGTCCCAGAAGCGATCTGTACATGCCTACTCAGTACTAGATTGTTTTCAAAATATAGGCTCAAAACATGCTAAAAATCGATATTTTAAGAGTCCAATGTCGATATCTGCATGCATCTTCTGTACCCGTTTATATCTCAAATTCAGGCTCAAAACACCCGAAAATTCGGTATTTTTGGGTCCTAGAAGCGATCTATACATGCCTACTCCTAGTTAGAATGTTTTCAAGATACAGACCAAAAACATCCTCAAAATCGATATTTTAGGTGCCCAAATGTCGATATGTGCATGCATCTTCAGTACCCGTTTATATCTCAAATTCAGGCTGAAAACACCCAAAAATTCGATATTTTGGGGGTCCCAGAAGCGATCAGTACATGCCTACTCCGTGTTAGAGTATTTTCATAATACAGGCCCAAAACATGCTGAAAATCGATCTTTTAGGTGCCCAAAGTCAATATGTGCATGCATCTTCTGTACCCGTTTATATCTCAAATTCAGGCTAAAAAAACCCGAAAATTCGATATTTTGGGATCCCAGAAGCGATCTGTACATGCCTACTCAGTGCTAGAATATTTTCAAAATATATGCCCAAAACATGCTAAAAATCGATATTTTAGGTGCCCAAAGTCGATATCTCAAATTTAGGCACAAAACACCCGAAAATTCGATATTTTGGGGTCCCAGAAGCGATCTGTACACGCCTACTCAAATACAGGCCGAAAACATGCTGAAAATCGATATTTTTGGTGCCCAAAGTTAATATGTTTATGCTTATTCAGTACCCGTTTATATCTCAAATTCAATCTCCAAACACCCGAAAATTCGATATTTTGGGGTCCCAGAAGCGATCTGTACATGCCTACTCAGTACTAGATTGTTTTCAAAATATAGCCTCAAAACATGCTAAAAATCGATATTTTAAGTGTCCAAAGTCGATATGTGCATGCATCTTCTGTACCCGTTTATATCTCAAATTCAGGCTCAAAACACCCGAAAATTCGGTATTTTTGGGTCATAGAAGCGATCTATACATGCCTACTCCTAGTTAGAATATATTCAAGATACAGACCAAAAACATGCTCAAAATCGATATTTTAGGTGCCCAAATGTGGATATGTGCATGCATCTTCAGTATCCGTTTATATCTAAAATTCAGGCTCAAAACACCCGAAAATTCGATATTTTGGGGTCCCAGAAGCGATTAGTACATGCCTACTCCGTGTTAGAATATTTTCAAAATACAGGCCCAAAACATGCCGAAAATCGATATTTTAGTTGCCCAAAGTCAATATGTGCATGCATCTTCTGTACCAGTATATATCTCAAATTCAGGCTCAAAACACACGAAAATTCGATATTTTGGGGTCCCAGAAGCGATCTGTACATGCCTACTCCGTGTTAGAGTATTTTCAGAATACAGGCCCAAAACATACTGAAAATCGATCTTTTAGGTGCCCAAAAGTCGATATCTGCATGCATCTTCTGTACCCGTTTATATCTCAAATTCAGGCTCAAAACACCCGAAAATTCGGTATTTTTGGGTCCTAGAAGCGATCTATACATGCCTACTCCTAGTTAGAATGTTTTCAAGATACAGACCCAAAACATCCTCAAAATCGATATTTTAGGTGCCCAAATGTCGATATGTGCATGCATCTTCAGTACCCGTTTATATCTCAAATTCAGGCTGAAAACACCCAAAAATTCGATATTTTGGGGGTCCCAGAAGCGATCAGTACATGCCTACTCCGTGTTAGAGTATTTTCATAATACAGGCCCAAAACATGCTGAAAATCGATCTTTTAGGTGCCCAAAGTCAATATGTGCATGCATCTTCTGTACCCGTTTATATCTCAAATTCAGGCTAAAAACACCCGAAAATTCGATATTTTGGGATCCCAGAAGCGATCTGTACATGCCTACTCAGTGCTAGAATATTTTCAAAATATATGCCCAAAACATGCTAAAAATCGATATTTTAGTTGCCCAAAGTCGATATCTCAAATTTAGGCACAAAACACCCGAAAATTCGATATTTTGGGGTCCCAGAAGCGATCTGTACACGCCTACTCAAATACAGGCCGAAAACATGCTGAAAATCGATATTTTTGGTGCCCAAAGTTAATATGTTTATGCTTATTCAGTACCCGTTTATATCTCAAATTCAATCTCCAAACACCCGAAAATTCGATATTTTGGGGTCCCAGAAGCGATCTGTACATGCCTACTCAGTACTAGATTGTTTTCAAAATATAGGCTCAAAACATGCTAAAAATCGATATTTTAAGTGTCCAATGTCGATATGTGCATGCATCTTCTGTACCCGTTTATATCTCAAATTCAGGCTCAAAACACCCGAAAATTCGGTATTTTTGGGTCCTAGAAGCGATCTATACATGCCTACTCCTAGTTAGAATGTATTCAAGATACAGACCAAAAACATGCTCAAAATCGATATTTTAGGTGCCCAAATGTGGATATGTGCATACATCTTCAGTACCCGTTTATATCTAAAATTCAGGCTCAAAACACCCGAAAATTCGGTATTTTTGGGTCCTAGAAGCGATCTATACATGCCTACTCCTAGTTAGAATGTTTTCAAGATACAGACCAAAAACATCCTCAAAATCGATATTTTAGGTGCCCAAATGTCGATATGTGCATGCATCTTCAGTACCCGTTTATATCTCAAATTCAGGCTGAAAACACCCAAAAATTCGATATTTTGGGGGTCCCAGAAGCGATCAGTACATGCCTACTCCGTGTTAGAGTATTTTCATAATTCAGGCCCAAAACATGCTGAAAATCGATCTTTTAGGTGCCCAAAGTCAATATGTGAATGCATCTTCTGTACCCGTTTATATCTCAAATTCAGGCTAAAAAAACACGAAAATTCGATATTTTGGGATCCCAGAAGCGATCTGTACATGCCTACTCAGTGCTAGAATATTTTCAAAATATATGCCCAAAACATGCTAAAAATCGATATTTTAGGTGCCCAAAGTCGATATCTCAAATTTAGGCACAAAACACCCGAATATTCGATATTTTGGGGTCCCAGAAGCGATCTGTACACGCCTACTCAAATACAGGCCGAAAACATGCTGAAAATCGATATTTTTGGTGCCCAAAGTTAATATGTTTATGCTTATTCAGTACCCGTTTATATCTCAAATTCAATCTCCAAACACCCGAAAATTCGATATTTTGGGGTCCCAGAAGCGATCTGTACATGCCTACTCCTAGTTAGAATGTATTCAAGATACAGACCCAAAACATCCTCAAAATCGATATTTTAGGTGCCCAAATGTCGATATGTGCATGCATCTTCAGTACCCGTTTATATCTCAAATTCAGGCTGAAAACACCCAAAAATTCGATATTTTGGGGGTCCCAGAAGCGATCAGTACATGCCTACTCCGTGTTAGAATATTTTCAAAATACAGGCCCAAAACATGCCGAAAATCGATATTTTAATTGCCCAAAGTCAATATGTGCATGCATCTTCTGTACCAGTATATATCTCAAATTCAGGCTCAAAACACACGAAAATTCGATATTTTGGGGTCCCAGAAGCGATCTGTACATGCCTACTCCGTGTTAGAGTATTTTCAGAATACAGGCCCAAAACATACTGAAAATCGATCTTTTAGGTGCCCAAAAGTCGATATCTGCATGCATCTTCTGTACCCGTTTATATCTCAAATTCAGGCTCAAAACACCCGAAAATTCGGTATTTTTGGGTCCTAGAAGCGATCTATACATGCCTACTCCTAGTTAGAATGTTTTCAAGATACAGACCCAAAACATCCTCAAAATCGATATTTTAGGTGCCCAAATGTCGATATGTGCATGCATCTTCAGTACCCGTTTATATCTCAAATTCAGGCTGAAAACACCCAAAAATTCGATATTTTGGGGGTCCCAGAAGCGATCAGTACATGCCTACTCCGTGTTAGAGTATTTTCATAATACAGGCCCAAAACATGCTGAAAATCGATCTTTTAGGTGCCCAAAGTCAATATGTGCATGCATCTTCTGTACTCGTTTATATCTCAAATTAAGGCTAAAAACACCCGAAAATTCGATATTTTGGGATCCCAGAAGCGATCTGTACATGCCTACTCAGTGCTAGAATATTTTCAAAATATATGCCCAAAACATGCTAAAAATCGATATTTTAGTTGCCCAAAGTCGATATCTCAAATTTAGGCACAAAACACCCGAAAATTCGATATTTTGGGGTCCCAGAAGCGATCTGTACACGCCTACTCAAATACAGGCCGAAAACATGCTGAAAATCGATATTTTTGGTGCCCAAAGTTAATATGTTTATGCTTATTCAGTACCCGTTTATATCTCAAATTCAATCTCCAAACACTCGAAAATTCGATATTTTGGGGTCCCAGAAGCGATCTGTACATGCCTACTCAGTACTAGATTGTTTTCAAAATATAGGCTCAAAACATGCTAAAAATCGATATTTTAAGTGTCCAAAGTCGATATGTGCATGCATCTTCTGTACCCGTTTATATCTCAAATTCAGGCTCAAAACACCCGAAAATTCGGTATTTTTGGGTCCTAGAAGCGATCTATACATGCCTACTCCTAGTTAGAATGTATTCAAGATACAGACCAAAAACATGCTCAAAATCGATATTTTAGGTGCCCAAATGTGGATATGTGCATACATCTTCAGTACCCGTTTATATCTAAAATTCAGGCTCAAAACACCCGAAAATTCGATATTTTGGGGTCCCAGAAGCGATCTGTACATGCCTACTCCGTGTTAGATTATTTTCAGAATACAGGCCCAAAACATACTGAAAATCGATCTTTTAGGTGCCCAAAAGTCGATATCTGCATGCATCTTCTGTACCCGTTTATATCTCAAATTCAGGCTCAAAACACCCGAAAATTCGGTATTTTTGGGTCCTAGAAGCGATCTATACATGCCTACTCCTAGTTAGAATGTATTCAAGATACAGACCAAAAACATGCTCAAAATCGATATTTTAGGTGCCCAAATGTGGATATGTGCATACATCTTCAGTACCCGTTTATATCTAAAATTCAGGCTCAAAACACCCGAAAATTCGATATTTTGGCGTCCCAGAAGCGATCAGTACATGCCTACTCCGTTATAGAGTATTTTCATAATACAGGCCCAAAACATGCTGAAAATCGATCTTTTAGGTGCCCAAAGTCAATATGTGCATACATCTTCGGTACCCGTTTATATCTCAAATTCAGGCTCAAAACGCCCGAAAATTCGATATTTTGGGGTCCCAGAAGCGATCTGTACATGCCTACTCATTGCTAGAATATTTTCAAAATATTGGCCCAAAACATGCTAAAAATCGATATTTTAGGTGCCCGAAGTCGATATCTCAAATTCAGGCACAAAACACCTGAAAATTCGATATTTTGGGGTCCCAGAATCGATCTGTACACGCCTACTCAAATACAGGCCGAAAACATGCTGAAAATCGATATTTTTGGTGCCCCAAGTCAATATGTGTATGCTTCTTCTGTACCCGTTTATATCTCAAATTCAATCTCCAAACACCCGAAAATTCGATATTTTGGGGTCCCAGAAGCGATCTCTACTTGCCTACTCAGTACTAGATTGTTTTCAAAATATAGGCTCAAAACATGCTAAAAATCGATATTTTAAGTGTCCAAAGTCGATATGTGCATGCATCTTCTGTATCCGTTTATATCTCAAATTCAGGCTCAAAACACCCGAAAATTCGGTATTTTTGGGTCCTAGAAGGGATCTATACATGCCTACTCCTAGTTAGAATGTTTTCAAGATACAGACCAAAAACATGCTCAAAAACGATATTTTAGGTGCCCAAATGTCGATATGTGCATGCATCTTCAGTACCCGTTTATATCTCAAATTCAGGCTCAAAACACCCGAAAATTCGATATTTTGGGGTCCCAGAAGCGATCAGAACATGCCTAGTCCGTGTTAGAGTATTTTCATAATACAGGCCCAAAACATGCTGAAAATCGATCTTTTAGGTGCCCAAAGTCAATATGTGCATGCATCTTCTGTACCCGTTTATATCTCAAATTCAGGCTAAAAAAACCCGAAAATTCGATATTTTGGGGTCCCAGAAGCGATCTGTACATGCCTACTCAGTGCTAGAATATTTTCAAAATATATGCCCAAAACATGCTAAAAATCGATATTTTAGGTGCCCAAAGTCGATATCTCAAATTTAGGCACAAAACACCCGAAAATTCGATATTTTGGGGTCCCAGAAGCGATCTGTACACGCCTACTCAAATACAGGCCGAAAACATGCTGAAAATCGATATTTTTGGTGCCCAAAGTTAATATGTTTATGCTTATTCAGTACCCGTTTATATCTCAAATTCAATCTCCAAACACCCGAAAATTCGATATTTTGGGGTCCCAGAAGCGATCTGTACATGCCTACTCAGTACTAGATTGTTTTCAAAATATAGGCTCAAAACATGCTAAAAATCGATATTTTAAGTGTCCAAAGTCGATATGTGCATGCATCTTCTGTACCCGTTTATATCTCAAATTCAGGCTCAAAACACCCGAAAATTCGGTATTTTTGTGTCCTAGAAGCGATCTATACATGCCTACTCCTAGTTAGAATGTATTCAAGATACAGACCAAAAACATGCTCAAAATCGATATTTTAGGTGCCCAAATGTGGATATGTGCATGCATCTTCAGTACCCGTTTATATCTAAAATTCAGGCTCAAAACACCCGAAAATTCGATATTTTGGGGTCCCAGAAGCGATTAGTACATGCCTACTCCGTGTTAGAATATTTTCAAAATACAGGCCCAAAACATGCCGAAAATCGATATTTTAGTTGCCCAAAGTCAATATGTGCATGCATCTTCTGTACCAGTATATATCTCAAATTCAGGCTCAAAACACACGAAAATTCGATATTTTGGGGTCCCAGAAGCGATCTGTACATGCCTACTCCGTGTTAGAGTATTTTCAGAATACAGGCCCAAAACATACTGAAAATCGATCTTTTAGGTGCCCAAAAGTCGATATCTGCATGCATATTCTGTACCCGTTTATATCTCAAATTCAGGCTCAAAACACCCGAAAATTCGGTATTTTTGGGTCCTAGAAACGAAATATACATGCCTACTCCTAGTTAGAATGTTTTCAAGATACAGACCCAAAACATCCTCAAAATCGATATTTTAGGTGCCCAAATGTCGATATGTGCATGCATCTTCAGTACCCGTTTATATCTCAAATTCAGGCTGAAAACACCCAAAAAATCGATATTTTGGGGGTCCCAGAAGCGATCAGTACATGCCTACTCCGTGTTAGAGTATTTTCATAATACAGGCCCAAAACATGCTGAAAATCGATCTTTTATGTGCCCAAAGTCAATATGTGCATGCATCTTCTGTACCCGTTTATATCTCAAATTCAGGCTAAAAAAACCCGAAAATTCGATATTTTGGGATCCCAGAAGCGATCTGTACATGCCTACTCAGTGCTAGAATATTTTCAAAATATATGCCCAAAACATGCTAAAAATCGATATTTTAGTTGCCCAAAGTCGATATCTCAAATTTAGGCACAAAACACCCGAAAATTCGATATTTTGGGGTCCCAGAAGCGATCTGTACACGCCTACTCAAATACAGGCCGAAAACATGCTAAAAATCGATATTTTTGGTGCCCAAAGTTAATATGTTTATGCTTATTCAGTACCCGTTTATATCTCAAATTCAATCTCCAAACACCCGAAAATTCGATATTTTGGGGTCCCAGAAGCGATCTGTACATGCCTACTCAGTACTAGATTGTTTTCAAAATATAGGCTCAAAACATGCTAAAAATCGATATTTTAAGTGTCCAAAGTCGATATGTGCATGCATCTTCTGTACCCGTTTATATCTCAAATTCAGGCTCAAAACACCCGAAAATTCGGTATTTTTGGGTCCTAGAAGCGATCTATACATGCCTACTCCTAGTTAGAATGTATTCAAGATACAGACCAAAAACATGCTCAAAATCGATATTTTAGGTGCCCAAATGTGGATATGTGCATACATCTTCAGTACCCGTTTATATCTAAAATTCAGGCTCAAAACACCCGAAAATTCGATATTTTGGGGTCCCAGAAGCGATCTGTACATGCCTACTCCGTGTTAGAGTATTTTCAGAATACAGGCCCAAAACATACTGAAAATCGATCTTTTAGGTGCCCAAAAGTTGATATGTGCATGCATCTTCTGTACCCGTTTATATCTCAAATTTAGGCTCCAAACACCGGAAAATTCGATATTTTGGGGTCCAAGAAACGATCTGTACATGCCTACTCCATGTTAGAGTATTTTCAAAATACAGGCCCAAACCATGCTGAAAATCGATATTCAAGATTCCCAAAGTCAATATGTGCATGCATCTTCTGTACCCGTTTATATCTCAAATTAAGGCTCAAAACACCCGAAAATTCGATATTTTGGGGTCCCATAAGCGATCTGTACATGCCTACTCAGTGCTAGAATATTTTCAAAAAATAGGCCCAAAACATGCTAAAATCGATATTTTAGGTGCCCAAAGTCGATATCTCAAATTCAGGCCCAAAACACCCGGAAATTCGATATTTTGGGGTCGCAGAAGCGATCTGTACATGCCTACTCTTTGTTAGAGTATTTTCAAAATACAGGCCCAAAACATACTACAAATCAAACTTTTAGATGCCCAAAAGTCGATATGTGAATGCATATTCTGTACCCGTTGATATCTGAAATTCAGGCTCCAAACACCCGAAAATTCGATATTTTGGGGTCCCAGAAACGATCTGTACATGCCTATTCAGATACAGGCCCAAAACATGCTGAAAATCGATATTTTAGGTGCCCAAAGTCAATATGTGTATGCATCTTCTGCACCCGTTTATATTCCAAATTCAACCTCAAAACACCCGAAAATTCGATATTTTTAGGTCCTACAAGCGATCTGTAAATGCCTACTCAGTGCTAGAATTTTCTCAAAATATAGGCTCAAAACATGCTAAAAATCGATATTTTAAGTGTCCAAAGTCGATTTTTGCATGCATCTTCTGTACCCGTTTACATCTAAAATTCAGGCTCAAAACACCCGAAAATTCGGTATTTTTGGGTCCTACAAGCGATGTGTACATGCCTACTCCTAGATAGAATGTTTTCAAGATACAGACCCAAAACATGCTCAAAATCGATATATTAGGTGCCCAGAAGTCGATATGTGCATGCATTTTCCGAACCCGTTTATATCTCAAATTCAACCTCAAAACACCCGAAAATTCGTTATTTTTGGGTCCGAGAAGCGATCTGTACCTGCCTACTCTGTGATAGAGTATTTTCAAAATAGAGGCCCAAAACATACTAAAAATCGATCTTTTAGGTGCAAAAAAGTCAATATGTGTATGCATCTTCTGCACCCGTATATATCCCAAATTCAACCTCAAAACAACCGAAAATTCTATATTTTTGGGTCCCAGAAGCGATCTGTACATGCCTACTCAGTGCTAGAATGTTTTCAAAATATAGGCACAAAACATGCTAAAAATCGATATTTTAAGTGTCCAAAGTCGATATGTGCATGCATCTTCTGAACCCGTTTATATCTCAAATTCAGGCTCAAAACACCCGAAAATTCGGTATTTTTGGGTCCTAGAAGCGATCTATACATGCCTACTCCTAGTTAGAATGTTTTCAAGATACAGACCAAAAACATGCTCAAAATCGATATTTTAGGTGCCCAAATGTCGATATGTGCATGCATCTTCAGTACCCGTTTATATCTCAAATTCTGGCTCAATACACCCGAAAATTCGATATTTTGGCGTCCTAGAAGCGATCAGTACATGCCTACTCCGTTATAGAGTATTTTCATAATACAGGCCCAAAACATGCTGAAAATCGATCTTTTAGGTGCCCAAAGTCAATATGTGCATACATCTTCGGTACCCGTTTATATCTCAAATTCAGGCTCAAAACGCCCGAAAATTCGATATTTTGGGGTCCCAGAAGCGATCTGTACATGCCTACTCATTGCTAGAATATTTTCAAAATATTGGCCCAAAACATGCTAAAAATCGATATTTTAGGTGCCCGAAGTCGATATCTCAAATTCAGGCACAAAACACCCGAAAATTCGATATTTTGGGGTCCCAGAATCGATCTGTACACGCCTACTCAAATACAGGCCGAAAACATGCTGAAAATCGATATTTTTATTGCCCAAAGTCAATATGTGTATGCTTCTTCTGTACCCGTTTATATCTCAAATTCAATCTCCAAACACCCGAAAATTCGATATTTTGGGGTCCCAGAAGCGATCTCTACTTGCCTACTCAGTATTAGATTGTTTTCAAAATATAGGCTCAAAACATGCTAAAAATCGATATTTTAAGTGTCCAAAGTCGATATGTGCATGCATCTTCTGTATCCGTTTATATCTCAAATTCAGGCTCAAAACACCCGAAAATTCGGTATTTTTGGGTCCTAGAAGGGATCTATACATGCCTACTCCTAGTTAGAATGTTTTCAAGATACAGACCAAAAACATGCTCAAAAACGATATTTTAGGTGCCCAAATGTCGATATGTGCATGCATCTTCAGTACCCGTTTATATCTCAAATTCAGGCTCAAAACACCCGAAAATTCGATATTTTGGGGTCCCAGAAGCGATCAGAACATGCCTAGTCCGTGTTAGAGTATTTTCATAATACAGGCCCAAAACATGCTGAAAATCGATCTTTTAGGTTCCCAAAGTCAATATGTGCATGCATCTTCTGTACCCGTTTATATCTCAAATTCAGGCTCAAAAAACCCGAAAATTCGATATTTTGGAGTCCCAGAAGCGATCTGTACATGCCTACTCAGTGCTAAAATATTTTCAAAATATAGGCCCAAAACATGCTAAAAATCAATATTTTAGGTGCCCAAAGTCGTTATTTCAAATTCAGGCCCAGAACACCCGAAAATTCGATATTTTGGGGTCACAGAAGCGATCTGTACATGCCTACTCCGTGTTAGAGTATTTTCAAAATACAGGACCAAAACATACTGAAAATCGATCTTTTAGGTGCCCAAAAGTCGATATGTGAATGCATATTCTGTACCCGTTTATATCTTAAATTCAGGCTCCAAACACCCGAAAATTCGATATTTTGGGGTCCCAGAAACGATCTGTAAATGCCTACTCGGATACAGGCCCAAAACATGCTGAAAATCGATCTTTTAGGTGTCCAAAGTCGATTTTTGCATGCATCTTCTGTACCCGTTTATATCTAAAATTCAGGCTCAAAACACCCGAAAATTCGGTATTTTAGGGTCCTACAAGCGATGTGTACATGCCTACTCCTAGTTAGACTGTTTTCAAGATACAGACCCAAAACATGCTCAAAATCGATATATTAGGTGCCCAGAAGTCGATATGTGCATGCATTTTCCGAACCCGTTTATATCTCAAATTCAACCTCAAAACACCCGAAAATTCGTTATTTTTGGGTCCGAGAAGCGATCTGTACCTGCCTACTCTGTGATAGAGTATTTTCAAAATAGAGGCCCAAAACATACTAAAAATCGATCTTTTAGGTGCACAAAAGTCAATATGTGTATGCATCTTCTGCACCCGTTTATATCCCAAATTCAACCTCAAAACAACCGAAAATTCTATATTTTTTGGTCCCAGAAGCGATCTGTACATGCCTACTCAGTGCTAGAATGTTCTCAAAATATAGGCTCAAAACATGCTAAAAATCGATATTTTAAGTGTCCAAAGTCGATATGTGCATGCATCTTCTGAACCCGTTTATATCTTAAATTCAGGCTCAAAACACCCGAAAATTCGGTATTTTTGGGTCCTAGAAGCGATCTATACATGCCTACTCCTAGTTAGAATGTTTTCAAGATACAGACCAAAAACATGCTCAAAATCGATATTTTAGGTGCCCTAATGTCGATATGTGCATGCATCTTCAGTACCCTTTTATATCTCAAATTCAGGCTCAATACACCCGAAAATTCGATATTTTGGCGTCCCAGAAGCGATCAGTACATGCCTACTCCGTGTTAGAGTATTTTCATAATACATGCCCAAAACATGCTGAAAATCGATCTTTTAGGTGCCCAAAGTCAATATGTGCATACATCTTCGGTACCCGTTTATATCTCAAATTCAGGCTCAAAACACCCGAAAATTCGATATTTTGGGGTCCCAGAAGCGATCTGTACATGCCTACTCATTGCTAGAATATTTTCAAAATATTGGCCCAAAACATGCTAAAAATCGATATTTTAGGTGCCCGAAGTCGATATCTCAAATTCAGGCACAAAACACCTGAAAATTCGATATTTTGGGGTCTCAGAATCGATCTGTACACGCCTACTCAAATACAGGCCGAAAACATGCTGAAAATCGATATTTTTGGTGCCCAAAGTCAATATGTGTATGCTTCTTCTGTACCCGTTTATATCTCAAATTCAATCTCCAAACACCCGAAAATTCGATATTTTGGGGTCCCAGAAGCGATCTGTACTTGCCTACTCAGTACTAGATTGTTTTCAAAATATAGGCTCAAAACATGCTAAAAATCGATATTTTAAGTGTCCAAAGTCGATATGTGCATGCATCTTCTGTATCCGTTTATATCTCAAATTCAGGCTAAAAACACCCGAAAATTCGGTGATTTTGGGTCCTAGAAGCGATCTATACATGCCTACTCCTAGTTAGAATGTTTTCAAGATACATACCAAAAACATGCTCAAAAACGATATTTTAGGTGCCCAAATGTCGATATGTGCATGCATCTTCAGTACCCGTTTATATCTCAAATTCAGGCTCAAAACACCCGAAAATTCGATATTTTGGGGTACCAGAAGCGATCAGAACATGCCTAGTCCGTGTTAGAGTATTTTCATAATACAGGCCCAAAACATGCTGAAAATCGATCTTTTAGGTGCCCTAAGTCAATATGTGCATGCATCTTCTGTACCCGTTTATATCTCAAATTCAGGCTCAAAAAACCCAAAAATTCGATATTTTGGGGTCTATGAAGCGATCTGTACATGCCTACTCATTGCTAGAATATTTTCAAAATATTGGCCCAAAACATGCTAAAAATCGATATTTTAGGTGCCCGAAGTCGATATCTCAAATTCAGGCACAAAACACCTGAAAATTCGATATTTTGGGGTCCCAGAATCGATCTGTACACGCCTACTCAAATACAGGCCGAAAACATGCTGAAAATCGATATTTTTGGTGACCAAAGTCAATATGTGTATGCTTCTTCTGTACCCGTTTATATCTCAAATTCAATCTCCAAACACCCGAAAATTCGATATTTTGGGGTCCCAGAAGCTATTTGTACTTGCCTACTCAGTACTAGAGTATTTTCATAATACAGGCCCAAAACATGCTGAAAATCGATCTTTTAGGTGCCCAAAGTCAATATGTGCATGCATCTTCTGTACCCGTTTATATCTCAAATTCAGGCCCAGAACACCCGAAAATTCGATATTTTGGGGTCACAGAAGCGATCTGTACATGCCTACTCCGTGTTAGAGTATTTTCAAAATACAGGCCAAAAACATACTGAAAATCGATCTTTTAGGTTCCCAAAACTCGATATGTGCATGCATCTTCTGTACCCGTTTATATCTCAAATTCAAACTCATAACACCCGAAAATTCGATATTTTGGGGTCCCAGAAGCGATCTGTACATGCCTACTCCTTGTTAGAGTATTTTCAAAATACAGGCCCAAAACATACTGAAAATCGATCTTTTAGGTCCCCAAAAGTCGATATGTGAATGCATATTCTGTACCCGTTTATATCTTAAATTCAGGCTCCAAACACCCGAAAATTCGATATTTTGGGGTCCCAGAAACGATCTGTACATGCCTACTCAGATACAGGCCCAAAACATGCTGAAAATCGATCTTTTAGGTGTCCAAAGTCGATTTTTGCATGCATCGTCTGTACCCGTTTATATCTAAAATTCAGGCTCAAAACACCCGAAAATTCGGTATTTTAGGGTCCTACAAGCGATGTGTACCTGCCTACTCTGTGATAGAGTATTTTCAAAATAGAGGCCCAAAACATACTAAAAATCGATCTTTTAGGTGCACAAAAGTCAATATGTGTATGCATCTTCTGCACCCATTTATATCCCAAATTCAACCTCAAAACAACCGAAAATTCTATATTTTTGGGTTCCAGAAGCGATCTGTACATGCCTACTCAGTGCTAGAATGTTTTCAAAACATAGGCTCAAAACATGCTAAAAATCGATATTTTAAGTGTCCAAAGTCGATATGTGCATGCATCTTCTGAACCCGTTTATATCTCAAATTCAGGCTCAAAACACCCGAAAATTCGGTATTTTTGGGTCCTAGAAGCGATCTATACATGCCTACTCCTAGTTAGAATGTTTTCAAGATACAGACCAAAAACATGCTCAAAATCGATATTTTAGGTGCCCAAATGTCGATATGTGAATGCATCTTCAGTACCCGTTTATATCTCAAATTCAGGCTCAAAACACCCGAAAATTCGATATTTTGGGGTCCCAGAAGCGATCAGTACATGCCTACTCCGTGTTAGAGTATTTTCATAATACAGGCCCAAAACATGCTGAAAATCGATCTTTTAGGTGCCCAAAGTCAATATGTGCATACATCTTCTGTACCCGTTTATATCTCAAATTCAGGCTCAAAACACCCGAAAATTCGATATTTTGGGGTCCCAGAAGCGATCTGTACATGCCTAGTCATTGCTAGAATATTTTCAAAATATTGGCCCAAAACATGCTAAAAATCGATATTTTAGGTGCCCGAAGTCGATATCTAAAATTCAGGCACAAAACACCCGAAAATTCGATATTTTGGGGTCCCAGAATCGATCTGTACACGCCTACTCAAATACAGGCCGAAAACATGCTGAAAATCGATATTTTTGGTGCCCAAAGTCAATATGTGTATGCTTCTTCTGTACCCGTTTATATCTCAAATTCAATCTCCAAACACCCGAAAATTCGATATTTTGGGGTCCCAGAAGCGATCTGTACTTGCCTACTCAGTACTAGATTGTTTTCAAAATATAGGCTCAAAACATGCTAAAAATCGATATTTTAAGTGTACAAAGTCGATATGTGCATGCATCTTCTGTACCCGTTTATATCTCAAATTCAGGTTCAAAACACCCGAAAATTCGGTATTTTTGGGTCCAAGAAGCGATCTATACATGCCTACTCCGTGTTAGAATGTTTTCAAGATACAGACCAAAAACATGCTCAAAAACGATATTTTAGGTGCCCAAATGTCGATATGTGCATGCATCTTCAGTACCCGTTTATATCTCAAATTCAGGCTCAAAACACCCGAAAATTCGATATTTTGGGGTCCCAGAAGCGATCAGAACATGCCTACTCCGTGTTAGAGTATTTTCATAATACAGGCCTAAAAACATGCTGAAAATCGATCTTTTAGGTGCCCAAAGTCAATATGTGCATGCATCTTCTGTACCCGTTTATATCTCAAATTCAGGCTCAAAAAACCCGAAAATTCGATATTTTGGGGTCCCAGAAGCGATCTGTACATGCCTACTCAGTGCTAAAATATTTTCAAAATATAGGCCAAAACATGCTAAAAATCGATATTTTAGGTGCCCAAAGTCGTTATTTCAAATTCAGGCCCAGAACACCTGAAAATTCGATATTTTGGGGTCACAGAAGCGATCTGTACATGCCTACTCCGTGTTAGAGTATTTTCAAAATACAGGCCCAAAACATACTGAAAATCGATCTTTTAGGTTCCCAAAACTCGATATGTGCATGCATCTTCTGTACCCGTTTATATCTCAAATTCAAACTCATAACACCCGAAAATTCGATATTTTGGGGTCCCACAAGCGATCTGTACATGCCTACTCCGTGTTAGAGTATTTTCAAAATACAGGCCCAAAACATACTGAAAATCGATCTTTTAGGTGCCCAAAAGTCGATATGTGAATGCATATTCTGTACCCGTTTATATCTTATATTCAGGCTCCAAACACCCGAAAATTCGATATTTTGGGGTCCCAGAAACGATCTGTACATGCCTACTCAGATACAGGCCAAAAACATGCTGAAAATCGATATTTTAGGTGCCCAAAGTCAATATGTGTATGCATCTTCTGCACCCGTTTATATTCCAAATTCAACCTCAAAACACCCGAAAATTCGATATTTTTGGGTCCCACAAGCGATCTGTACATGCCTACTCAGTGCTAGAATTTTTTCAAAATATAGGCTCAAAACATGCAAAAAATCGATATTTTAAGTGTCCAAAGTCGATATGTGCATGCATCTTCTATACCAGTTTATATCTCAAATTCAGGCTCAAAACACCCGAAAATTCGGTATTTTTGGGTCCTAGAAGCAATCTGTACATGCCTACTCCTAGTTAGAATGTTTTCAAGACACAGACCCAAAACATGCTCAAAATCGATATTTTAGGTGCCCGAAAGTCGATATGTGCATGCATCTTCAGTACCCGTTTATATCTCAAATTCAGGCTCAAAACACCCGAACATTCGATATTTTGGGGTCCCAGAAACGATCTGTAAATGCCTACTCCGTGTTAGAGTATTTTCAAAATACAGGCCCAAAACATGCTGAAAATCGATATTTTAGGTGCCCAAAGTCAATATGTGCATGCATCTTCTGTACCAGTTTATATCTCAAATTCAGGCTCAAAACACCCGAAAATTCGATATTTTGGGGTCCCAGAAGCGATCTGTACATGCCTACTCAGTGCTAGAATATTTTAATAATATAGGCTCAAAACATGCTAAAAATCGATATTTTGGGTGCCCAAAGTCGATATATCAAATTCAGGCCCAAAACACCCGAAAATTCGATATTTTGGGATCCCAGAAACGATCTGTAAATGCCTACTCCGTGTTAGAGTATTTTCAAAATACAGGCCCAAAACATACTGAAAATCGATTTTTTAGGTGCCCAAAAGTCGATATGTGCATTCATCTTCTGTACCCGTAGATATCTCAAATTCAGGCTCCAAACCCCCGAAAATTCGATATTTTGGGGTCCAAGAAACGATCCGTACATGCCTACTCCTAGTTAGAATGTTTTCAAGAAACAGACCAAAAACATGCTCAAAATCGATATTTTAGGTGCCAAAAGTCGATATGTGCATGCATCTTCAGTACCCGTTTATATTCCAAATTCAACCTCAAAACACCCGAAAATTCTATATTTTTGGGTCCCACAAGCGATCTGTACATGCCTACTCAGTGCTAGAAATTTTTCAAATAATAGGCTCAAAACATGCTAAAAATCGATATTTTAAGTGTTAAAAGTCGATATGTGCATGTATCTTCTGTACCCGTTTATATCTCAAATTCAGGCTCAAAACACCCGAAAATTCGGTATTTTGGGGTCCTACAAGCGATCTGTACATGCCTACATCTAGTTAGAATGTTTTCAAGATATAAACCCAAAACATGCTCAAAATCGATATATTAGGTGCCCAAAAGTCGATATGTGCATGCATCTTCTGCACCCGTTTATATCTCAAATTCAACCTCAAAACACCCGAAAATTCGTTATTTTTGGGTCCGAGAAGCGATCTGTACATGCCTACTCCATGTTAGAGTATTTTTAAAATAAGGGCTCAAAACATACTAAAAATCGATCTTTTAGGTGCCCAAAAGTCAATATGTGTATGCATCTTCTGCTCACGTTTATATCCCAAATTCTACCTCAAAACAACCGAAAATTGTATATTTTTGGGTCCCAGAAGCGATCTGTACATGCCTACTCAGTGCTAGAATGTTTTCAAAATATAGGCTCAAAACATGCTAAAAATCGATATTTTAAATGTCCAAAGTCGATATGTGCATGCATCTTCTGTACCCGTTTATATCTCAAATTCTGGCTCAAAACACCCGAAAATTCGGTATTTTTGGGTCCTCCAAGCGATCTGTACATGCCTACTCCTAGTTAGAATGTTTTCAAGATACAGACCCAAAACATGCTCAAAATCGATATATTAGGTGCCCAAAAGTCGATATGTGCATGCATCTTCGAAACCCGTTTATATCTCAAATTCAACCTCAAAACACCCCAAAATTCGTTATTTTTGGGTCCGAGAAGCGATCTGTACATGCCTACCCCATGTTAGAGTATTTTCAAAATAAAGGCCCAAAACATACTAAAAATCGATCTTTTAGGTGCACAAAAGTCAATATGTGTATGCATCTTCTGCACCCGTTTATATCCCAAATTCAACCTCAAAACAACCGAAAATTCTATATTTTTGGGTTCCAGAAGCGATCTGTACATGCCTACTCAGTGCTAGAATGTTTTCAAAACATAGGCTCAAAACATGCTAAAAATCGATATTTTAAGTGTCCAAAGTCGATATGTGCATGCATCTTCTGAACCCGTTTATATCTCAAATTCAGGCTCAAAACACCCGAAAATTCGGTATTTTTGGGTCCTAGAAGCGATCTATACATGCCTACTCCTAATTAGAATGTTTTCAAGATACAGACCAAAAACATGCTCAAAATCAATATTTTAGGTGCCCAAATGTCGATATGTGAATGCATCTTCAGTACCCGTTTATATCTCAAATTCAGGCTCAAAACACCCGAAAATTCGATATTTTTGGGTCCCAGAAGCGATCAGTACATGCCTACTCCGTGTTAGAGTATTTTCATAATACAGGCCCAAAACATGCTGAAAATCGATATTTTAGGTGCCCAAAGTCAATATGTGCATGCATCTTCTGTACCAGTTTATATCTCAAATTCAGGCTCAAAACACCCGAAAATTCGATATTTTGGGGTCCCAGAAGCGATCTGTACATGCCTACTCAGTGCTAGAATATTTTAATAATATAGGCTCAAAACATGCTAAAAATCGATATTTTGGGTGCCCAAAGTCGATATCTCAAATTCAGGCCCAAAACACCCGAAAATTCGATATTTTGGGATCCCAGAAACGATCTGTACATGCCTACACCGTGTTAGAGTATTTTCAAAATACAGGCCCAAAACATACTGAAAATCGATTTTTTAGGTGCCCAAAAGTTGATATGTGCATGCATCTTCTGTACCCGTAGATATCTCAAATTCAGGCTCCAAACCCCCGAAAATTCGATATTTTGGGGTCCAAGAAACGATCCGTACATGCCTACTCCTAGTTAGAATGTTTTCAAAAAACAGACCAAAAACATGCTCAAAATCGATGTTTTAGGTGCCAAAAGTCGATATGTGCATGCATCTTCAGTACCCGTTTATATTCCAAATTCAACCTCAAAACACCCGAAAATTCGATATTTTGGGATCCCAGAAACGATCTGTACATGCCTACACCGTGTTAGAGTATTTTCAAAATACAGGCCCAAAACATACTGAAAATCGATTTTTTAGGTGCCCAAAAGTTGATATGTGCATGCATCTTCTGTACCCGTAGATATCTCAAATTCAGGCTCCAAACCCCCGAAAATTCGATATTTTGGGGTCCAAGAAACGATCCGTACATGCCTACTCCTAGTTAGAATGTTTTCAAAAAACAGACCAAAAACATTCTCAAAATCGATATTTTAGGTGCCAAAAGTCGATATGTGCATGCATCTTCAGTACCCGTTTATATTCCAAATTCAACCTCAAAACACCCGAAAATTCGATATTTTTGGGTCCCATAAGCGATCTGTACATGCCTACTCAGTGCTAGAAATTTTTCAAATAATAGGCTCAAAACATGCTAAAAATCGATATTTTAAGTGTTAAAAGTCGATATGTGCATGCATCTTCTGTACCCGTTTATATCTCAAATTCAGGCTCAAAACACCCGAAAATTCGGTATTTTGGGGTCCTACAAGCGATCTGTACATGCCTACATCTAGTTAGAATGTTTTCAAGATATAGACCCAAAACATGCTCAAAATCGATATATTAGGTGCCCAAAAGTCGATATGTGCATGCATCTTCTGCACCCGTTTATATCTCAAATTCAACCTCAAAACACCCGAAAATTCGGTATTTTTGGGTCCGAGAAGCGATCTGTACATGCCTACTCCATGTTAGAGTATTTTCAAAATAAAGGCTCAAAACATACTAAAAATCGATCTTTTAGGTGCACAAAAGTCAATATGTGTATGCATCTTCTGCACACGTTTATATCCCAAATTCTACCTCAAAACAACCGAAAATTGTATATTTTTTGGCCCCAGAAGCGATCTGTACTTGCCTACTCAGTGCTAGAGTATTTTCAAAATAAAGGCTCAAAACATGCTGAAAATCGATCTTTTAGGTGCACAAAGTCAATATGTGCATGGATCTTCTGTACCGGTTTATATCTCAAATTCAGGCTCAAAACACCCGAAAATTCGATATTTTGGGGTCCCAGAAGCGATCTGTACATGCCTACTCATTGCTAGAATATTTTCAAAATATTGGCCCAAAACATGCTAAAAATCGATATTTTAGGTGCCCAAAGTCGATATCTCAAATTCAGGCACAAAACACCCGAAAATTCGATATTTTGGGGTCCCAGTGCGATTTGTACACGCCTACTCAAATACAGGCCGAAAACATGCCGAAAATCGATATTTTTGGTGCCCAAATTCAATATGTGTATGCTTCTTCTGTACCCGTTTATATCTCAAATTCAATCTCCAAACACCCGAAAATTCGATATTTTGGGGTCCCAGAAGCGATCTGTACATGCCTACTCAGTACTAGATTGTTTTCAAAATATAGGCTCGAAACATGCTAAAAATCGATATTTTAAGTGTCCAAAGTCGATATGTGCATGCATCTTCTGTACCCATTTATATCTCAAATTCAGGCTCAAAACACCCGAAAATTCGATATTTTGGGGTCCCAGAAGCGATCTGTACATGCCTACTCATTGCTAGAATATTTTCAAAATATTGGCCCAAAACATGCTAAAAATCGATATTTTAGGTGCCCAAAGTCGATATCTCAAATTCAGGCCCAAAACACCCGAAAATTCGATATTTTGGGGTCCCAGAAGCGATCTGTACATGCCTACTCTGTGTTAGAGTATTTTCAAAATACAGGCCCAAAATATCTTGAAATTCGATCTTTTAGGTGCCCAAAAGTCGATATGTGAATGCCTTTTCTGTACCCGATTATATCTCTAATTCAGGCTCCAAACTCCCGAAAATTCGATATTTTGGGGTCCCAGAAACGATCTGTACATACCTACTCAGATAGAAGCCCAAAACATGCTGAAAATCGATATTTTAGGGGCCCAAAGTCAATATGTGTATGCATCTTCTGCACCCGTTTATATTCCAAATTCAACCTCAAAACACCCGAAAATTCTATATTTTTGGGTTCCACAAGCGATCTGTACATGCCTACTCAGTGCTAGAAATTTTTCAATATATAGGCTCAAAACATGCTAAAAATCGATATTTTAAGTGTCCAAAGTCGATATGTGCATGCATCTTCTGTACCCGTTTATATCTCAAATTCAAGCTCAAAAAACCCGAAAATTCGGTATTTTTCGGTCCTAGAAGCGATCTATACATGCCTACTCCTAGTTAGAATGTTTTCAAGATACAGACCCAAAACATGCTCAAAATCGATATATTAGGTGCCCTAAAGTCGATATGTGCATGCATCTTTGGAACCCGTTTATATCTCAAATTCAACCTCAAAACACCCGAAAATTGGTTATTTTTGGGTCCGAGAAGCGATCAGTACATGCCTACTCCATGTTAGAATATTTTCAAAATAAAGGCCCAAAACATACTAAAAATCGATCTTTTAGGTGCACAAAAGTCAATATGTGTATGCATCTTCTGCACACGTTTATATCCCAAATTCTACCTCAAAACAACCGAAAATTGTATATTTTTGGGTCCCATAAGCGATCTGTACATGCCTACTCAGTGCTAGAATGTTTTCAAAATATAGGCTCAAAACAAGCTAAAAATCTATATTTTAAATGTCCAAAGTCGATATGTGCATGCATCTTCTGTACCCGTTTATATCTCAAATTCTGGCTCAAAACTCCCGGAAATTCGGTATTTTTGTGTCCTAGAAGCGATCTGTACATGCCTAATCCTAGTTAGAATGTTTTCAAGATAGAGACCCAAAACATGCTCAAAATCGATATTTTAGGTGCCAAAAAGTCGATATGTGCATGCATCTTCAGTACGCGTTTATATCTCAAATTCAGGCTCAAAACACCCTAAAATTCGAAACTTTGGGGTCCGAGAAGCGATCTGTACATGCCTACTCTGTGTTAGAGAACTTTCAATTTACAGGCCCAAAACATGCTGAAAATCGATATTTTATGTGCCCAAAGTCAATATGTGCATGCATCTTCTGTACTAGTTTATATTTCAAATTCAACCTCAAAACACCTGACAATTCGATAATTTGGGGTCCCAGAAGCGTTTTGTACATGCCTACTCCGTGTTAGAGTGTTTTCAAAATACAGGCCCAAAACATGCTGAAAATCGATATTTTAGGTGCCCAAAGTCAATATGTGTGTGCATCTTCTGCACCCGTTTATATCTCAAATTCAGGCTCAAAACACCCGTAAATTCGATATTTTGGGGTCCCATAAGCGATCTGTACATGCCTACTCATTGCTAGAATATTTTCAAAATATTGGCCCAAAAAATGCTAGAAATCGATATTTTAGGTGCCCAAAGTCGATATCTCAAATTCAGGCACAAAACACCCGTAAATTCGATATTTTGGGGTCCCAGAAGCGATCTGTACACGCCTACTCAAATACAGGCCGAAAACATGCTGAAAATCGATATTTTAGGTGCCCAAAGTCAATATGTGTATGCATCTTCTGCACCTGTTTATATCCCAAATTCAACCTCAAAATACCCGAAAATTCGATAATTTTGGGTCCCAGAATTGATCTGTAAATGCCTACTCCGTTCTAGAACGTTTTCAAAATATAGGCTCAAAACATGCTAAAAATCGATATTTTAAGTGTCCAAAGTCGATATGTGCATGCATCTTCTGTACCCGTTTATATCTCAAATTCAGGCTCAGAACACCCGAAAATTCGGTATTTTTCGGTCCTAGAAGCGATCTATACATGCCTACTCCTAGTTAGAATGTTTTCAAGATACAGACCAAAAACATGCTCAAAATCGATATGTTAAGTGCCCAAATGTCGATATGTGCATGCATCTTCAGTACCCGTTTATATGTCAAATTCAGGCTCAAAACACCCGAAAATTCGATATTTTGGGGTCCCAGTAGCGATCAGTACATGCCTACTCCGTTTACGAGTATTTTCATAATACAGGCCCAAAACATGCTGAAAATCGATCTTTTAGGTGCCCAAAGTCAATATGTGCATGCATCTTCTGTACCCGTTTATATCTCAAATTCAGGCTCAAAACACCCGTAAATTCGATATTTTGGGGTCCCAGCAGCGATCTGTACATGCATACTCATTGCTAGAATATTTTCAAAATATTGGCCCAAAAAATGCTAGAAATCGATATTTTAGGTGCCCAAAGTCGATATCTCAAATTCAGGCACAAAACACCCGAAAATTCGATATTTTGGGGTCCCAGAAGCGATCTGTACACGCCTACTCAAATACAGGCCGAAAACATGCTGAAAATCGATATTTTTGGTGCCCATAGTCAATATGTGTATGCTTCTTCTGTACCCGTTTATATCTCAAATTCAATCTCCAAACACCCGAAAATTCGATATTTTGGGGTCCCAGAAGAGATCTGTACATGCCTACTCAGTACTAGATTGTTTTTTTTGCAAATATAGGCTCAAAACATGCTAAAAAGCGATATTTTAAGTGTCCAAAGTCGATATGTGCATGCATCTTCTGTACCCGTTTATATCTCAAATTCAATCTCAAAACACCCGAAAATTCGGTATTTTTGTGTCCTAGAAGCGATCTACACATGCCTACTCCTAGTTAGAATGTTTTTAAGATACAGACCAAAAACATGCTCAAAATCGATATTTTAGTTGCCCAAATGTCGATATGTGCATGCATCTTCAGTACCCGTTTATATCTCAAATTCAGGCTCAAAACACCCGCAAATTCGATATTTTGGCGTCCCAGAAGCGATCAGTACTTGCCTACTCCGTGTTAGAGTATTTTCATAATACAGGCCTAAAACATGCTGAAAATCGATCTTTTAGGTGCCCAAAGTCAATATGTGCATGCATCTTCTATACCCGTTTATATCTCAAATTCAGGCTCTAAAAACCCGAAAATTCGATATTTTGGGGTCCCTGAAGCGATCTGTACATGCCTACTCAGTGCTAGAATATTTTCAAATTATAGGCCCAAAACATGCTAAAAATCGATATTTTAGGTGCCCAAAGTCGATATCTCAAATTCAGGCACAAAACACCCGAAAATTCGATATTTTGGGGTCCCAGAAGCGATCTGTACACGCCTACTCAAATACAGGCTGAAAACATGCTGAAAATCGATATTTTTGGTGCCCATAGTCAATATGTGCATGCATCTTCTGTACCCGTTTATATCTCAAATTCAGGCTCAAAACACCCGAAAATTCGATATTTTGGCGTCCCAGAAGCGATCAGTACTTGCCTACTCCGTGTTAGAGTATTTTCATAATACAGGCCCAAAACATGCTGAAAATCGATCTTTTAGATGACCAAAATCAATATGTGCATGCATCTTCTGTATCCGTTTATATCTCAAATTCAGGCTCAAAACACCCGAAAATTCGATATTTTGGGGTCCCATAAGCGATCTGTACATGCCTACTCAGTGCTAGAATATTTTCAAAAAATAGGCCCAAAACATGCTAAAAATCGATATTTTAGGTGCACAAAGTCGATATCTCAAATTCAGGCCCAAAACACCCGAAAATTCGATATTTTGGGGTCCCAGAAGCGATCTGTACATGCCTACTCTGTGTTAGAGTATTTTCAAAATACAGGCCCAAAATATCTTGAAATTCGATCTTTTAGGTGCCCAAAAGTCGATATGTGAATGCCTATTCTGTACCCGTTTATATCTCTAATTCAGGCTCCAAACACCCAAAAATTCGATATTTTGGGGTTCCATAAGCGATCTGTACATGCCTACTCAGTGCTAAAATATTTTCAAAATATAGGCCCAAAACATGCTAAAAATCGATATTTTAGGTGCCCAAAGTTAATATGTGTATGCATCTTCAGCACCCGTTTATATCCCAAATTCAACCTCAAAACATCCGAAAATTCGATATTTTGGGGTCCCAGAAGCGATCAGTACATGCCTACTCCGTGTTAGAGTATTTTCAAAATACAGGCCCAAAACATGCTGAAAATCGATATTTTAGGTGCCCAAAGTTAATATGTGTATGCATCTTCTGCACCCGTTTATATCCCAAATTCAACCTCAAAACATCGGAAAATTCGATATTTTGGGGTCCCAGAAGCGATTTGTACATGCCTACTCTGTGTTAGAGTATTTTCCGAATTCAGGCCCAAAACATACAGAAAATCGATCTTTTAGGTGCCCAAAAGTCGATATGTGCATGCATCTTATGTACCCGTTTTTATCTCAAATTCAGGCTCCAAACACCCGAAAATTTGATATTTTGGGGTCCAAGAAACGATCTGTACATGCCTACTCCATGTTAGAGTATTTTCAAAATACGGGCCCAAAACATGCTGAAAATCGATATTCTAGGTTCCCAAAGTCAATATGTGCATGCATCTTCTATACCCGTTTATATCTCAAATTCAGGCTCAAAAAACCCTAAAATTCGATATTTTGGGGTCCCAGAAGCGATCTGTACATGCCTAGTCAGTGCTAAAATATTTTCAAAATATAGGCCCAAAACATGCTAAAAATCGATATTTTAGGTGCAAAAAGTCGTTATCTCAAATTCAGGCCCAGAACACCCGAATATTCGATATTTTGGGGTCCCAGAAGCGATCTGTACATGCCTACTCCGTGTTAGAGTATTTTCAAAATACAGGCCCAAAACATACTGAAAATCGATCTTTTAGGTGCCCAAAAATCGATATGTGCATGCATCTTCTGTACCCGTTTATATCTCAAATTCAGGCTCATAACACCCGAAAATTCGATATTTTGGGGTCCCACAAGCGATCTGTACATGACTACTCAGATACAGGCCCAAAACATGCTAAAAATCGATATTTTAGGTGCCCAATGTCAATATGTGTATGCATCTTCTGCACCCGTTTCTATTCCAAATTCAACCTCAAAACACCCGAAAATTCGATATTTTTGGGTCCCACAAGCGATCTGTACATGCCTACTCAGTGCTAGAATTTTTTCAAAATATAGGCTCAAAACATGCTAAAAATCGATATTTTAAGTGTCCAAAGTCGATATGTGCCTGCATCTTCTGTACCCGTTTATTTCTCAAATTCAGGCTCAAAACACCCGAAAACTCGGTATTTTTGGGTCCTACAAGCGATCTGTACATGCCTACTCCTAGTTAGAATGTTTTCAATATACAGACCCGAAACATGCTCAAAATCGATATATTAGGTGCCCAAAAGTCGATATGTGAATGCATCTTCGGAACCCGTTTATATCTCAAATTCAACCTCAAAACACCCGAGAATTCGTTATTTTTGGGTCCAAGAAGCGATCTGTACATGCCTACTCCGTGTTAGAGTATTTTCAAAAAAAAGGCCCAAAACATACTAAAAATCAATCTTTTAGGTGCACAAAAGTCAATATGTGTATGCACCTTCTGCACCCGTTTATATCCCAAATTCAACCTCAAAAACAATCGAAAATTCTATATTTTTGGGTCCCAGAAGCGATCTGTACATGCCTACTCAGTGCTAGAATATTTTCAAAATATAGGCCCAAAACATGCTAAAAATCGATATTTTACTGTAGGTGCCCAAAATCGATATCTCAAACTCAGGCCCAGAACACCCAAAAATTCGATATTTTGGGGTCCCAGAAGCGATCTGTACATGCCTACTCCGTGTTAGAGTATTTTCAAAATACAGGCCCAAAACATACTGAAAATCGATCGCTTTGGTGCCCAAAAGTCTATATGTGCATGAGTCTTCTGTACCCGTTTATATCTCAAATTCAGGCTCCAAATACCCAAAAATTCGATATTTTGTGGTTTAAGAAGCGATCTGTACATGCCTACTCAGATGCAGGCCGAAAACATGCTGAAAATTGATATTTTAGGTGCCCAAAGTCAATAAGTGTATGCATCTTCTGCACCCGTTTATATCCCAAATTCAACCTCAAAACCCCAAAAATTTCGATATTTTTGGGTCATAGAAGCGATCTGTACATGCCTACTCAGTGCTAGAATGTTTTCAAAATATAGGCTCAAAACATGCAAAAAATCGATATTTTAAGTGTCCAAAGTCGATATGTGCATGCATCTTCTGTACCCGTTTATATCTCAAATTCAGGCTCAAAACACCCGAAAATTCGGTATTTTTGGGTCCTAGAAGCAATCTGTACATGCCTACTCCTAGTTAGAATGTTTTCAAGATACAGACCCAAAACATGCTCAAAATCGATATTTTATGTGCCCGAAAGTCGATATGTGCATGCATCTTCAGTACCCGTTTATATCTCAAATTCAGGCTCAAAACACCCGAACATTCGATATTTTGGGGTCCCAGAAACAATCTGTAAATGCCTACTCCGTGTTAGAGTATTTTCAAAATACAGGCCCAAAACATGCTGAAAATCGATATTTAGGTGCCCAAAGTCAATATGTGCATGCATCTTCTGTACCAGTTTATATCTCAAATTCAGGCTCAAAACACCCGAAAATGCGATATTTTGGGGTCCCAGAAGCGATATGTACATGCATACTCCGTGTTAGAGTATTTTCATAATACAGGCCCAAAACATGCTGAAAATCGATCTTTTAGGTGCCCAAAGTCAATATGTGTATGCATCTTCTGTACCCGTTTATATCTCAAATTCAGGCTAAAAAAAACCCGAAAATTCGGAATTTTTGGGTCCTAGAAGCGATCTGTACATGCCGACTCAGTGATAAAATATTTTCAAAATATAGGCCCAAAACATGCTAAAAATCGACATTTTAGGTGCCCAAAGTCGTTATCTCAAATTCAGGCCCAGAACACCCGAAAATTCGATATTTTGGGGTCCCAGAAGCAATCGGTACATGCCTACTCCGTGTTAGAGTATTTTCAAAATACAGGCCCAAAACATACTGAAAATCGATCTTTTAGGTGCCCAAAACCCGATATGTGCATGCATCTTCTGTACCCGTTTATATCTCAAATTCAGGCTCATAACACCCGAAAATTCGATATTTTGGGGTCCCACAAGCGATCTGTACATGCCTACTCCGTGTTAGAGTATTTACAAAATACAGGCCCAAAACATGCTGAAAATCGATATTTTAGGTGTCCAAAGTTAATATGTGTATGCATCTTCTGCACCCGTTTATATCCCAAATTCAACTTCAAATCATCCGAAAATTCGATATTTTGGGGTCCCAGAAGCGATTTGTACATGCCTACTCTGTGTTAGAGTATTTTCAGAATACAGGCCCAAAACATACTGAAAATCGGTCTTTTAGGTGCCCAAAAGTCGATATGTGCATGCATCTTCGGAACCCGTTTATATCTCAAATTCAACCTCAAAATACCCGAGAATTTTATATTTTTGGGTCCCAGAAGCGATCTGTACATGCCTACTCAGTGCTAAAATGTTTTCAAAATATAGGCTCAAAACATGCTAAAAATCGATATTTTAAGTGTCCAAAGTCGATATGTGCATGCATCTTCTGTACCCGTTTTTATCTCAAATTCAGGCTCAAAACACCCGAAAATTCGGTATTTTTGAGTCCTAGAAGCGATCTATACATGCCTACTCCTAGTTAGAATGTTTTCAAGATACAGACCAAAAACATGCTCAAAATCGATATTTTAGGTGCCCAAATGTCGATATGTGCATGCATCTTCAGTACCCGTTTATATCTCAAATTCAGGCTCAAAACACCCGACAATTCGATATTTTGGGGTCCCAGAAGCGATCAGTACATGCCTACTCCGTGTTAGAGTATTTTCATAATACAGGCGCAAAACATGCTGAAAATCGATCTTTTAGGTGCCCAAAGTCAATATGTGCATGCATCTTCTGTACCCGTTTATATGTCAAATTCAGTCTCAAAAAACCCGAAAATTCGATATTTTGGGGTCCCAGAAGCGATCTGTACATGCCTACTCAGTGCTAGAATATTTTCAAATTATAGGCCTAAAACATGCTAAAAATCGATATTTTAGGTGCCCAAAGTCGATATTTCAAATTCAGGCCCAAAACACCCGAAAATTCTATATTTTGGTGTCCCAGAAGCGATCTGTACATGCCTACTCTGTATTAGAGTATTTTCAAAATACAGGCCCAAAACATACTGAAAATCGATCTTTTAGGTGCCCAAAAGTCGATATGTAAATGCATATTCTGTACCCGTTTATATCTTAAATTCAGGCTCCAAACACCCGAAAATTCGATATTTTTGGGTCCCAGAAACGATCTGTACATGCCTACTCAGATACAGGCCCAAAACATGCTAAAAATCGATATTTTAGGTGCCCAAATTCAATATGTGTATGCATCTTCTGCACCAGTTTATATTCCAAATTCAACCTCAAAACACCCGAAAACTCGATATTTTTGGGTCCCACAAGCGATCTGTACATGCCTAGTCAGTGCTAGAATTTTTTCAAAATATAGGCTCAAAACATGCTAAAAATAGATATTTTAAGTGTCCAAAGTCGATATGTGCATGCATCTTCTGTACCCGTTTATATCTCAAATTCAGGCTCAAAACACCCGAAAATTCGGTATTTTTGGGTCCTACAAGCGATCTGTGCTACCTTACTCCTAGTTAGAATGTTTTCAAGATACAGACCGAAAACATGCTCAAAATCGATATATTAGGTGCCCAAAAGTCGATATTTGCATGCATCTTCGGAACCCGTTTATATCTCAAATTCAACCTCAAAACACCCGAGAATTCGTTATTTTTGGGTCCGAGAAGCGATCTGTACATGCCTACTCCGTGTTAGAGTATTTTCAAAATACAGGCCCAAAACATACTAAAAATCGATCTTTTAGGTGCACAAAAGTCAATATGTGTATGCATCTTCTGCACCCGTTTATATCCCAAATTCAACCTCAAAACAACCGAAAATTCTATATTTTTGGGTCCCAGAAGCGATCTGTACATGCCTACTCAGTGCTAGAATATTTTCATAATCTAGGCCCAAAACATGCTAAAAATCGATATAATAGGTGCCCAAAGTCGATATCTCAAATTCAGGCCCAAAACACCCGAAAATTCGATATTTTGGGGTCCCAGAAGCGATCTGTACATGCCTACACCGTGTTAGAGTATTTTCAAAATACAGGCCCAAAACATACTGATAATCGATCTTTTAGGTGCCCAAAAGTCGATATGTGCATGCATCTTCTGTACCCGTAGATATCTCAAATTCAGGCTTCAAAAACCCGAAAATTCGATATTTTGGGGTCCAAGAAACGATCCAAACATGCCCACTCCTAGTTAGAATGTTTTCAAGATACAGACCAAAAACATGCTCAAAATCGATATTTTAGGTGCCCAAAAGTCGATATGTGCATGCATCTTCAGTACCCGTTTATATCTCAAATTCAGGCTCAAAACACCCGAAAATTCGATATTTTGGGGTCCCAGAAGAGATCTGTACATGCCTACTCCATGTTAGAGTATTTTCAAAATACAGGCCCAAAACATGCTGAAAATCGATATTCTAGGTTCCCAAAGTCGATATGTGAATGCCTATTCTGTACCCGTTTATATCTCAAATTCAGGCTCCAAACACCCGAAAATTCGATATTTTGGGGTCCCAGAAACGATCTGTACATGCCTACTCAGATACAAGCCCAAAACATGCTGAAAATCGATATTTTAGGTGCCCAAAGTCAATATGTGTATGCATCTTCTTCACCCGTTTATATTCCAAATTCAACCTCAAAACACCCGAAAATTCGATATTTTTGGGTCCCACAAGCGATCTGTACATGTCTACTCAGTGCTAGATATTTTTCAAAATATAGGCTCAAAACATGCTAAAAATCGATATTTTAAGTGTCCAAAGTCGATATGTTCATGCATCTTCTGTACCCGTTTATATCTCAAATTCAGGCTCAAAACACCCGAAAATTCGGTATTTTTGGGTCCTAGAAGCGATCTGTACATGCCTACTCCTAGTTAGAATGTTTTCAAGATACAGACCCAAAACATGCTCAAAATCGATATATTAGGTGCCCAAAAGTCGATATGTGCATGCATCTTCAGTAAGCGTTTATATCTCAAATTTAGGCTCAAAACACCCGAAAATTCGATATTTTGGGGTCCCAGAAGCGATCAGTACATGCCTACTCCGTGTTAGAGAATTTTCAATTTACAGGCCCGAAACATGCTGAAAATCGATATTTTATGTGCCCAAAGTCAATATGTGCATGCATCTTCTGTACTAGTTTATATTTCAAATTAAGACTCAAAACACCCGAAAATTCGATAATTTGGGGTCCCAGAAGTGTTTTGTACATGCCTACTCCGTGTTAGAGTATTTTCAAAATACAGGCCCAAAACATGCTGAAAATCGATATTTTAGGTGCCCAAAGTCAATATGTGTATGCATCTTCTGCACCTGTTTATATCCCAAATTCAACCTCAAAACAACCAAAAATTGTATATTTTTGGGTCCCAGAAGAGATCTGTACATGCCTACTCAGTGCTAGAATGTTTTCAAAATATAGGCTCAAAACATGCTAAAAATCGATATTTTAAGTGTCCAAAGTCGATTTGTGCATGCATCTTCTGTACGCGTTTATATCTCAAATTCAGGCTCAAAACACCCGAAAATTCGATATTTTGAGGTCCCAGAAGCGATCAGTACATGCCTACTCCGTGTTAGAGAATTTTCAATTTACAGGCCCGAAACATGCTAAAAATCGATATTTTATGTGCCCAAAGTCAATATGTGCATGCATCTTCTGTACTAGTTTATATTTCAAATTAAGGCTCAAAACACCCGAAAATTCGATAATTTGGGGTCCCAGAAGCGTTTTGTACATGCCTACTCCGTGTTAGAGTATTTTCAAAATACAGGACCAAAACATGCTGAAAATCAATATTTTAGGTGTCCAAAGTCGATATGTGCATGCATCTTCTGTACCCGTTTATATCTCAAATTCAGGCTCAAAACAACCGAAAATTCGGTATTTTTGGGTCCTAGAAGCGATCTATACATGCCTACTCCTAGTTAGAATGTTTTCAAGATACAGACCAAAAACATGCTCAAAATCGATATTTTAGGTGCCCAAAAGTCGATATGTGCATGCATCTTCAGTACCCGTTTATATCTCAAATTCAGGCTCAAAACACCCGAAAATTCGATATTTTGGGGTCCCAGAAGCGATCAGTACATGCCTACTCCGTGTTAGAGTATTTTCAAAATAAAGCCCCAAAACATGCTGAAAATCGATATTTTAAGTGCCCAAAGTCAATATGTGCATGCATCTTGTGTACTAGTTTATATTTCAAATTAAGGCTCAAAACACCCAAAAATTCGATAATTTGGGGTCCCAGAAGCGTTTTGTACATGCCTACTCCGTGTTAGAGTATTTTCAAAATACAGGCCCAAAACATGCTGAAAATCGATATTTTAGGTGCCCAAAGTCAATATGTGTATGCATCTTCTGCACCTGTTTATATCCCAAATTCAACCTCAAAATACGCGAAAATTCGATATTTTTGGGTCCCAGAAGCGATCTGTAAATGCCTACTCCGTGCTAGAAAGTTTTCAAAATATAGGCTCAAAACATGCTAAAAATCGATATTTTAAGTGTCCAAAGTCGATATGTGCATGCATCTTCAGTACCAGTTTATATCTCAAATTCAGGCTCAAAACACCCGAAAATTCGATATTTTGGGGTCCCAGAAGCGATCAGTACATGCCTACTCCGTGTTAGAGTATTTTCATAATACAGGCCTAAAACATCCTGAAAATCGATCTTTTAGGTGCCCAAAGTCAATATGTGCATGCATCTTCTGTACCCGTTTATATCTCAAATTCAGGCTCAAAAAACCCGGAAATTCGATATTTTGGGGTCCCAGAAGCGATCTGTACATGCCTACTCAGTGTTATAATATTTTCAAAATATAGGCCCAAAACATGCTAAAAATCGATATTTTAGGTGCCCAAAGTCGATATCTCAAATTCAGGCACAAAACACCCTAAAATTCGATATTTTGGGGTCCCAGAAGCGATCTGTACACGCCTACTCAAATACAAGCCGAAAACATGCTGAAAATCGATATTTTTGGTGCCCAAAGTCAATATGTGTATGCTTCTTCTGTACCCGTTTATATCTCAAATTCAATCTCCAAACACCCAAAAATTCGATATTTTGGGGTACATGCCTACTCAGTACTAGATTGTTTTCAAAATATAGGCTCAAAACATGCTAAAATCGATATTTTAAGTGTCCAAAGTCAATATGTGCATGCATCTTCTGTACCCGTTTATATCTCAAATTCAGGCTCAAAACACCCGAAAATTCGGTATTTTTTGGGTCCTAGAAGCGATCTATACATGCCTAGTCCTAGTTAGAATGTTTTCAAGATACAGACCCAAAACATGCTCAAAATCGATATTTTAGGTGCCCAAAAGTCGATATGTGCATGCATCTTCAGTACGCGTTTATATCTCAAATTCAGGCTCAAAACACCCGAAAATTCGATATTTTGGGGTCCCAGAAGCGATCAGTACATGCCTACTCCGTGTTAGAGAATTTTCAATTTACAGGCCCGAAACATGCTGAAAATCGATATTTTATGTGCCCAAAGTCAATATGTGCATGCATCTTCTGTACTAGTTTATATTTCAAATTAAGGCTCAAAACACCCGAAAATTCGAAAATTTGAGGTCCCAGAAGCATTTTGTACATGCCTACTCCGTGTTAGAGTATTTTCAAAATACAGGCCCAAAACATGCTGAAAATCGATATTTTAGGTGCCCAAAGTCAATATGTGTATGCATCTTCTGCACCTGTTTATATCCCAAATTCAACCTCAAAATACCCGAAAATTCGATATTTTTGGGTCCCAGAAGCGATCTGTAAATGCCTACTCCGTGCTAGAACGTTTTCAAAATATTGACTGAAAACATGCTAAAAATCGATATTTTAAGTGTCCAAAGTCGATATGTGCATGCATCTTCTGTACCCGTTTATATCTCAAATTCAGGCTCAAAACACCCTAAAATTCGGTATTTTTGGGTACTAGAAGCGATCTATACATGCCTACTCCTAGTTAGAATGTTTTCAAGATACAGACCAAAAACATGCTCAAAATCGATATTTTAGGTGCCCAAATGTCGATATGTGCATGCATCTTCAGTACCCGTTTATATCTCAAATTCAGGCACAAAACACCCGAAAATTCGATATTTTGGGGTCTCAGAAGCGATCAGTACATGCCTACTCCGTGTTGGAGTATTTTCATAATACAGGCCTAAAACATGCTGAAAATCGATCATTTAGGTGCCCAAAGTCAATATGTGCATGCATCTTCTGTACCCGTTTATATCTCAAATTCAGGCTCAAAAAACCCGGAAATTCGATATTTTGGGGTCCGAGAAGCGATCTGTACATGCCTACTCAGTGTTAGAATATTTTCAAAATATAGGCCCAAAACATGCTAAAAATAGATATTTTAGGTGCCTAAAGTCGATATCTCAAATTCAGGCACAAAACACCCGAAAATTCGATATTTTGGGGTCCCAGAATCGATCTGTACACGCCTACTCAAATACAGGCCGAAAACATGCTGAAAATCGATCTTTTAGGTGCCCAAAAGTCGATATGTGCATGCATCTTCTGTACCCGTTTATATCTCAAATTCAGGCTCCAAATACCCGAAAATTCGATATTTTGGGGTCCCAGAAGCGATCTGTACATGCCTACTCAGATGCAGGCCCAAAACATGCTGAAAATTAATATTTTAGGTGCCCAAAGTCAATATGTGTATGCATCTTCTGCACCCGTTTATATCCCAAATTCAACCTCAAAACACCCAAAAATTCGATATTTTTGGGTCCCAGAAACGATCTGTACATGCCTACTCAGTTCTGGAATGTTTTCAAAATATAGGCTCAAAACATGCAAAAAATCGATTTTTTAAGTGTCCAAAGTCGATATGTGCATGGATCTTCTGTACCTGTTTATATCTCAAATTCAGGATCAAAACACCCGAAAATTGTGTATTTTTTGGTCCTAGAAGCAATCTGTAGATGCCTACTCCTAGTTAGAATGTTTTCTGAATACAGGCCCAACACATACTGAAAATCGATCTTTTAGGTGCCCAAAAGTCGATATGTTCATGCATCTTCTGTACCCGTTTATATCTCAAATTCAGGCTCCTAACACCCGAAAATTCGATATTTTGGGGTCCCAGAAGCGATCAGTACATGATTACTCCGTGTTAGAGTATTTCCATAATACAGGGCCAAAACATGCTGAAAATCAATCTTTTAGGTGCCCAAAGTCAATATGTGCATGCATCTTCTGTACCCGTTTATATCTCAAATTCAGGCTCAAAACACCTGAAAATTCGATATTTCGGGGTCCCAGAAAACGATCTGTACATGCCTACTCAGTGCTAGAATATTTTCAAAATATAGGCCTAAAACATGCTAAAAATCGATATTTTAGGTGCCCAAAGTCGTTATCTCAAATTCAGGCCCAGAACACCCGAAAATTCGATATTTTGGGGTCCCAAAAGCGATCTGTACATGCCTACTCCGTGTTAGAGTATTTTCAAAATACAGGCCCAAAACATACTGAAAATCGATCTTTTAGGTGCCCAAAAGTCGATATGTGCATGCATCTTCTGTACCCGTTTATATCTCAAATTCAGTCTCCAAATACCCGAAAATTCGATATTTTGGGGTCCCAGAAGCGATCTGTACATGCCTACTCAGATGCAGGCCCAAAACATGCTGAAAATTAATATTTTAGGTGCCCAAAGTCAATATGTGTATGCATCTTCTGCACCCGTTTATATCCCAAATTCAACCTCAAAACACCCAAAAATTCGATATTTTTGGGTCCCAGAAACGATCTGTACATGCCTACTCAGTTCTGGAATGTTTTCAAAATATAGGCTCAAAACATGCAAAAAATCGATTTTTTAAGTGTCCTAAGTCGATATGTGCATGGATCTTCTGTACCCGTTTATATCTCAAATTCAGGATCAAAACACCCGAAAATTGTGTATTTTTTGGTCCTAGAAGCAATCTGTAGATGCCTACTCCTAGTTAGAATGTTTTCAGAATACAGGCCCAAAACATACTGAAAATCGATCTTTTAGGTGCCCAAAAGTCGATATGTTCATGCATCTTCTGTACCCGTTTATATCTCAAATTCAGGCTCCAAACACCCGAAAATTCGATATTTTGGGGTCCAAGAAACGATCTGTACATGCCTACTCCATGTTAGAGTATTTTCAAAATACAGACCCAAAACATGCTGAAAATCGATATTCTAGGTTCCCAAAGTCAATATGTGCATGCATCTTCTGTACCAGTTTATATCTCAAATTCAGGCTCAAAACACACGAAAATTCGATATTTTGGGGTCCCATAAGCGATCTGTACATGTCTACTCAGTGCTAGAATATTTTCAAAAAATAGGCCCAAAACATGCTAAAAATCGATATTTTAGGTGCCCAAAGTCGATATCTCAAATTCATTCCCAAAACACCCGAAAATTCGATATTTTGGGGTCCCAGAAGCGATCTGTACATGCCTACTCTGTGTTAGAGTATTTTCAAAATACAGGCCCAAAACATACTGAAAATCGATCTTTTAGGTGCCCGAAAGTCGATATGTGAATGCATCTTCTGCACCCGTTTATATTCCAAATTCAACCTCAAAACACCCGAAAATTTGATATTTTTGGGTCCCACAAGCGATCTGTACATGCCTACTCAGTGCTAGAATTTTTTCAAAATATAGTCTCAAAACATGCTAAAAATCAATATTTTAAATGTCCAAAGTCGATATGTGCATGCATCTTCTGTACCCGTTTATATCTCAAATTCAGGCTCAAAACACCCGAAAATTCGGTATTTTTGGGTCCTAGAAGCGATCTATTCATGCCTACTCCTATTTAGAATGTTTTCAAGATACAGACCAAAAACATGCTCAATATCGATATTTTAGGTGCCCAAATGTCGATATGTGCATGCATCTTCAGTACCCGTTTATATCTCAAATTCAGGCTCAAAACACCTGAAAATTCGATATTTTGGGGTCCCAGAAGCGATCAGTACATGCCTACTCCGTGTTAGAGTATTTCCATAATACAGGCCCAAAACATGCTGAAAATCGATCTTTTAGGTGCCCAAAGTCAATATGTGCATACATTTTCTGTACCCGTTTATATCTCAAATTCAGGCTCAAAACACTCCAAAATTCGATATTTTGGGGTCCCAGAAGCGATCTGTACACGCCTACTCAAATACAGGCCGAAAACATGCTGAAAATCGATATTTTTGGTGCCCAAAGTCAATATGTGTATGTTTCTTCTGTACCCGTTTATATCTCAAATTCAATCTCCAAACACCCGAAAATTCGATATTTTGGGGTCCCAGAAGCGATCTGTACATGCCTACTCAGTACTAGATTGTTTTGAAAATATAGGCTCATAACATGCTAAAAATCTATATTTTAAGTGTCCAAAGTCGATATGTGCATGCATCTTCTGTACCCGTTTATATCTCAAATTCAGGCTCAAAACACCCGAAAATTCGGTATTTTTGGTTCCTAGAAGCGATCTATACATGCCTAGTCCTAGTTAGAATGTTTTCAAGATACAGACCAAAAACATGCTCAAAATCGATATTTTAGGTGCCTAAATGTCGATATGTGCATGCATCTTCAGTACCCGTTTATATCTCAAATTCAGGCTCAAAACACCCGAAAATTCGATATTTTGGGGTCCCAGAAGCGATCAGTACATGCCTACTCCGTTTTAGAGTAATTTCATAATACAGGCCTAAAACATGCTGAAAATCGATCTTTTAGGTGCCCAAAGTCAATATGTGCATGCATCTTCTGTACCCGTTTATATCTCAAATTCAGGCTCAAAAAACCCAGAAATTCGATATTTCGGGGTCCCAGAAGCGATCTGTACATGCCTACTCAGTGCTTGAATATTTTCAAAATATAGGCCCAAAACATGCTAAAAATCGATATTTTAGGTGCCCAAATTCGATATCTCAAATTCAGGCACAAAACACCCGAAAATTCGATATTTTGAGGTCCCAGAAGCAATCTGTAGACGCCTACTCAAATACAGGCCGAAAACATGCTGAAAATCGATATTTTTGGTGCCCAAAGTCAATATGTGTATGTTTCTTCTGTACCCGTTTATATCTCAAATTCAGGCTCAAAACACCCGAAAATTCGATATTTTGGGGTCCCAGAAGCGATCAGTACATGCCTACTCCGTGTTAGAGTATTTTCATAATACAGGCCTAAAACATGCTAAAAATCGATATTTTAGGTGCCCAAAGTCGTTATCTCAAATTCAGGCCCAGAAAACCCGAAAATTCGATATTTTGGGGTCCCAGAAGCGATCTGTACATGCCTACTCAGATGCAGGCCCAAAACATGCTGAAAATTAATATTTTAGGTGGCCAAAGTTAATACGTGTATGCATCTTCTGCACCCGTTTATATCCCAAATTCAACCTCAAAACACCCAAAAATTCGATATTTTTGGTTCTCAGAAACGATCTGTACATGCCTACTCAATGCTAGAATGTTTTCAAAATATAGGCTCAAAACATGCAAAAAATCGATATTTTAAGTGTCCAAAGTCGATATGTGCATGCATCTTCTGTACCAGTTTATATCTCAAATTCGGGCTCAAAACACACGAAAATTCGATATTTTGGGGGCCCAGAAGAGATCTGTACATGCATACTCAGTGCTAGAATATTTTCATAATATAGGCCCAAAACATGCTAAAAATTGATATTTTAGGTGCTCAAAGTCGATATCTCAAATTCAGGCCCAAAACACCCGAAAATTCGGTATTTTTGGGTCCTAGAAGCGATCCATACATGCCTACTCCTAGTTAGAATTTTTCAAGATACAGATCAAAAACATGCTCAAAATCGATATTTTAGGTGCCCAAATGTCGATATGTGCTTGCATCTTCAGTACCCGTTTATATCTCAAATTCAGGCTCAAAACACCCGAAAATTCGATATTTTGGGGTCCCAGAAGCGATCAGTACATGCCTACTCCGTGTTAGAGTATTTTCATAATACAGGCCTAAAACATGCTAAAAATCGATATTTTAGGTGCCCAAAGTCGTTATCTCAAATTCAGGCCCAGAAAACCCGAAAATTCGATATTTTGGGGTCCCAGAAGCGATCTGTACATGCCTACTCCGTGTTAGAGTATTTTTAAAATACAGGCCCAAAACATACTGTAAATCGATCTTTTAGGTGCCCAAAAGTCGAAATGTGCAAGCATCTTCTGAAATTCAGGCTCCAAACACCCGAAAATTCGATATTTTGGGGTCCCACAAGCGATCTGTACATAACTACTCCGTGTTAGAGTATTTTCAAAATACAGGCCTAAAACATGCTGAAAATCGATATTTTAGGTGCCCAAAGTTAATATGTGTATGCATCTTCTGCACCCGTTTATATCCCAAATTTAACCTCAAAACATCCGATAATTCGATATTTTGGGGTCCCAGAAGCGATTTGTACATGCCTACTCTGTGTTAGAGTATTTTCAGATACAGGCCCAAAACATACTGAAAATCGATCTTTTAGGTGCCCAAAAGTCGATATGTGCATGCATCTTCTGTACCCGTTTATATCTCAAATTCAGGCTCCAAACACCCGAAAATTCGATATTTTGGGGTCCAAGAAACGATCTGTACATGCCTACTCCATGTTAGAGTATTTTCAAAATACAGGCCCAAAACATGCTGAAAATCGATATTCTAGGTTCCCAAAGTCAATATGTGCATGCATCTTCTGTATCCGTTTATATCTCAAATTCAGGCTCAAAACACCCGAAAATTTGATATTTTGGGGTCCCATAAGCGATTTGTACATGCCTACTCAGTGCTAGAATATTTTCAAAAAATAGGCCAAAAACATGCTAAAAATTGATATTTTAGGTGCCCAAAGTCGATATCTCAAATTCAGGCCCAAAACACCCGAAAATTCGATATTTTGGGGTCCCAGAAGCGATCTGTACATGCCTACTCCGTGTTAGAGTATTTTTAAAATACAGGCCCAAAACATACTGTAAATCGATCTTTTAGGTGCCCAAAAGTCGAAATGTGCAAGCATCTTCTGAAATTCAGGCTCCAAACACCCGAAAATTCGATATTTTGGGGTCCCACAAGCGATCTGTACATAACTACTCCGTGTTAGAGTATTTTCAAAATACAGGCCTAAAACATGCTGAAAATCGATATTTTAGGTGCCCAAAGTTAATATGTGTATGCATCTTCTGCACCCGTTTATATCCCAAATTCAACCTCAAAACATCCGATAATTCGATATTTTGGGGTCCCAGAAGCGATTTGTACATGCCTACTCTGTGTTAGAGTATTTTCAGATACAGGCCCAAAACATACTGAAAATCGATCTTTTAGGTGCCCAAAAGTCGATATGTGCATGCATCTTCTGTACCCGTTTATATCTCAAATTCAGGCTCCAAACACCCGAAAATTCGATATTTTGGGGTCCAAGAAACGATCTGTACATGCCTACTCCATGTTAGAGTATTTTCAAAATACAGGCCCAAAACATGCTGAAAATCGATATTCTAGGTTCCCAAAGTCAATATGTGCATGCATCTTCTGTATCCGTTTATATCTCAAATTCAGGCTCAAAACACCCGAAAATTTGATATTTTGGGGTCCCATAAGCGATTTGTACATGCCTACTCAGTGCTAGAATATTTTCAAAAAATAGGCCAAAAACATGCTAAAAATTGATATTTTAGGTGCCCAAAGTCGATATCTCAAATTCAGGCCCAAAACACCCGAAAATTCGATATTTTTGGGTCTCACAAGCGATCTGTACATGCCTACTCAGTGCTAGAATGTTTTCAAAATATAGGCTCAAAACATGCTAAAAAATCAATATTTTAAGTGTCCAAAGTCGATATGTTCATGCATCTTCTGTACCCGTTTATATCTCAAATTAAGGCTCAAAACAACCGAAAATTCGGTATTTTTGGGTCCTACAAGCGATCTGTACATGCCTACTCCTAGTTAGAATGTTTTCAAGATACAGACCAAAAACATGCTCAAAATCGATATATTAGGTGCCCAAAAGTCGATATGTGCATGCATCTTCGGAACCCGTTTATATCTCAAATTCAACCTCAAAACACCCGAAAATTCGTTATTTTTGGGTCCGAGAAGCGATCTGTACATGCCTACTCCGTGTTAGAGTATTTTTAAAATACAGGCCCAAAACATACTGTAAATCGATCTTTTAGGTGCCCAAAAGTCGAAATGTGCAAGCATCTTCTGAAATTCAGGCTCCAAACACCCGAAAATTCGATATTTTGGGGTCCCACAAGCGATCTGTACATAACTACTCCGTGTTAGAGTATTTTCAAAATACAGGCCTAAAACATGCTGAAAATCGATATTTTAGGTGCCCAAAGTTAATATGTGTATGCATCTTCTGCACCCGTTTATATCCCAAATTCAACCTCAAAACATCCGATAATTCGATATTTTGGGGTCCCAGAAGCGATTTGTACATGCCTACTCTGTGTTAGAGTATTTTCAGATACAGGCCCAAAACATACTGAAAATCGATCATTTAGGTGCCCAAAAGTCGATATGTGCATGCATCTTCTGTACCCGTTTATATCTCAAATTCAGGCTCCAAACACCCGAAAATTCGATATTTTGGGGTCCAAGAAACGATCTGTACATGCCTACTCCATGTTAGAGTATTTTCAAAATACAGGCCCAAAACATGCTGAAAATCGATATTCTAGGTTCCCAAAGTCAATATGTGCATGCATCTTCTGTATCCGTTTATATCTCAAATTCAGGCTCAAAACACCCGAAAATTTGATATTTTGGGGTCCCATAAGCGATTTGTACATGCCTACTCAGTGCTAGAATATTTTCAAAAAATAGGCCAAAAACATGCTAAAAATTGATATTTTAGGTGCCCAAAGTCGATATCTCAAATTCAGGCCCAAAACACCCGAAAATTCGATATTTTTGGGTCTCACAAGCGATCTGTACATGCCTACTCAGTGCTAGAATGTTTTCAAAATATAGGCTCAAAACATGCTAAAAAATCAATATTTTAAGTGTCCAAAGTCGATATGTTCATGCATCTTCTGTACCCGTTTATATCTCAAATTAAGGCTCAAAACAACCGAAAATTCGGTATTTTTGGGTCCTACAAGCGATCTGTACATGCCTACTCCTAGTTAGAATGTTTTCAAGATACAGACCAAAAACATGCTCAAAATCGATATATTAGGTGCCCAAAAGTCGATATGTGCATGCATCTTCGGAACCCGTTTATATCTCAAATTCAACCTCAAAACACCCGAAAATTCGTTATTTTTGGGTCCGAGAAGCGATCTGTACATGCCTACTCCGTGTTAGAGTATTTTCAAAATAGAGGCCCAAAACATACTAAAAATCGATCTTTTAGGTGCACAAAAGTCTATATGTGTATGCATCTTCTGCACCCGTTTATATCCCAAATTCAACCTCAAAAAAACAGAAAATTCTATATTTTTGGGTCCCAGAAGCGATCTGTACATGCCTACTCAGTGCTAGAATGTTTTCAAAATATAGGCTCAAAACATGCTAAAAATCGATATTTTAAGTGTCCAAAGTCGATATGTGCATGCATCTTCTGTACCCGTTTATAACTCAAATTCAGGCTCAAAACACCCGAAAATCTGGTATTTTTGGGTCCTAGAAGCAATCTGTACATGCCTACTCTTAGTTAGAATGTTTTCAAGATTCAGACCCAAAACATGCTCAAAATCGATATTTTAGGTGCCCAAAAGTCGATATGTGCATTCATCTTCAGTACCCGTTTATATCTCAAATTCAGGCTCAAAACACCCGAAAAATCGATATTTTGGGGTCCCAGAAGCGATCAGTACATGCCTACTCTGTGTTAGAGTATTTTCATAATACGGGCCCAAAACATGCTGAAAATCGATCTTTTAGGTGCCCAAAGTCAAAATGTGCATACATCTTCTGTACCCGTTTATATCTCAAATTCAGGCTCAAAACACCCGAAAATTCGATATTTTGGGGTCCCAGAAACGATCTGTACATGCCTACTCGTTGCTAGAATATTTTCAAAATATTGGCCCAAAACATGCTAAAAATCGATATTTTAGGTGCCCAAAGTCGATATCTCAAATTCAGGCACAAAACACCCGAAAATTCGATATTTTGGGACCCCAGATGCGATCTGTACACGCCTACTCAAATACAGGCCGAAAACATGCTGAAAATCGATATTTTTGGTGCCCAAAGTCAATATGTGCATATATCTTCTGTACCCGTTTATATCTCAAATTCAGGCTCAAAAAACCCGAAAATTCGATATTTTGGGGTCCCAGAAGCGATCAGTACATGCCTACACCGTGTTAGAGTATTTTCATAATACAGGCCCAAAACATGCTGAAAATCAATCTTTTAGGTGCCCAAAGTCAATATGTGCATGCATCATCTGTACCCGTTTATATCTCAAATTCAGGCTCAAAAAACCCGAAAATTCGATATTTCGGGGTCCCAGAAAACGATCTGTACATGCCTACTCAGTGCTAGAATATTTTCAAAATATAGGGCCAAAACATGCTAAAAGTCGATATTTTAGGTGCCTAAAGTCGTTATCTCAAATTCAGGCCCAGAACACCCGAAAATTCGATATTTTGGGGTCCCAAAAGCGATCTGTACATGCCTACTCCGTGTTAGAGTATTTTCAAAATACAGGCCCAAAACATACTGAAAATCGATCTTTTAGGTGCCCAAAAGTCGATATGTGCATGCATCTTCTGTACCCGTTTATATCTCAAATTCAGGCTCCAAATACCCGAAAATTCGATATTTTGGGGTCCCAGAAGCGATCTGTACATGCCTACTCAGATGCAGGCCCAAAACATGCTGAAAATTAATATTTTAGGTGCCCAAAGTCAATATGTGTATGCATCTTCTGCACCCGTTTATATCCCAAATTCAACCTCAAAACACCCAAAAATTCGATATTTTTGGGTCCCAGAAACGATCTGTACATGCCTACTCAGTTCTGGAATGTTTTCAAAATATAGGCTCAAAACATGCAAAAAATCGATATTTTAAGTGTCCAAAGTCGATATGTGCATGGATCTTCTGTACCCGTTGATATCTCAAATTCAGGATCAAAACTCCCGAAAATTGGGTATTTTTTGGTCCTAGAAGCAATCTGTAGATTCCTACTCCTAGTTAGAATGTTTTCAGAATACAGGTACAAAACATACTGAAAATCGATCTTTTAGGTGCCCAAAAGTCGATATGTTCATGCATCTTCTGTACCCGTTTATATCTCAAATTCAGGCTCCAAACACCCGAAAATTCGATATTTTGGGGTCCAAGAAACGATCTGTAGATGCCTACTCCATGTTAGAGTATTTTCAAAATACAGACCCAAAACATGCTAAAAATCGATATTCTAGGTTCCCAAAGTCAATATGTGCATGCATCTTCTGTACCAGTTTATATCTCAAATTCAGGCTCAAAACACACGAAAATTCGATATTTTGGGGTCCCATAAGCGATCTGTACATGTCTAATCAGTGCTAGAATATTTTCAAAAAATAGGCCCAAAACATGCTAAAAATCGATATTTTAGGTGCCCAAAGTCGATATCTCAAATTCATTCCCAAAACACCTGAAAATTCGACATTTTGGGGTCCAAGAAGCGATCTGTACATGCCTACTCTGTGTTAGAGTATTTTCAAAATACAGGCCCAAAACATACTGAAAATCGATCTTTTAGGTGCCCAAAAGTTGATATGTGAATGCATATTCTGTACCCGTTTATATCTTAAATTCAGGCTCCAAACACCCGAAAATTCGATATTTTGGTGTCCCAGAAACGATCTGTACATGCTTACTCAGATACAGGCCCAAAACATGCTGAAAATCGATATTTTAGGTGCCAAAAGTTAATATGTGTATGCATCTTCTGCACCCGTTTATATTCCAAATTCAACCTCAAAACACCCGAAAATTTGATATTTTTGGGTCCCACAAGCGATCTGTACATGCCTACTCAGTGCTAGAATTTTTTCAAAATATAGTCTCAAAACATGCTAAAAATCAATATTTTAAGTGTCCAAAGTCGATATGTGCATGCATCTTCTGTACCCGTTTATATCTCAAATTCAGGCTCAAAAAACCCGAAAATTCGATATTTTGGGGTCCCAGAAGCGATCTGTACATGCCTACTCAGTGCTAGAATATTTTCAAAATATAGGCCCAAAACATGCTAAAAATCGATATTTTAGGTGCCCAAAGTCGATATCTCAAATTCAGGCACAAAACACCCGAAAATTCGATATTTTGGGGTCCCAGATGCGATCTGTACACGCCTACTCAAATACAGGCCGAAAACATGCTGAAAATCGATATTTTTGGTGCCCAAAGTCAATATGTGCATATATCTTCTGTACCCGTTTATATCTCAAATTCAGGCTCAAAAAACCCGAAAATTCGATATTTTGGGGTCCCAGAAGCGATCTGTACATGCCTACTCATTGCTAGAATATTTTCAAAATATAGGCCCAAAACATGCTAAAAATCGATATTTTGCTGTAGGTGCCCAAAGTCGATATCTCAAATTCAGGCCCAGAACACCAAAAAATTCAATATTTTGGGGTCCCAGAAGCGATCTGTACATGCCTAGTATGTGTTAGAGTTTTTTCAAAATACAGGCCCAAAACATACTGAAAATCGATCTTTTAGGTGCCCAAAAGTCGATATGTGTATTCATCTTCAGTACCCGTTTATATCTCAAATTCAGGCTCAAAACACCCGAAAATCTGGTATTTTTGGGTCCTAGAAGCAATCTGTACATGCCTACTCTTAGTTAGAATGTTTTCAAGATACAGACCCAAAACATGCTCAAAATCGATATTTTAGGTGCCCAAAAGTCGATATGTGTATTCATCTTCAGTACCCGTTTATATCTCAAATTCAGGCTCAAAACACCCGAACATTCGATATTTTGGGGTCCCAGAAACGATCTGTAAATGCCTACTCCGTGTTAGAGTATTTTCAAAATACAGGCCCAAAACATGCTGAAAATCGATATTCTAGGTTCCCAAAGTCAATATGTGCATTCATCTTCTGTACCCGTTTATATCTTAAATTCAGGCTCAAAACACCCGAAAATTCGATATTTCGGGGTCCCTGAAGCAATCTGTAGACGCCTACTCAAATACAGGCCGAAAACTTGCTGAAAATCGATATTTTTGGTGCCCAAAGTCAATATGTGTATGCTTCTTCTGTACCCGTTTATATCTCAAATTCAATCTCCAAACACCCGAAAATTCGATATTTTGGGGTCCCAGAAGCGATCTGTACATTCCTACTCAGTACTAGATTGTTTTGAAAATATAGGCTCATAACATGCTAAAAATCTATATTTTAAGTGTCCAAAGTCGATATGTGCATGCATCTTCTGTACCCGTTTATATCTCAAATTCAGGCTCAAAACACCCGAAAATTCGGTATTTTTGGGTCCTAGAAGCGATCTATACATGCCTAGTTCTAGTTAGAATGTTTTCAAGATACAGACCAAAAACATGCTCAAAATCGATATTTTAGGTGCCTAAATGTCGATATGTGCATGCATCTTCAGTACCCGTTTATATCTCAAATTCAGGCTCAAAACACCCGAAAATTCGATATTTCGGGGTCCCTGAAGCGATCTGTACATGCCTACTCAGTGCTTGAATATTTTCAAAATATAGGCCCAAAACATGCTAAAAATCGATATTTTAGGTGCCCAAATTCGATATCTCAAATTCAGGCACAAAACACCCAAAAATTCGATATTTTGGGGTCCCAGAAGCAATCTGTAGACGCCTACTCAAATACAGGCCGAAAACATGCTGAAAATCGATATTTTTGGTGCCCAAAGTCAATATGTGTATGCTTCTTCTGTACCCGTTTATATCTCAAATTCAATCTCCAAACACCCGAAAATTTGATATTTTGGGGTCCCAGAAGCGATCTGTACATGCCTACTCAGTACTAGATTGTTATCAAAATATAGGCTCAAAACACGCTAAAAATCGATATTTTAAGTGTCCAAAGTCAATATGTGCATGCATCTCCTGTACCCGTTTATATCTCAAATTAGGCTCAAAAAACCCGAAAATTCGATATTTTGGGGTCCCAGAAGCGATCAGTACATGCCTACTCCGTGTTAGAGTATTTTCATAATACAGGCCTAAAACATGCTAAAAATCGATATTTTAGGTGCCCAAAGTCGTTATCTCAAATTCAGGCCCAGAAAACCCGAAAATTCGATATTTTGGGGTCCCAGAAGCGATCTGTACATGCCTACTCCGTGTTAGAGTATTTTCAAAATACAGGCCCAAAACATACTGAAAATCGATCTTTTAGTTACCCAAAAGTCGATATGTGCATGCATCTTCTGTAACCGTTTATATCTCAAATTCAGGCTCCAAATACCAGAAAATTCGATATTTTGGGGTCCCAGAAGCGATCTGTACATGCCTACTCAGATGCAGGCCCAAAACATGCTGAAAATTAATATTTTAGGTGGCCAAAGTTAATACGTGTATGCATCTTCTGCACCCGTTTATATCCCAAATTCAACCTCAAAACATCCGATAATTCAATATTTTGGGGTCCCAGAAGCGATCTGTACATGCCTACTCCGTGTTAGAGTATTTTCAAAATACAGGCCCAAACCATGCTGAAAATCGATATTCTAGGTTCCCAAAGTCAATATGTGCATGCATCTTCTGTACCCGTTTATATCTCAAATTCAGGCTCAAAACACCCGAAAATTTGATATTTTGGGGTCCCATAAGCGATTTGTACATGCCTACTCAGTGCTAGAATATTTTCAAAAAATAGGCCCAAAACATGCTAAAAATCGATATTTTATGTGCCCAAAGTCGATATCTCAAATTCAGGCCCAAAACACCCGAAAATTCGATATTTTTGGGTCTCACAAGCGATCTGTACATGCCTACTCAGTGCTAGAATTTTTTCAAAATATAGGCTCAAAACATGCTAAAAAATCAATATTTTAAGTGTCCAAAGTCGATATGTTCATGCATCTTCTGTACCCGTTTATATCTCAAATTAAGGCTCAAAACACCCGAAAATTCGGTATTTTTGGGTCCTACAAGCGATCTGTACATGCCTACTCCTAGTTAGAATGTTTTCAAAATACAGACCAAAAACATGCTCAAAATCGATATTTTAGGTGCCCAAAAGTCAATATGTGCATGCATCTTCAGTACCCGTTTATATCGCAAATTCAGGCTCAAAACACCCTAAATTTCAATATTTTGGGGTCCCAGAAGCGATCTGTACATGCCTACTTCGTGTTAGAGTATTTTCAACATACAGGCCCAAAACATGCTGAAAATCGATATTTTAGGTGCCCAAAGTCAATATGTGCATGCATCTTCTGTACCCGTTTATATCTGAAGTTCAGGCTCAAAACACACGAGAATTCGATATTTTGGGGTCCCAGAAGCGATCTGTACATGCCTACTCAGATACAGGCCCAAAACATGCTGAAAATCGATATTTTAGGTGCCCAAAGTCAATATGTGTATGCTTCTTCTGCACCCGTTTATATCCCAAATTCAACCTTAAAACAATTGAAAATTCAATATATTTGGGTCGCAGAAGCGATCTGTACATGCCTACTCAGTGCTAGAATGTTTTCAAAATATAGGCTCAAAACATGCTAAAAATAGATATTTTAAGTGTCCAAAGTCGATATGTGCAAGCATCTTCTGTACCCGTTTATATTTCAAATTAAGACTCAAAAATCCCAAAAAATCGGTATTTTTGGTCCCTAGAAGCGATCTGTACATGTCTACTCCTAGTTAGAATGTTTTCAAGATACAGTCCCAAAACATGCTCAAAATCGATATTTTAAGTATCCAAAGTCGATATGTGCATGCATCTTCTGTACCCGTTTATATCTCAAATTCAGGCTCAAAACACCCGAAAATTCGATATTTTGGAGTCCCAGAAGCGATCTGTACAAGCCTACTCAGTGCTAGAATATTTTTAAAATATAGGCCCAAAACATGCTAAAAATCGATATTTTAGGTGCCCGAAGTCGATATCTCAAATTCAGGCCAAAAACACCCGAAAATTCGATATTTTGGGGTCCCAGAAGCGATCTGTACATGCCTACTCCGTGTTAGAGTATTTTCAATATACAGGCCCAAAACATACTGAAAACCGATCTTTTAGGTGACCAAAAGTCGATATGTGCATGCATCTTCTGTACCCGTTTATGTCTCAAATTCAGGCTCCAAACACCCGAAAATTCGATATTTTGGGGTCCCAGAAGCGATCTGTACATGCCTACTCAGATACAGGCCCAAAACATGCTGAAAATCGATATTTTTGATGCCTAAAGTCAATATGTGTATGCATCTTCTGCACTCGTTTATATCTCAAATTCAACCTCAAAACTCTCGAATATTCGATATTTTTGGGTCCCAGAAGCGATCTGTACATGCCTACTGAGTGCTAGAATGTTTTCAAAATATAGGCTTATAACATGCTAAAATTCGATATTTTAGGTGTCCAAAGTCGATATGTGCATGAATCTTCTGTACCCGTTTATATCTCAAATTCAGGCTCAAAACACCCGAAAATTCGGTATTTTTGGGCCCTAGAAGCGATCTGTACATGCCTACACCTAGTTAGAATGTTTTCAAGATACAGACCCAAAACATGCTCTAAATCGATATCTTAGGTGCCCAAAAGTCAATATGTGCATGCATCTTCAGTACCCGTTTATATCGCAAATTCAGGCTCAAAACACCAGAAAATTCAATATTTTGGGGTCCCAGAAGCGATCTGTACATGCCTACTCCTTGTTAGAGTATTTTCAAAATTCAGGCCCAAAACATGCTGAAAATCGATCTTTTAGGTGCACAAAAGTCAATATGTGTATGCATCTTCTGCACCCGTTTATATCCCAAATTCAACATCAAAACACTCGAAAATTCGATATTTTTGGGTCCCAGAAGCGATCTGTAAATGCCTACATAGTGCTAGAATGTTTTAAAAAACATAGGCTCAAAACATGCTAAAAATCGATATTTTAGGTGACCAAAGTCAATATGTGTATGCATCTTCTGTACCCGTTTATATCTCAAATTCAGGCTCCAAAAACCCGAAAATTCGATATTTTGGGGTCCCAGAAGCGATCTGTACATGCCTACTCAGATACAGGCCCAAAACATGCTGAAAATCGATATTTTATGTGCCCAAAGTCAATATGTGTATGAATCTTATGCACTCGTTTATATCTCAAATTCAACCACAAAACACCCGAAAATTCAATATTTTTGGGTCCCAGAAGCGATCTGTACATGCCTACATAGTGCTAGAATGTTTTCAAAACATAGGCTCAAAACATGCTAAAAATCGATATTTTAGGTAACCAAAGTCAATATGTGTATGCATCTTCTGTACCCGTTTATATCTCAAATTCAGGCTCCAAAAACCCGAAAATTCGATATTTTGGGGTCCCAGAAGCGATCTGTACATGCCTACTCAGATACAGGCCCAAAACATGCTGAAAATCGATATTTTATGTGCCCAAAGTCAATATGTGTATGAATCTTATGCACTCGTTTATATCCCAAATTCAACATCAAAACACCCGAAAATTCGATATTTTTGGGTCCCAGAAGCGATCTGTACATGCCTACTCAGTGCTAGAATATTTTCAATATATAGGCTCAAAACATGCTAAAAATCGATATTTTAGGTGACCAAAGTCAATATGTGTATGCATCTTCTGCACCCGTTTATATCCCAAATTTAACTTCAAAACACCCGAAAATCCGATATTTTTGGGTCCCAGAAGCGATCTGTACATGCCTACACAGTGCTAGAATGTTTTCAAAATATAGGCTCAAAACATGCTAAAAATCGATATTTTAGGTGACCAAAGTCAATATGTGTATGCATCTTCTGTACCCGTTTATATCTCAAATTCAGGCTCCAAAAACCCGAAAATTCGATATTTTGGGGTCCCAGAAGCGATCTGTACATGCCTACTCAGATACAGGCCCAAAACATGCTGAAAATCGATATTTTTTGTGCCCAAAGTCAATATGTGTATGAATCTTATGCACTCGTTTATATCTCAAATTCAACCACAAAACACCCGAAAATTCGATATTTTTGGGTCCCAGAAGCGATCTGTACATGCCTACTCAGTGCTAGAATTTTTTCAAAATATAGGCTCAAAACATGCTAAAAATCGATATTTTAAGTGTCCAAAGTCGATATGTGCATGCATCTTCTGTACCCGTTTATATCTCAAATTCAGGCTCAAAACACCCGAAAATTCGATATTTTGGGGTCCCAGAAGTGATCTGTACATGCCTACTTAGCGCTAGAATATTTTCAAAATATAGGCCCAAAACAAGCTAAAAATCGATATTTTAGGTGCCCAAAGTCGATATTTCAAGTTCAGGCCCATTACACCCGAAAATTCGTTATTTTTGGGTCCGAGAAGCGATCTGTACATGCCTACTCCGTGTTAGAGTATTTTCATAATAGAGGCCTAAAACATACTAAAAATCGATCTTTTAGGTGCACAAAAGTCAATATGTGTATGCATCTTCTGCACCCGTTTATATCCCAAATTCAACATCAAAACACTCGAAAATTCGATATTTTTGGGTCCCAGAAGCGATCTGTACATGCCTACTCAGTGCTAGAATATTTTCAAAATATAGGCTCAAAACATGCTAAAAATCGATATTTTAGGTGACCAAAGTCAATATGTGTATGCATCTTCTGCACCCGTTTATATCCCAAATTTAACTTCAAAACACCCGAAAATCCGATATTTTTGGGTCCCAGAAGCGATCTGTACATGCCTACTCAGTGCTAGTATGTTTTCAAAATATAGGACCAAAACATGCTAAAAACCGATATTTTAGGTGCCCAAAGTCGATATCTCAAATTGAGGCCCAAAACACCCGAAAATTGATATTTTGGGGTCCCAGAAGCGATCTGTACATGCCTACTCCGTGTTAGAGTATTTTCAATATACAGGCCCAAAACATACTGAAAATCGATCTTTTAGGTGCCCAAAAGTCGATATGTGCATGCATCTTCTGTACCCGTTTGTATCTCAAATTCAGGCTCCAAACACCCGAAAATTCGATATTTTGAGGTCCCAGAAGCGATCTTTACATGCCTACTCAGATACAGGCCCAAAACATGCTGATAATCGATATTTTTGGTGCCTAAAGTCAATATGTGTATGCATCTTCTGCACTCGTTTATATCTCAAATTAAACCTCAAAACACTCGAAAGTTCGATATATTTTGGGTCCCAGAAGCGATCTGTACATGCCTACTCAGTGCTAGAATGTTTTCAAAATATAGCCTCAAAACATGCTAAAAATCGATATTTTAGGTGACCAAAGTCAATATGTGTATGCATCTTCTGCACCCGTTTATATCCCAAATTCAACATCAAAACACCCGGAAATTCGGTATTTTGGGGTCCCAGAAGCGATCTGTACAAGCCTACTCAGTGCTAGAATATTTTTAAAATATAGGCCCAAAACATGCTAAAATTCGATATTTTAGGTGCCCGAAGTCGATATATCAAATTCAGATCCAAAACACCCGAAAATTCGATATTTTTGGGTCCCAGAAGCGATCTGTACATGCCTTCTCCGTGTTAGAGTATTTTCAATATACAGGCCCAAAACATATTGAAAATCGATCTTTTAGGTGACCAAAAGTCGATATGTGCATGCATCTTCTGTACCCGTTTATATCTCAAATTCAGGCTCCAAACACCCGAAAATTCGATATTTTGGGGTCCCAGAAGCGATCTGTACATGCCTACTCAGATACAGGCCAAAAACATGCTGAAAATCGATATTTTTGGTGCCTAAAGTCAATATGTCTATGCATCTTCTGCACTCGTTTATATCTCATATTCAACCTCAGAACTCTCGAAAATTCGATATTTTTGGGTCCCAGAAGTGATCTGTACATGCCTACTCAGTGCTAGAATGTTTTAAAAATATAGGCTCAAAACATGCTAAAAATCGATATTTTAAGTGTCCAAAGTCGATATGTGCATGCATCTTCTGTACCTGTTTATATCTCAAATTCAGGATCAAAAAACCCGAAAATTCGGTATTTTTGGTCCCTAGAAGCGATCTATACATGTTTACTCCTAGTTAGAATATTTTCAAGATACAGACCCATAACATGCTCAAAATCGATATTTTAGGTGCCCAAAGTCGATATGTGAATGCATCTTCTGTACCCGTTTATATCTCAAATTCAGGCTCAAAAAACCCGAAAATTCGATATTTTGGGGTCCCAGAAGCGATCTGTACATGCCTACTCAGTGCTAGAATATTTTTAAAATGTAGAACCAAAACATGCTAAAAATCGATATTTTAGGTGCCCAAAGTCGATATCACAAATTGAGGCCCAAAACACCCGAAAATTCGATATTTTGGGGTCCCAGAAGCGATCTGTACATGCCTACTCCGTGTTAGAGTATTCTCAATATACAGGCCCAAAACATACTGAAAATCGATCTTTTAGGTGCCCAAAACTCGATATGTGCATGCATCTTCTGTACCCGTTTATATCTCAAATTCAGGCTCCAAACACCCGAAAATTCGATATTTTGAGGTCCCAGAAGCGATCTGTACATGCTTACTCAGATAAAGGCCCAAAACATGCTGATAATCGATATTTTTTGTGCCTAAAGTCAATATGTGTATGCATCTTCTGCACTCGTTTATATCTCAAATTCAACCTCAAAACACTCGAAAGTTCGATATTTTTTGGGTCCCAGAAGCGATCTGTACATGCCTACTGAGTGCTAGAATGTTTTCAAAATATAGGCTCAAAACATGCTAAAAATCGATATTTTAAGTGTCCAAAGTCGATATGTGCATGCATCTTCTGTACCCGCTTATATCTCAAATTCAGGCTCAAAACACCCGAAAATTCGATATTTTGGGGTCCCAGAAGTGATCTGTACATGCCTACTTAGCGCTAGAATATTTTCAAAATATAGGCCCAAAACATGCTAAAAATCGATATTTTAGGTGCCCAAATTTGATATTTCAAATTCAGGCCCATAACACCCGAAAATTCGATATTTTGGGGTCCCAGAAGTGATGTGTACATGCCTACTCCGTGTTAGAATATTTTAAAAATACAGGCCCAAAACATACTGAAAATCGATCTTTTAGGTGCCCAAAAGTCAATATGTGCATGCATCTTCTGTACCCGTTTATATCTCAAATTCAGGCTCCAAACACCCAAAAATTCGATATTTTGGGGTCCCAGAAGCGATCTGTACATGCCTACTCAGATACAAGCCCAAAACATGCTGATAATCGATATTTTTTGTGCCTAAAGTCAATATGTGTATGCATCTTATGCACTCGTTTATATCTCAAATTCAACCTCAAAACACTCGAAAGTTCGATATTTTTTGGGTCCCAGAAGCGATCTGTACATGCCTACTGAGTGCTAGAATGTTTTCAAAATATAGGCTCAAAACATGCTAAAAATCGATATTTTAAGTGTCCAAAGTCGATATGTGCATGCATCTTCTGTACCCGCTTATATCTCAAATTCAGGCTCAAAACACCCGAAAATTCGATATTTTGGGGTCCCAGAAGTGATCTGTACATGCCTACTTAGCGCTAGAATATTTTCAAAATATAGGCCCAAAACATGCTAAAAATCGATATTTTAGGTGCCCAAATTTGATATTTCAAATTCAGGCCCATAACACCCGAAAATTCGATATTTTGGGGTCCCAGAAGTGATGTGTACATGCCTACTCCGTGTTAGAATATTTTAAAAATACAGGCCCAAAACATACTGAAAATCGATCTTTTAGGTGCCCAAAAGTCAATATGTGCATGCATCTTCTGTACCCGCTTATATCTCAAATTCAACCTCAAAACACCCTAAAATTCGATATTTTTGGGTCCCAGAAGCTATCTGTACATGCCTACTCAGTGCTAGAATGTTTTCAAAATATAGGCTCAAAACATGCTAAAAATCGATATTTTAAGTGTCCAAAGTCGATATGTGCATGCATCTTCTGTACCCGTTTATATCTCAAATTCAGGCTCAAAAAACCCGAAAATTCGATATTTTGGGGTCCCAGAAGTGATCTGTACATGCCTACTTAGCGCTAAAATATTTTCAAAATATAGGCCCAAAACAAGCTAAAATCGATATTTTAGGTGCCCAAAGTCGATATTTCAAGTTCAGGCCCATTACACCCGAAAATTCGATATTTTGGGGTCCCAGAAGCGATCTGTACATGCCTACTCCGTGTTAGAGTATTTTCATAATAGAGGCCTAAAACATACTAAAAATCGATCTTTTAGGTGCACAAAAGTCAATATGTGTATGCATCTTCTGCACCCGTTTATATCCCAAATTCAACATCAAAACACCCGAAAATTCGATATTTTTGGGTCCCAGAAGCGATCTGTACATGCCTACTGAGTGCTAGAATATTTTCAAAATATATGCTCAAAACATGCTAAAAATCGATATTTTAGGTGACCAAAGTCAATATGTGTATGCATCTTCTGCACCCGTTTATATTCCAAATTTAACCTCAAAACACCCGAAAATCCGATATTTTTGGGTCCCAGAAGCGATCTGTACATGCCTACTCAGTGCTAGTATGTTTTCAAAATATAGGACCAAAACATGCTAAAAATCGATATTTTAGGAGCCCAAAGTCGATATCTCAAATTGAGGCCCAAAACACCCGAAAATTCGGTATTTTGGGGTCCCAGAAGCGATCTGTACATGCCTACTCCGTGTTAGAGTATTTTCAATATACAGGCCCAAAACATACTGAAAATCGATCGTTTAGGTGCCCAAAAGTCGATATGTGCATGCATCTTCTGTACCCGTTTATATCTCAAATTCAGGCTCCCAACAACCGAAAATTCGATATTCTGAGGTCCCAAAAGCGATCTGTACATGCCTCCTCAGATACAGGCCCAAAACATGCTGATAATCGATATTTTTGGTGCCTAAAGTCAATATGTGTATGCATCTTCTGCACTCGTTTATATCTCAAATTCAGGCTCAAAACACCCGAAAATTCGATATTTTGGGGTCCCAGAAGTGATCTGTACATGCCTACTTAGCGCTAGAATATTTCCAAAATATAGGCCCAAAACATGCTAAAAATCGATATTTTAGGTGCCCAAATTCGATATTTCAAATTCAGGCCCATAACACCCGAAAATTCGATATTTTGGGGTCCCAGAAGCGATGTGTACATGCCTACTCCGTGTAAGAATATTTTAAAAATACAGGCCCAAATCATACTGAAAATCGATCTTTTAGGTGCCAAAAAGTCGATATGTGCATGCATCTTCTGTACCCGTTTATATCTCAAATTCAGGCTCCAAACACCCGAAAATTCGATATTTTGGGGTCCCAGAAGCGATCTGTACATGCGTACTTAGATACAGGCCCAAAACATGCTGAAAATCGATATTTTATGTGCCCAAAGTCAATATGTGTATGCATCTTATGCACTCGTTTATATCTCAAATTCAACCTCAAAACACTCGAAAATTCGATATTTTTGGGTCCCAGAAGCGATCTGTACATGCTTACTCAGTGCTAGAATGTTTTCAAAATATAGGCGCAAAACATGCTAAAAATCGATATCTTAAGTGTCCAAAGTCGATATGTGAATGCATCTTCTGTACCCGTTTATATCTCAAATTCAGGCTCCAAATACCCGAAATTTCGATATTTTGGGGTCCCAGAAGCGATCTGTACATGCCTACTCAGATACAGGACCAAAACATGCTGAAAATCGATATTTTATGTGCCCAAAGTCAATATGTGTATGCATCTTATGCACTCGTTTATATCTCAAATTCAACCTCAAAACACCCGAAAATTCGATATTTTTGGGTCCCAGAAGCGATCTGTACATGCCTACTCAGTGCTAGAATGTTTTCAAAATATAGGCGCAAAACATGCTAAAAATCGATATCGTAAGTGTCCAAAGTCGATATGTGCTTGCATCTTCTGTACCCGTTTATATCTCAAATTCAGGCTCCAAATACCCGAAATTTCGATATTTTGGGGTCCCAGAAGCGATCTGTAAATGCCTACTCAGATACAGGACCAAAACATGCTGAAAATCGATATTTTATGTGCCCAAAGTCAATATGTGTATGCATCTTATGCACTCGTTTATATCTCAAATTGAACCTCAAAACACCCGAAAATTCGATATTTTTGGGTCCCAGAAGCGATCTGTACATGCCTACTCAGATACAGGACCAAAACATGCTGAAAATCGATATTTTATGTGCCCAAAGTCAATATGTGTATGCATCTTATGCACTCGTTTATATCTCAAATTCAGGCTCCAAATACCCGAAATTTCGATATTTTGGGGTCCCAGAAGCGATCTGTACATGCCTACTCAGATACAGGACCAAAACATGCTGAAAATCGATATTTTATGTGCCCAAAGTCAATATGTGTATGCATCTTATGCACTCGTTTATATCTCAAATTCAACCTCAAAACACCCGAAAATTCCATATTTTTGGGTCCCAGAAGCGATCTGTACATGCCTACTCAGTGCTAGAATGTTTTCAAAATATAGGCTCAAAACATGCTAAAAATCGATATTTTAAGTGTCCAAAGTCGATATGTGCATGCATCTTCTGTACCCGTTTATATCTCAAATTCAGGCTCAAAACACCCGAAAATTCGATATTTTGGGGTCCCAGAAGTGATCTGTACATGCCTACTTAGCGCTAAAATATTTTCAAAATATAGGCCGAAAACAAGCTAAAAATCGATATTTTAGGTGCCCAAAGTCGATATTTCAAGTTCAGGCCCATTACACCCGAAAATTCGTTATTTTTGGGTCCGGGAAGCGATCTGTACATGCCTACTCCGTGTTAGAGTATTTTCATACTAGAGGCCTAAAACATACTAAAAATCGATCTTTTAGGTGCACAAAAGTCAATATGTGTATGCATCTTCTGCACCCGTTTATATCTCAAATTCAACATCAAAACACCCGAAAATTTGATATTTTTGGGTCCCAGAAGCGATCTGTACATGCCTACTCAGTGCTAGAATATTTTCAAAATATAGGCTCAAAACATGCTAAAAATCGATATTTTAGGTGACCAAGGACAATATGTGTATGCATCTTCTGCACCCGTTTATATCCCAAATTTAACCTCAAAACACCTGAAAATCCGATATTTTTGGGTCCCAGAAGCGATCTGTACATGCCTACTCAGTGCTAGTATGTTTTCAAAATATTGGACCAAAACATGCTAAAAATCGATATTTTAGGTGCCCAAAGTCGATATCTCAAATTGAGGCCGAAAACACCCGAAAATTCGATATTTAGGGGTCCCAGAAGCGATCTGTGCATGCCTACTCCGTGTTAGAGTATTTTCAATATACAGGCCCAAAACATACTGAAAATCGATCATTTAGGTGCCCAAAAGTCGATATGTGCATGCATCTTCTGTACCCGTTTGTATCTCAAATTCAGGCTCCAAACACCCAAAAATTCGATATTTTGAGGTCCCAGAAGCGATCTTTACATGCCTACTCAGATACAGGCCCCAAACATTCTGATAACCGATATTTTTGGTGCCTAAAGTCAATATGTGTATGCATCTTCTGCACTCGTTTATATCTCAAATTCAACCTCAAAACACTCGAAAGTTAGATATATTTTGGGTCCCAGAAGCGACCTGTACATGCCTACTGAGTGCTAGAATGTTTTCAAAATATAGGCTCAAAACATGCTAAAAATCGATATTTTAAGTGTCCAAAGTCGATATGTGCTTGCATCTTCTGTACCCCTTTATATCTCAAATTCAGGCTCCAAAAACCCGAAAATTCGATATTTTGGGGTCCCAGAAGCGATCTGTACATGCCTAGTCAGATACAGGCCCAAAACATGCTGAAAATCGATATTTTATGTGCCCAAAGTCAATATGTGTATGCATCTTATGCACTCGTTTATATCTCAAATTCAACCTCAAAACACCCGAAAATTCGATATATTTGGGTCCCAGAAGCGATCTGTACATGCCTACTCAGTGCTAGAATGTTTTCAAAATATAAGCTCAAAACATGCTAAAAATCAATATTTTAAGTGTCCAAAGTCGATATGTGCATGCATCTTCTGTACCCATTTATATCTCAAATTCAGACTCAAAACACCCGAAAATTCGATATTTTGGGGTCCCAGAAGTGATCTGTACATGCCTACTTAGCGCTAAAATATTTTCAAAATAAAGGCCCAAAACAAGCTAAAAATCGATATTTTAGGTGCCCAAAGTCGATATTTCAAGTTCAGGCCCATTACACCCGAAAATTCGTTATTTTTGGGTCCGAGAAGCGATCTGTACATGCCTACTCCGTGTTAGAGTATTTTCATAATAGAGGCCTAAAACATACTAAAAATCGATCTTTTAGGTGCACAAAAGTCAATATGTGTATGCATCTTCTGCACCCGTTTATATCCCAAATTCAACATCAAAACATCCGAAAATTCGATATTTTTGGGTCCCAGAAGCGATCTGTACATGCCTACTCAGTGCTAGAATATTTTCAAAATATAGGCTCAAAACATGCTAAAAATCGATATTTTAGGTGACCAAAGTCAATATGTGTATGCATCTTCTGCACCCGTTTATATCCCAAATTTAACCTCAAAACACCCGAAAATCCGATATTTTTGGGTCCCAGAAGCGATCTGTACATGCCTACTCAGTGCTAGTATGTTTTCAAAATATAGGACCAAAACATGCTAAAAATCGATATTTTAGGTGCCCAAAGTCGATATCTCAAATTGAGGCCCAAAACACCCGAAAATTCGATATTTTGGGGTCCCAGAAGCGATCTGTACATGCCTACTCCGTGTTAGAGTATTTTTAATATACAGGCCCAAAACATACTGAAAATCGATCGTTTAGGTGCCCAAAAGTCGATATGTGCATGCATCTTCTGTACCCGTTTATATCTCAAATTCAGGCTCCTAACACCCGAAAATTCGATATTTTGAGGTCCCACAAGCGATCTGTACATGCCTACTTAGCGCTAGAATATTTCCAAAATATAGGCCCAAAACATGCTAAAAATCGATATTTTAGGTGCCCAAATTCGATATTTCAAATTCAGGCCCATAACACCCGAAAATTCGATGTTTTTGGGTCCCAGAAGCGATGTGTACATGTCTACTCCGTGTTAGAATATTTTAAAAATACAGGACCAAATCATAGTGAAAATCGAACTTTTAGGTGCCAAAAAGTCGATATGTGCATGCATCTTCTGTACCCGTTTATATCTCAAATTCAGGCTCCAAACACCCGAAAATTCGATATTTTGGGGTCCCAGAAGCGATCTGTACATGCCTACTCAGATACAGGCCCAAAACATGCTGAAAATCGATATTTTATGTGCCCAAAGTCAATATGTGTATGCATCTTATGCACTCGTTTATATCTCAAATTCAACCTCAAAACACCCTAAAATTCGATATTTTGGGGTCCCAGATGTGATCTGTACATGCCTACTTAGCGCTAGAATATTTCCAAAATATAGGCCCAAAACATGCTAAAAATCGATATTTTAGGTGCCCAAATTCGATATTTCAAATTCAGGCCCATAACACCCGAAAATTCGATATTTTGGGGTCCCAGAAGCGATGTGTACATGCCTACTCCGTGTTAGAATATTTTAAAAATACAGGCCCAAATCATAGTGAAAATCGATCTTTTAGGTGCCAAAAAGTCGATATGTGCATGCATCTTCTGTACCCGTTTATATCTCAAATTCAGGCTCCAAACACTCGAAAATTCGATATTTTGGGGTCCCAGAAGCGATCTGTACATACCTACTCAGATACAGGCCCAAAACATGCTAAAAATCGATATTTTATGTGCCCAAAGTCAATATGTGTATGCATCTTATGCACTCGTTTATATCTCAAATTCAACCTCAAAACACCCGAAAATTCCATATTTTTGGGTCCCAGAAGCGATCTGTACATGCCTACTCAGTGCTAGAATGTTTTCAAAATATAGGTGCAAAACATGCTAAAAATCGATATCTTAAGTGTCCAAAGTCGATATGTGAATGCATCTTCTGTACCCGTTTATATCTCAAATTCAGGCTCCAAATACCCGAAATTTCGATATTTTGGGGTCCCAGAAGCGATCTGTACATGCCTACTCAGATACAGGACCAAAACATGCTGAAAATCGATATATTACGTGCCCAAAGTCAATATGTGTATGCATCTTACGCACTCGTTTATATCTCAAATTCAACCTCAAAACACCCGAAAATTCGATATTTTTGGGTCCTAGAAGCGATCTGTACATGCCTACTCAGTGCTAGAATGTTTTCAAAATATAGGCTCAAAACATGCTAAAAATCGATATTTTAAGTGTCCAAAGTCGATATGTGCATGCATCTTCTGTACCCGTTTATATCTCAAATTCAGGCTCAAAACACCCGAAAATTCGATATTTTGGGGTCCCAGAAGTGATCTGTACATGCCTACATAGCACTAAAATATTTTCAAAATATAGGCCCAAAACAAGCTAAAAATCGGTATTTTAGGTGCCCAAAGTCGATATTTCAAGTTCAGGCCCATTACACCCGAAAATTTGTTATTTTTGGGTCCGAGAAGCGATCTGTACATGCCTACTCCGTGTTAGAGTATTTTCATAATAGAGGCCTAAAACATACTAAAAATCGATCTTTTAGGTGCACAAAAGTCAATATGTGTATGCATCTTCTGCACCCGTTTATATCCCAAATTCAACATCAAAACACCCGAAAATTCGATATTTTTGGGTCCGAGAAGCGATCTGTACATGCCTACTCAGTACTAGAATATTTTCAAAATATAGGCTCAAAACATGCTAAAAATCGATATTTTAGGTGACCAAAGACAATATGTGTATGCATCTTCTGCACCCGTTTATATCCCAAATTTAACCTCAAAACACCCGAAAATCCGATATTTTTGGGTCCCAGAAGCGATCTGTACATGCCTACTCAGTGCTAGTATGTTTTGAAAATATTGGACCAAAACATGCTAAAAATCGATATTTTAGGTGCCCAAAGTCAATATCTCAAATTGAGGCCGAAAACACACGAAAATTCGATATTTTGGGGTCCCAGAAGCGATCTGTACATGCCTACTTCGTGTTAGAGTATTTTCAATATACAGGCCCAAAACATACTGAAAATCGATCTTTTAGGTGCCCAAAAGTCGATATGTGCATGCATCTTCTGTACCCGTTTGTATCTCAAATTCAGGCTCCAAACACCCAAAAATTCGATATTTTGAGGTCCCAGAAGCGATCTTTACATGCCTACTCAGATACTGGCCCAAAACATTCTGATAATCGATATTTTTGGTGCCTAAAGTCAATATGTGTATGCATCTTCTGCACTCGTTTATATCTCAAATTCAACCTCAAAACACTCGAAAGTTCGATATATTTTGGGTCCCAGAAGCGACCTGTACATGCCTACTGAGTGATAGAATGTTTTCAAAATATAGGTTCAAAACATGCTAAAAATCGATATTTTAAGTGTCCAATGTCGATATGTGCATGCATCTTCTGTACCCGTTTATATCCCAAATTCAGGCTCCAAACACCCGAAAATTCGATATTTTGGGGTCCCAGAAGCGATGTGTACATGCCTACTTCGTGTTAGAATATTTTAAAAATACAGACCCAAAACATACTGAAAATCGATCTTTTAGGTGCCAAAAAGTCGATATGTGCATGCATCTTCTGTACCCGTTTATATCTCAAATTCAGGCTCCAAACACCCGAAAATTCGATATTTTGGGGTCCCAGAAGCGATCTGTACATGTCTACTCAGTGCTAGAATATTTTCAAAATATAGAACCAAAACATGCTAAAAATCGATATTTTAGGTGCCCAAAGTCGATATATCAAATTGAGGCCCAAAACATCCTAAAATTCGATATTTTGGGGTCCCAGAAGCGACCTGTACATGCCTAATCCGTGTTAGAGTATTTTCAAAATACAGGCCCAAAACATACTGAAAATCGATCTTTTAGGTGCCCAAAAGTCGATATGTGCATGCATCTTCTGTACCCGTTTATATTTCAAATTCAGGCTCCAAACACCCGAAAATTCGATATTTTGAGGTCCCAGAAGCGATCTGTACATGCTTACTCAGATACACGCCCAAAACATGCTGATAATCGATAATTTTGGTGCATAAAGTCAATATGTGTATGCATCTTCTGCACTCGTTTATATCTCAAATTCAACCTCAAAACACTCGAGAGTTCGATATTTTTGGGTCCCAGAAGCGATGTGTACATGCCTACTCCGTATTAGAATATTTTAAAAATACAGGCCCAAAACATACAGAAAATCGATCTATTACGTGCCAAAAAGTCGATATGTGCATGCATCTTCTGTACCCGTTTATATCTCAAATTCAGGCTCCAAACACCCCAAAATTCGATATTTTGGGGTCCCAGAAGCGATCTGTACATGCCTACTCAGTGCTAGAATGTTTTCAAAATATTGGCTCAAAACAAGCTAAAAATCGATATTTTAGGTGCCCAAAGTCGATATTTCAAGTTCAGGCCCATTACACCCGAAAATTCGTTATTTTTGGGTCCGAGAAGCGATCTGTACATGCCTACTCCGTGTAAGAGTATTTTCATAATAGAAGCCTAAAACATACTAAAAATCGATCTTTTAGGTGCACAAAAGTCAATATGTGTATGCATATTCTGCACCCGTTTATATCCCAAATTCAACATCAAAACACCCGAAAATTCGATATTTTTGGGTCCCAGAAGCGATCTGTACATGCCTACTCAGTGCTAGAATATTTTCAAAATATAGGCTCAAAACATGCTAAAAATCGATATTTTAGGTGACAAAAGACAATATGTGTATGCATCTTCTGCACCAGTTTATATCCCAAATTTAACCTCAAAACACCCGAAAATCCGATATTTTTGGATCCCAGAAGCGATCTGTACATGCCTACTCAATGCTAGTATGTTTTCAAAATATAGGACCAAAACATGCTAAAAATCGATATTTTAGGTGAACAATGTCGATATCTCAAATTGAGGCCCAAAACACCCGAAAATTCGATATTTTGGGGTCCCAGAAGCGATCTGTACATGCCTACTCCGTGTTAGAGTATTTTCAATATACAGGCCCAAAACATAATGAAAATCGATCGTTTAGGTGCCCAAAAGTCGATTTGTGCATGCATCTTCTGTACCCGTTTATATGTCAAATTCAGGCTCCAAACACCCGAAAATTCGATATTTTGGGGTCCCAGAAGCGATCTGTACATGCCTACTTAGATACAGGCACAAAACATGCTGAAAATCGATATTTTATGTGCCCAAAGTCAATATGTGTATACATCTTATGCACTCGTTTATATCTCAAATTCAACCTCAAAACCCCCGAAAATTCGATATTTTTGGGTCCCTGAAGCGATCTGTACATGCCTACTCAGTGCTAGAATGTTTTCAAAATATAGGCGCAAAACATGCTAAAAATCGATATCTTAAGTGTCCAAAGTCGATATGTGCATGCATCTTCTGTTCCCGTTTATATCTCAAATTCAGGCTCCAAAAACCCGAAAATTCGATATTTTGAGGTCCCAGAAGCGATCTTTACATGCCTACTCAGATACTGGCCCAAAACATTCTGATAATCGATATTTTTGGTGCCTAAAGTCAATATGTGTATGCATCTTCTGCACTCGTTTATATCTCAAATTCAACCTCAAAACACTCGAAAGTTCGATATATTTTGGGTCCCAGAAGCGACCTGTACATGCCTACTGAGTGATAGAATGTTTTCAAAATATAGGTTCAAAACATGCTAAAAATCGATATTTTAAGTGTCCAATGTCGATATGTGCATGCATCTTCTGTACCCGTTTATATCCCAAATTCAACATCAAAACACCCGAAAATTCGATATTTTGGGGTCCCAGAAGCGATGTGTACATGCCTACTTCGTGTTAGAATATTTTAAAAATACAGACCCAAAACATACTGAAAATCGATCTTTTAGGTGCCAAAAAGTCGATATGTGCATGCATCTTCTGTACCCGTTTATATCTCAAATTCAGGCTCCAAACACCCGAAAATTCGATATTTTGGGGTCCCAGAAGCGATCTGTACATGTCTACTCAGTGCTAGAATATTTTCAAAATATAGAACCAAAACATGCTAAAAATCGATATTTTAGGTGCCCAAAGTCGATATATCAAATTGAGGCCCAAAACATCCTAAAATTCGATATTTTGGGGTCCCAGAAGCGACCTGTACATGCCTAATCCGTGTTAGAGTATTTTCAAAATACAGGCCCAAAACATACTGAAAATCGATCTTTTAGGTGCCCAAAAGTCGATATGTGCATGCATCTTCTGTACCCGTTTATATTTCAAATTCAGGCTCCAAACACCCGAAAATTCGATATTTTGAGGTCCCAGAAGCGATCTGTACATACTTACTCAGATACACGCCCAAAACATGCTGATAATCGATAATTTTGGTGCATAAAGTCAATATGTGTATGCATCTTCTGCACTCGTTTATATCTCAAATTCAACCTCAAAACACTCGAGAGTTCGATATTTTTGGGTCCCAGAAGCGATGTGTACATGCCTACTCCGTATTAGAAAATTTTAAAAATACAGGCCCAAAACATACAGAAAATCGATCTATTACGTGCCAAAAAGTCGATATGTGCATGCATCTTCTGTACCCGTTTATATCTCAAATTCAGGCTCCAAACACCCCAAAATTCGATATTTTGGGGTCCCAGAAGCGATCTGTACATGCCTACTCAGTGCTAGAATGTTTTCAAAATATTGGCTCAAAACAAGCTAAAAATCGATATTTTAGGTGCCCAAAGTCGATATTTCAAGTTCAGGCCCATTACACCCGAAAATTCGTTATTTTTGGGTCCGAGAAGCGATCTGTACATGCCTACTCCGTGTAAGAGTATTTTCATAATAGAAGCCTAAAACATACTAAAAATCGATCTTTTAGGTGCACAAAAGTCAATATGTGTATGCATATTCTGCACCCGTTTATATCCCAAATTCAACATCAAAACACCCGAAAATTCGATATTTTTGGGTCCCAGAAGCGATCTGTACATGCCTACTCAGTGCTAGAATATTTTCAAAATATAGGCTCAAAACATGCTAAAAATCGATATTTTAGGTGACAAAAGACAATATGTGTATGCATCTTCTGCACCAGTTTATATCCCAAATTTAACCTCAAAACACCCGAAAATCCGATATTTTTGGATCCCAGAAGCGATCTGTACATGCCTACTCAATGCTAGTATGTTTTCAAAATATAGGACCAAAACATGCTAAAAATCGATATTTTAGGTGAACAATGTCGATATCTCAAATTGAGGCCCAAAACACCCGAAAATTCGATATTTTGGGGTCCCAGAAGCGATCTGTACATGCCTACTCCGTGTTAGAGTATTTTCAATATACAGGCCCAAAACATAATGAAAATCGATCGTTTAGGTGCCCAAAAGTCGATTTGTGCATGCATCTTCTGTACCCGTTTATATGTCAAATTCAGGCTCCAAACACCCGAAAATTCGATATTTTGGGGTCCCAGAAGCGATCTGTACATGCCTACTTAGATACAGGCACAAAACATGCTGAAAATCGATATTTTATGTGCCCAAAGTCAATATGTGTATACATCTTATGCACTCGTTTATATCTCAAATTCAACCTCAAAACCCCCGAAAATTCGATATTTTTGGGTCCCTGAAGCGATCTGTACATGCCTACTCAGTGCTAGAATGTTTTCAAAATATAGGCGCAAAACATGCTAAAAATCGATATCTTAAGTGTCCAAAGTCGATATGTGCATGCATCTTCTGTTCCCGTTTATATCTCAAATTCAGGCTCCAAAAACCCGAAAATTCGATATTTTGGGGTCGCAGAAGCGATCTGTACATCCCTACTCAGATACAGGCCCAAAACATGCTGAAAATCGATATTTTACGTGCCCAAAGTCAATATGTGTATGAATCTTATGCACTCGTTTATATCTCAAATTCAACCTCAAAACACCCGAAAATTCGATATTTTTGGGTCCCAGAAGCGATCTGTACATGCCTACTCAGTGCTAGAATTTTTTCAAGATATAGGCTCAAAACATGCTAAAAATCGATATTTTAAGTGTCCAAAGTCGATATGTGCATGCATCTTCTGTACCCGTTTATATCTCAAATTCAGGCTCAAAACACCCGAAAATTCGATATTTTGGGGTCCCAGAAGTGATCTGTACATGCCTACTTAGCGCTAAAATATTTTCAAAATATAGGCCCAAAACAAGCTAAAAATCGATATTTTAGGTGCCCAAAGTCGATATTTCAAGTTCTGGCCAATTACACCCGAAAATTCGTTATTATTGGGTCCGAGAAGCGATTTGTACATTCCTACTCCGTGTTAGAGTATTTTCATAATAGAGGCCTAAAACATACTAAAAATCGATCTTTTAGGTGCACAAAAGTCAATATGTGTATGCATCTTCTGCACCCGTTTATATCCACAATTCAACATCAAAACACCTGAAAATTCGATATTTTTGGATCCCAGAAACGATCTTTACATGCCTACTCAGTGCTAGAATATTTTCAAAATATAGGCTCAAAACATGCTAAAAATCGATATTTTAGGTGACCAAAGACAATATGTGTATGCATCTTCTGCACCCGTTTATATCCCAAATTTAACCTCAAAACACCCGAAAATCCGATATTTTTGGGTTCCAGAAGCGATTTGTACATGCCTACTCAGTGCTAGTATGTTTTCAAAATATTGGACCAAAACATGCTAAAAATCGATATTTTAGGTGTCCAAATTCGATATTTCAAATTCAGGCCCATAACACCCGAAAATTCGATATTTTGGGGTCCCATAAGCGATGTGTACATGCCTACTCCGTGTTAGAATATTTTAAAATTACAGGCCCAAATCATACTGAAAATCGATCTTTTAGGTGCCAAAAAGTCGATATGTTCATGCATCTTCTGTACCCGTTTATATCTCAAATTCAGGCTCCAAACACCCGAAAATTCGATATTTTGGGGTCCCAGAAGCGATTTGTACATGCCTACTTAGATACAGGCCCAAAACATGCTGAAAATCGATATTTTATGTGCCCAAAGTCAATATGTGTATGCATCTTATGCACTCGTTTATATCTCAAATTCAACCTCAAAACACCCGAAAATTCGATGTTTTTGGGTCCCAGAAGCGATCTGTACATGCCTACTCAGTGCTAGAATGTTTTCAAAATATAGGCTCAAAACATGCTAAAAATCGATATTTTAAGTGTCCAAAGTCGATATGTGCATGCATCTTCTGTACCCGTTTATATCTCAAATTCAGGCTCAAAACATCCGAAAATTCGATATTTTGGGGTCCCAGAAGTGATCTGTACATGCCTACTTAGCGCTAAAATATTTTCAAAATATAGGCCCAAAACAAGCTAAAAATCGATATTTTAGGTGCCCAAAGTCGATATTTCAAGTTCAGGCCCATTACACCCGAAAATTCGTTATTTTTGGGTCCGAGAAGCGATCTGTACATGCCTACTCCGTGTTAGAGTATTTTCATAATAGAGGCCTAAAACATACTAAAAATCGATCTTTTAGGTGCACAAAAGTCAATATGTGTATGCATCTTCTGCACCCGTTTATATCCCAAATTCAACATCAAAACACCCAAAAAATTCGATATTTTTGGGTCCCAGAAGCGATCTGTACATGCCTACTCAGTACTAGAATATTTTCAAAATATAGGCTCAAAACATGCTAAAAATCGATATTTTAGGTGACCAAAAACAATATGTGTATGCATCTTCTGCACCCGTTTATATCCCAAATTTAACCTCAAAACACCCGAAAATCCGATATTTTTGGGTCCCAGAAGCGATCTGTACATGCCTACTCAGTGCTAGTATGTTTTGAAAATATTGGACCAAAACATGCTAAAAATCGATATTTTAGGTGCCCAAAGTCAATATCTCAAATTGAGGCCGAAAACACACGAAAATTCGATATTTTGGGGTCCCAGAAGCGATCTGTACATGCCTACTCCGTGTTAGAGTATTTTCAATATACAGGCCCAAAACATACTGAAAATCGATCTTTTAGGTGCCCAAAAGTCGATATGTGCATGCATCTTCTGTACCCGTTTGTATCTCAAATTCAGGCTCCAAACACCCAAAAATTCGATATTTTGAGGTCCCAGAAGCGATCTTTACATGCCTACTCAGATACTGGCCCAAAACATTCTGATAATCGATATTTTTGGTGCCTAAAGTCAATATGTGTATGCATCTTCTGCACTCGTTTATATCTCAAATTCAACCTCAAAACACTCGAAAGTTCGATATATTTTGGGTCCCAGAAGCGACCTGTACATGCCTACTGAGTGCTAGAATGTTTTCAAAATATAGGTTCAAAACATGCTAAAAATCGATATTTTAAGTGTCCAAAGTCGATATGTGCATGCATCTTCTGTACCCGTTTATATCCCAAATTCAACATCAAAACACCCGAAAATTCGATATTTTGGGGTCCCAGAAGCGATGTGTACATGCCTACTTCGTGTTAGAATATTTTAAAAATACAGACCCAAAACATACTGAAAATCGATCTTTTAGGTGCCAAAAAGTCGATATGTGCATGCATCTTCTGTACCCGTTTATATCTCAAATTCAGGCTCCAAACACCCGAAAATTCGATATTTTGGGGTCCCAGAAGCGATCTGTACATGTCTACTCAGTGCTAGAATATTTTCAAAATATAGAACCAAAACATGCTAAAAATCGATATTTTAGGTACCCAAAGTCGATATCTCAAATTGAGGCCCAAAACATCCTAAAATTCGATATTTTGGGGTCCCAGAAGCGATCTGTACATGCCTAATCCGTGTTAGAGTATTTTCAAAATACAGGCCCAAAACATACTGAAAATCGATCTTTTAGGTGCCCAAAAGTCGATATGTGCATGCATCTTCTGTACCCGTTTATATTTCAAATTCAGGCTCCAAACACCCGAAAATTCGATATTTTGAGGTCCCAGAAGCGATCTGTACATGCTTACTCAGATACACGCCCAAAACATGCTGATAATCGATAATTTTGGTGCATAAAGTCAATATGTGTATGCATCTTCTGCACTCGTTTATATCTCAAATTCAACCACAAAACACTCGAGAGTTCGATATTTTTGGGTCCCAGAAGCGATGTGTACATGCCTACTCCGTATTAGAATATTTTAAAAATACAGGCCCAAAACATACAGAAAATCGATCTTTTAGGTGCCAAAAAGTCGATATGTGCATGCATCTTCTGTACCCGTTTATATCTCAAATTCAGGCTCCAAACACCCAAAAATTCGATATTTTGGGGTCCCAGAAGCGATCTGTACATGCCTACTCAGTGCTAGAATGTTTTCAAAATATTGGCTCAAAACAAGCTAAAAATCGATATTTTAGGTGAACAATGTCGATATCTCAAATTGAGGCCCAAAACACCCGAAAATTCGATATTTTGGGGTCCCAGAAGCGATCTGTACATGCCTACTCCGTGTTAGAGTATTTTCAATATACAGGCCCAAAACATAATGAAAATCGATCGTTTAGGTGCCCAAAAGTCGATTTGTGCATGCATCTTCTGTACCCGTTTATATGTCAAATTCAGGCTCCAAACACCCGAAAATTCGATATTTTGGGGTCCCAGAAGCGATCTGTACATGCCTACTTAGATACAGGCACAAAACATGCTGAAAATCGATATTTTATGTGCCCAAAGTCAATATGTGTATACATCTTATGCACTCGTTTATATCTCAAATTCAACCTCAAAACCCCCGAAAATTCGATATTTTTGGGTCCCAGAAGCGATCTGTACATGCCTACTCAGTGCTAGAATGTTTTCAAAATATAGGCGCAAAACATGCTAAAAATCGATATCTTAAGTGTCCAAAGTCGATATGTGCATGCATCTTCTGTTCCCGTTTATATCTCAAATTCAGGCTCCAAAAACCCGAGAATTCGATATTTTGGGGTCGCAGAAGCGATCTGTACATCCCTACTCAGATACAGGCCCAAAACATGCTGAAAATCGATATTTTACGTGCCCAAAGTCAATATGTGTATGAATCTTATGCACTCGTTTATATCTCAAATTCAACCTCAAAACACCCGAAAATTCGATATTTTTGGGTCCCAGAAGTGATCTGTACATGCCTACTTAGCGCTAAAATATTTTCAAAATATAGGCCCAAAACAAGCTAAAAATCGATATTTTAGGTGCCCAAAGTCGATATTTCAAGTTCAGGCCCATTACACCCGAAAATTCGTTATTTTTGGGTCCGAGAAGCGATCTGTACATGCCTACTCCGTGTTAGAGAATTTTCATAATAGAGGCCTAAAACATACTAAAAATCGATCTTTTAGGTGCACAAAAGTCAATATGTGTATGCATCTTCTGCACCCGTTTATATCCCAAATTTAACCTCAAAACACCCGAAAATCCGATATTTTTGGGTCCCAGAAGCGATCTCTACATGCCTACTCAGTGCTAGTATGTTTTCAAAATATAGGACCAAAACATGCTAAAAATCGATATTTTAGGTGCCCAAAGTCGATATCTCAAATTGAGGCCCAAAACACCCGTAAATTCGATGTTTTGGGGTCCCAGAAACGATCTGTACATGCCTACTCCGTGTTAGAGTATTTTCAATATACAGGCCCAAAACATACTGAAAATCTATCTTTTTGGTGCCCAAAAGTCGATATGTGCATGCATCTTACGTACCCGTTTATATATCAAATTCAGGCTCCAAACCCCCGAAAATTCGATATTTTGAGGTCCCAGAAGCGATCTGTACATGCCTACTCAGATACAGGCCCAAAACATGCTGATAATCGATATTTTTGGTGCCTAAAGTCAATATGTGTATGCATCTTCTGCACTCGTTTATATCTCAAATTCAACCTCAAAACACTCGAAAGTTCGATATTTTTTGGGTCCCAGAAGCGATCTGTACATGCCTACTGAGTGCTAGAATGTTTTCAAAATATAGGCTCAAAACATGCTAAAAATCGATATTTTAAATTAAGTGTCCAAAGTCGATATGTGCTTGCATCTTCTGTACCCGTTTATATCTCAAATTCAGGTTCAAAACACCCGAAAATTCGATATTTTGGGGTCCCAGAAGTGATCTGTACATGCCTACTTAGCGTTAGAATATTTTCTAAATATAGGCTCAAAACATGCTAAAAATCGATATTTCAGGTGCCCAAATTCGATATTTCAAATTCAGGCCCATAACACCCGAAAATTCGATATTTTGGGGTCCCAGAAGCGATGTGTACATGCCTACTCCGTGTTAAAATATTTTAAAAATACAGGCCCAAAACATACTGAAAATCGATCTTTTAGGTGCCAAAAAGTCGATATGTGCATGCATCTTCTGTACCCGTTTATATCTCAAATTCAGGCTCCAAACACCCGAAAATTCGATAATTTGGGGTCCCAGAAGTGATCTGTACATGCCTTCTTAGATACAGGTCCAAAACATGCTGAAAATCGATATTTTATGTACCCAAAGTCACTATGTGTATGCATCTTATGCACGCGTTTATATCTCAAATTCAACCTCAAAACACCCGAAAATTCGATATTTTTGGGTCCCAGAAGCGATCTGTACATGCCTACTCAGTGCTAGAATGTTATCAAAATAAAGGCACAAAACATGCGAAAAATCGATATCTTAAGTGTCCAAAGTCGATATGTGCATGCATCTTCTGTACCCGTTTATATCTCAAATTCAGGCTCCAAAAACCCGAAAATTATATATTTTGGGGTCCCAGAAGCGATCTGTGCATGCCTACTCAGATACAGGCCCAAAACATGCTGAAAATCGATATTTTATGTGCCCAAAGTCAATATGTGTATGCATCTTATGCACTCGTTTATATCTCAAATTCAACCTCAAAACACCCGAAAATTCGATATTTTTGGGTCCCAGAAGCGATCTGTACATGCCTACTCAGTGCTAGAATGTTTTCAAAATATAGGCTCAAAACATGCTAAAAATCAATATTTTAAGTGTCCAAAGTCGATATGTGCATGCATCTTCATTACCCGTTTATATCTCAAATTCAGGCTCAAAACACAGAAAATTCGATATTTTGGGGTCCCAGAAGTGATCTGTACATGCCTACTTAGCGCTAAAATATTTTCAAAATACAGGCCCAAAAGAAGATAAAAATCGATATTTTAGGTACCCAAAGTCGATATTTCAAGTTCAGGCCCATGACACCCGAAAAATCGTTATTTTTGGGTCCGAGAAGCGATCTGTACATGCCTACTCCGTGTTAGAGTATTTTCATAATAGAGGCCTAAAACATGCTAAAAATCGATCTTTTAGGTGCACAAAAGTCAATATGTGTATGCATCTTCTGCACCCGTTTATATCCCAAATTCAACATCAAAACACCCGAAAATTCGATATTTTTGGGTCCCAGAAGCGATCTGTACATGCCTACTCAGTGCTAGAATATTTTCAAAATATGGGCTCAAAACATGCTAAAAATCGATATTTTAGGTGACCAAAGTCAATATGTGTATGCATCTTCTGCACCCGTTTATATCCCAAATTTAACTTCAAAACACCCGAAAATCCGATATTTTTGGGTCCCAGAAGCGATCTGTACATGCCTACTGAGTGCTAGAATGTTTATAAAATACAGGCCCAAAACATACTGAAAATCGATCTTTTATGCGCCCAAAAGTCGGTATGTGAATGCATATTCTGTACCCGTTTATATCTTAAATTCAGGCTCCAAACACCCGAAAATTCGATATTTTGGGGTTCCAGAAACGATCTGTACATGCCTACTCAGATACAGGCCCAAAACATGCTGAAAATCTATATTTTAGGTGCCCAAAGTCAATATGTGTATGCATCTTCTGCACCCATTTATATTCCAAATTCAACCTCAAAACACCCGAAAATTCGATATTTTTAGGTCCTAGACGCGATCTGTACATGCCTAATCCTAGTTAGAATGTTGTCAAGATACAGAAACAAAACATGCTCAAAATCGATATTTTAGGTGCCCAAAGTTAATGTGTGTATGCATCTTCTGCACCCGTTTCTATCCCAAATTCAAACTCAAAACATCCGAAAATTCGATATTTTGGGGTCCCTGAAGAGATATGTACATGCCTACTCAGTGCTAGAATTTTTTCAAAATATAGGCTCAAAACATGCTAAAAATCGATATTTTAAGTATCCAAAGTCGATATGTGCATGCATCTTCTGTACCCGTTTATATCTCAAATTCAGGCTCAAAACACCCGAAAATTCGGTATTTTTGGATCCTACAAGCGATCTGTACATGCCTACTCCTAGTTAGAATGTTTTCAAGATACAGACCCAAAACATGGTCAAAATCGATATATTAAGTTCCCAAAAGTCGATATGTGCATGTATCTTCGGAATCCGTTTATATCTCAAATTCAACCTCAAAACACCCGAAAATTCGGTATTTTTGGGTCCTAGAAGCAATCTATACATGCCTACTCCTAGTTAGAATATTTTCAAGATACAGACCAAAAACATGCTCAAAATCGATATTTTAGGTGCCCAAATGTCGATATGTGCACGCATCTTCTGTACCCGTTTATATCTCAAATTCAGGCTAAAAAAAAACAAAAATTCAATATTTCGGGGTCCCAGAAGCGATCAGTACATGCCTACTATGTGTTAGAGTTTTTTCAAAATACAGGCCCAAAACATACAGAAAATCGATCTTTTAGGTGCCCAAACGTCGATATGTGCATAAGTCTTCTGTACCCGTTTATATCTCAAATTCAGGCTCTAAATACCCTAAAATTCAATATTTTGGGGTCCCAGAAGCGATCTGTACACGCCTACTCAGATACAGGCCCAAAACATGCTGAAAATTGATATTTTAGGTGCCCAAAGTCAATACGTGTATGCATCTTCTGCACCCGTTTATATCCCAAATTCAACCTCAAAACACCCAAAATATTCGATATTTTGGGGTCCCAGAAACGATCTGTACATGCCTACTCAGTGCTTGAATGTTTTCAAAATATAGGCTCAAAACATGCAAAAAATCGATATTTTAAGTGTCCAAAGTCGATATGTGCATGCATCTTCTGTAGCCGTTTATATCTCAAATTCAGGCTCAAAACACCCGAAAATCTGGTATTTTTGGGTCCTAGAAGCAATCTGTACATGCCTACTCCTAGTTAGAATGTTTTCAAGATATAGGCTCAAAACATGCTAAAAATCTACATTTTAAGTGTCCAAAGTCGATATGTGCATGAATCTTCTGTACCCGTTTATATCTCAAATTCAGGCTCAAAACACCCGAAAATTCGGTATTTTTGGGTCCTAGAAGCGATCTGTATATGCCTACTCTTAGTTAGAATGTTTTCAAGATACAGACCCAAAACATGCTCAAAATCGATATTTTAGGTGCCCAAAAGTCAATATGTGCATGCATCTTCAGTACCCGTTTATATCGCAGATTCAGGCTCAAAACACCCGAAAATTCAATATTTTGGGGTCCCAGAAGCAATCTGTACATGCCTACTTCGTGTTAGAGTATTTTCAAAATACAGGCCCAAAACATGCTGAAAATCGATATTTTAGGTGCCCAAAGTCAATATGTGTATGCTTCTTCTGCACCCGTTTATATCCCAAATTCAACCTCAAAACACCCGAAAATTCAATATTTTTGGGTCGCAGAAGCGATCTGTACATACCTACTCAGTGCTAGAATGTTTTCAAAATATAGGTTTAAAACATGCTAACAATTGATATTTTAAGTGTCCAAAGTCGATATGTGCATGCATCTTCTGTACCCGTTTATATTTCAAATTAAGACTAAAAAAACTCAAAAAATCGGTATTTTTGGTCCCTAGAAGCGATCTGTACATGTCTACTCCTAGTTAGAATGTTTTCAAGATACAGACCCAAAACATGCTCAAAATCGATATTTTAAATGTCCAAAGTCGATATGTGCATGCATCTTCTGTACCCGTTTATATCTCAAATTCAAGCTTAAAACACCCGAAAATTCGATATTTTGGGGTCCCAGAAGCGATCAGTACATGCCTACTCAGTGCTAGAATATTTTTAAAATATAGGCCCAAAACATGCTAAGAATCGATATTTTAGGTGCCCAAAGTCAATATCTCAAATTCAGGCCCAAAACCCCCGAAAATTCGATATTTTGGGGTCCCAGAAGCGATCTGTACATGCCTTATCCGTGTTAGAGTATTTTCAATATACAGGCCCAAAACTTACTGAAAATCGATCTTTTAGGTGCCAAAAAGTCGATATGTGCATGCATCTTCTGTACCCGTTTATATCTCAAATTCAGGCTCAAAACACCCGAAAATTTGGTATTTTTGTGTCCTAGACGCGATCTGTACATGCCTAATCCTAGGTAGAATGTTTTCAAGATACAAAAACAAAACATGCTCAAAATCGATATTTTAGTTGCCCAAAGTTAATGTGTGTATGCATCTTCTGCACCTGTTTATATCCCAAATTCAAACTCAAAACATCCGAAAATTCAATATTTTTGGGTCTCAGAAGCGATCTGTACATGCCTACTCAGTGCTAGAATGTTTTGAAAATATATGCTCGAAACATGCTAAAAATCGATATTTTAAGTGTCCAAAGTCGATATGTGTATGCATCTTCTGCACCCGTTTATATCCCAAATTTAACCTCAAAACACCCGAAAATCCGATATTTTTGGGTCCCAGAAGCGATCTGTACATGCCTACTCAGTGCTAGTATGTTTTCAAAATATTGGACCAAAACATGCTAAAAATCGATATTTTAGGTGCTTAAAGTCGATATCTCAAATTGAGGCCCAAAACACCCGAAAATTCGATATTTTGGGGTCCCAGAAGCGATTTGTACATGCCTAATCCGTGTTAGAGTATTTTCAATATACAGGCCCAAAACATACTGAAAATCGATCTTTTAGGTGCCCAAAAGTCGATATGTGCATGCATCTTCTGTACCCGTTTGTATCTTAAATTCAGGCTCCAAACAGCCGAAAATTCGATATTTTGAGGTCCCAGAAGCGATCTGTACATGCCTACTCAGAAACAGGCCCAAAACATGCTGATAATCGATATTTTTGGTGCCTAAAGACAATATGTGTATGCATCTTCTGCACTCGTTTATATCTCAAATTCAGGCTCAAAACTCCCGAAAATTCGATATTTTGGGGTCCCAGAAGTGATCTGTACATGCCTACTTAGCGCTAGAATATTTTCAAAATATAGGCCCAAAACATGCTAAAAATCGATATTTTAGGTGCCCAAATTCGATTGTTCAAATTCAGGCCCATAACACCCGAAAATTCGATATTTTGGGGTCCCAGAAGCGATGTGTACATGCCTACTCCGTGTTAGAATATTTTAAAAATACAGGCCCAAAACATACTGAAAATCGATCTTTAAGGTGCCAAAAAGTCGATATGTGCATGCATCTTCTGTACCCGTTTATATCTCAAATTCAGGCTCCAAACACCCGAAAATTCGATATTTTTGGGTCCCAGAAGCGATCTGTACATGCCTACTCAGATACAGGCCTAAAACATGCTGAAAATCGATATTTTATGTGCATAAAGTCAATATGTGTATGCCTCTTATGCAATCGTTTATATCTCAAATTCAACCTCAAAACACCCGAAAATTCAATATTTTTGGGTCCCAGAAGCGATCTGTACATGCCTACTCAGTGCTAGAATGTTTTCAAAATATAGGCTCTAAACATGCTAAAAATCGATATCTTAAGTGTCCAAAGTCGATATGTGCATGCATCTTCTGTACCCGTTTATATCTCAAATTCAGGCTCAAAACACCCGAAAATTCGATATTTTGGGGTCCCAGAAGTGATCTGTACATGCCTACTTAGCGCTAAAATATTTTCAAAATATAGGCCCAAAACAAGCTAAAAATCGATATTTTAGGTGCCCAAAGTCGATATTTCAAGTTCAGGCCCATTACACCCGAAAATTCGTTATTTTTGGGTCCGAGAAGCGATCTGTACATGCCTACTCCGTGTTAGAGAATTTTCATAATAGAGGCCTAAAACATACTAAAAATCGATCTTTTAGGTGCACAAAAGTCAATATGTGTATGCATCTTCTGCACCCGTTTATATCCCAAATTTAACCTCAAAACACCCGAAAATCCGATATTTTTGGGTCCCAGAAGCGATCTCTACATGCCTACTCAGTGCTAGTATGTTTTCAAAATATAGGACCAAAACATGCTAAAAATCGATATTTTAGGTGCCCAAAGTCGATATCTCAAATTGAGGCCCAAAACACCCGTAAATTCGATGTTTTGGGGTCCCAGAAACGATCTGTACATGCCTACTCCGTGTTAGAGTATTTTCAATATACAGGCCCAAAACATACTGAAAATCGATCTTTTTGGTGCCCAAAAGTCGATATGTGCATGCATCTTACGTACCCGTTTATATATCAAATTCAGGCTCCAAACCCCCGAAAATTCGATATTTTGAGGTCCCAGAAGCGATCTGTACATGCCTACTCAGATACAGGCCCAAAACATGCTGATAATCGATATTTTTGGTGCCTAAAGTCAATATGTGTATGCATCTTCTGCACTCGTTTATATCTCAAATTCAACCTCAAAACACTCGAAAGTTCGATATTTTTTGGGTCCCAGAAGCGATCTGTACATGCCTACTGAGTGCTAGAATGTTTTCAAAATATAGGCTCAAAACATGCTAAAAATCGATATTTTAAATTAAGTGTCCAAAGTCGATATGTGCTTGCATCTTCTGTACCCGTTTATATCTCAAATTCAGGTTCAAAACACCCGAAAATTCGATATTTTGGGGTCCCAGAAGTGATCTGTACATGCCTACTTAGCGCTAGAATATTTTCTAAATATAGGCTCAAAACATGCTAAAAATCGATATTTTAGGTGCCCAAATTCGATATTTCAAATTCAGGCCCATAACACCCGAAAATTCGATATTTTGGGGTCCCAGAAGCGATGTGTACATGCCTACTCCGTGTTAAAATATTTTAAAAATACAGGCCCAAAACATACTGAAAATCGATCTTTTAGGTGCCAAAAAGTCGATATGTGCATGCATCTTCTGTACCCGTTTATATCTCAAATTCAGGCTCCAAACACCCGAAAATTCGATAATTTGGGGTCCCAGAAGTGATCTGTACATGCCTTCTTAGATACAGGTCCAAAACATGCTGAAAATCGATATTTTATGTACCCAAAGTCACTATGTGTATGCATCTTATGCACGCGTTTATATCTCAAATTCAACCTCAAAACACCCGAAAATTCGATATTTTTGGGTCCCAGAAGCGATCTGTACATGCCTACTCAGTGCTAGAATGTTATCAAAATAAAGGCACAAAACATGCGAAAAATCGATATCTTAAGTGTCCAAAGTCGATATGTGCATGCATCTTCTGTACCCGTTTATATCTCAAATTCAGGCTCCAAAAACCCGAAAATTATATATTTTGGGGTCCCAGAAGCGATCTGTGCATGCCTACTCAGATACAGGCCCAAAACATGCTGAAAATCGATATTTTATGTGCCCAAAGTCAATATGTGTATGCATCTTATGCACTCGTTTATATCTCAAATTCAACCTCAAAACACCCGAAAATTCGATATTTTTGGGTCCCAGAAGCGATCTGTACATGCCTACTCAGTGCTAGAATGTTTTCAAAATATAGGCTCAAAACATGCTAAAAATCAATATTTTAAGTGTCCAAAGTCGATATGTGCATGCATCTTCATTACCCGTTTATATCTCAAATTCAGGCTCAAAACACAGAAAATTCGATATTTTGGGGTCCCAGAAGTGATCTGTACATGCCTACTTAGCGCTAAAATATTTTCAAAATACAGGCCCAAAAGAAGATAAAAATCGATATTTTAGGTACCCAAAGTCGATATTTCAAGTTCAGGCCCATGACACCCGAAAAATCGTTATTTTTGGGTCCGAGAAGCGATCTGTACATGCCTACTCCGTGTTAGAGTATTTTCATAATAGAGGCCTAAAACATGCTAAAAATCGATCTTTTAGGTGCACAAAAGTCAATATGTGTATGCATCTTCTGCACCCGTTTATATCCCAAATTCAACATCAAAACACCCGAAAATTCGATATTTTTGGGTCCCAGAAGCGATCTGTACATGCCTACTCAGTGCTAGAATATTTTCAAAATATGGGCTCAAAACATGCTAAAAATCGATATTTTAGGTGACCAAAGTCAATATGTGTATGCATCTTCTGCACCCGTTTATATCCCAAATTTAACTTCAAAACACCCGAAAATCCGATATTTTTGGGTCCCAGAAGCGATCTGTACATGCCTACTGAGTGCTAGAATGTTTATAAAATACAGGCCCAAAACATACTGAAAATCGATCTTTTATGCGCCCAAAAGTCGGTATGTGAATGCATATTCTGTACCCGTTTATATCTTAAATTCAGGCTCCAAACACCCGAAAATTCGATATTTTGGGGTTCCAGAAACGATCTGTACATGCCTACTCAGATACAGGCCCAAAACATGCTGAAAATCTATATTTTAGGTGCCCAAAGTCAATATGTGTATGCATCTTCTGCACCCATTTATATTCCAAATTCAACCTCAAAACACCCGAAAATTCGATATTTTTAGGTCCTAGACGCGATCTGTACATGCCTAATCCTAGTTAGAATGTTGTCAAGATACAGAAACAAAACATGCTCAAAATCGATATTTTAGGTGCCCAAAGTTAATGTGTGTATGCATCTTCTGCACCCGTTTCTATCCCAAATTCAAACTCAAAACATCCGAAAATTCGATATTTTGGGGTCCCTGAAGAGATATGTACATGCCTACTCAGTGCTAGAATTTTTTCAAAATATAGGCTCAAAACATGCTAAAAATCGATATTTTAAGTATCCAAAGTCGATATGTGCATGCATCTTCTGTACCCGTTTATATCTCAAATTCAGGCTCAAAACACCCGAAAATTCGGTATTTTTGGATCCTACAAGCGATCTGTACATGCCTACTCCTAGTTAGAATGTTTTCAAGATACAGACCCAAAACATGGTCAAAATCGATATATTAAGTTCCCAAAAGTCGATATGTGCATGTATCTTCGGAACCCGTTTATATCTCAAATTCAACCTCAAAACACCCGAAAATTCGGTATTTTTGGGTCCTAGAAGCAATCTATACATGCCTACTCCTAGTTAGAATATTTTCAAGATACAGACCAAAAACATGCTCAAAATCGATATTTTAGGTGCCCAAATGTCGATATGTGCACGCATCTTCTGTACCCGTTTATATCTCAAATTCAGGCTAAAAAAAAACAAAAATTCAATATTTCGGGGTCCCAGAAGCGATCAGTACATGCCTACTATGTGTTAGAGTTTTTTCAAAATACAGGCCCAAAACATACAGAAAATCGATCTTTTAGGTGCCCAAACGTCGATATGTGCATAAGTCTTCTGTACCCGTTTATATCTCAAATTCAGGCTCTAAATACCCTAAAATTCAATATTTTGGGGTCCCAGAAGCGATCTGTACACGCCTACTCAGATAAAGGCCCAAAACATGCTGAAAATTGATATTTTAGGTGCCCAAAGTCAATACGTGTATGCATCTTCTGCACCCGTTTATATCCCAAATTCAACCTCAAAACACCCAAAATATTCGATATTTTGGGGTCCCAGAAACGATCTGTACATGCCTACTCAGTGCTTGAATGTTTTCAAAATATAGGCTCAAAACATGCAAAAAATCGATATTTTAAGTGTCCAAAGTCGATATGTGCATGCATCTTCTGTAGCCGTTTATATCTCAAATTCAGGCTCAAAACACCCGAAAATCTGGTATTTTTGGGTCCTAGAAGCAATCTGTACATGCCTACTCCTAGTTAGAATGTTTTCAAGATATAGGCTCAAAACATGCTAAAAATCTACATTTTAAGTGTCCAAAGTCGATATGTGCATGAATCTTCTGTACCCGTTTATATCTCAAATTCAGGCTCAAAACACCCGAAAATTCGATATTTTGGGGTCCCAGAAGTGATCTATACATGCCTACTTAGCGCTAAAATATTTTCAAAATATAGGCCCAAAACAAGCTAAAAATCGATATTTTAGGTGCCCAAAGTCGATATTTCAAGTTCAGGCCCATTACACCCGAAAATTCGTTCTTTTTGGGTCCGAGAAGCGATCTGTACATGCCTACTCCGTGTTAGAGAATTTTCATAATAGAGGCCTAAAACATACTAAAAATCGATCTTTTAGGTGCACAAAAGTCAATATGTGTATGCATCTTCTGCACCCGTTTATATCCCAAATTTAACCTCAAAACACCCGAAAATCCGATATTTTTGGTTCCCAGAAGCGATCTCTACATGCCTACTCAGTGCTAGTATGTTTTCAAAATATAGGACCAAAACATGCTAAAAATCGATATTTTAGGTGCCCAAAGTCGATATCTCAAATTGAGGCCCAAAACACCCGTAAATTCGATGTTTTGGGGTCCCAGAAACGATCTGTACATGCCTACTCCGTGTTAGAGTATTTTCAATATACAGGCCCAAAACATACTGAAAATCGATCTTTTTGGTGCCCAAAAGTCGATATGTGCATGCATCTTACGTACCCGTTTATATATCAAATTCAGGCTCCAAACCCCCGAAAATTCGATATTTTGAGGTCCCAGAAGCGATCTGTACATGCCTACTCAGATACAGGCCCAAAACATGCTGATAATCGATATTTTTGGTGCCTAAAGTCAATATGTGTATGCATCTTCTGCACTCGTTTATATCTCAAATTCAACCTCAAAACACTCGAAAGTTCGATATTTTTTGGGTCCCAGAAGCGATCTGTACATGCCTACTGAGTGCTAGAATGTTTTCAAAATATAGGCTCAAAACATGCTAAAAATCGATATTTTAAATTAAGTGTCCAAAGTCGATATGTGCTTGCATCTTCTGTACCCGTTTATATCTCAAATTCAGGTTCAAAACACCCGAAAATTCGATATTTTGGGGTCCCAGAAGTGATCTGTACATGCCTACTTAGCGCTAGAATATTTTCTAAATATAGGCTCAAAACATGCTAAAAATCGATATTTTAGGTGCCCAAATTCAATATTTCAAATTCAGGCCCATAACACCCGAAAATTCGATATTTTGGGGTCCCAGAAGCGATGTGTACATGCCTACTCCGTGTTAAAATATTTTAAAAATACAGGCCCAAAACATACTGAAAATCGATCTTTTAGGTGCCAAAAAGTCGATATGTGCATGCATCTTCTGTACCCGTTTATATCTCAAATTCAGGCTCCAAACACCCGAAAATTCGATAATTTGGGGTCCCAGAAGTGATCTGTACATGCCTTCTTAGATACAGGTCCAAAACATGCTGAAAATCGATATTTTATGTACCCAAAGTCACTATGTGTATGCATCTTATGCACGCGTTTATATCTCAAATTCAACCTCAAAACACCCGAAAATTCGATATTTTTGGGTCCCAGAAGCGATCTGTACATGCCTACTCAGTGCTAGAATGTTATCAAAATAAAGGCACAAAACATGCGAAAAATCGATATCTTAAGTGTCCAAAGTCGATATGTGCATGCATCTTCTGTACCCGTTTATATCTCAAATTCAGGCTCCAAAAACCCGAAAATTATATATTTTGGGGTCCCAGAAGCGATCTGTGCATGCCTACTCAGATACAGGCCCAAAACATGCTGAAAATCGATATTTTATGTGCCCAAAGTCAATATGTGTATGCATCTTATGCACTCGTTTATATCTCAAATTCAACCTCAAAACACCCGAAAATTCGATATTTTTGGGTCCCAGAAGCGATCTGTACATGCCTACTCAGTGCTAGAATGTTTTCAAAATATAGGCTCAAAACATGCTAAAAATCAATATTTTAAGTGTCCAAAGTCGATATGTGCATGCATCTTCATTACCCGTTTATATCTCAAATTCAGGCTCAAAACACAGAAAATTCGATATTTTGGGGTCCCAGAAGTGATCTGTACATGCCTACTTAGCGCTAAAATATTTTCAAAATACAGGCCCAAAAGAAGATAAAAATCGATATTTTAGGTACCCAAAGTCGATATTTCAAGTTCAGGCCCATGACACCCGAAAAATCGTTATTTTTGGGTCCGAGAAGCGATCTGTACATGCCTACTCCGTGTTAGAGTATTTTCATAATAGAGGCCTAAAACATGCTAAAAATCGATCTTTTAGGTGCACAAAAGTCAATATGTGTATGCATCTTCTGCACCCGTTTATATCCCAAATTCAACATCAAAACACCCGAAAATTCGATATTTTTGGGTCCCAGAAGCGATCTGTACATGCCTACTCAGTGCTAGAATATTTTCAAAATATGGGCTCAAAACATGCTAAAAATCGATATTTTAGGTGACCAAAGTCAATATGTGTATGCATCTTCTGCACCCGTTTATATCCCAAATTTAACTTCAAAACACCCGAAAATCCGATATTTTTGGGTCCCAGAAGCGATCTGTACATGCCTACTGAGTGCTAGAATGTTTATAAAATACAGGCCCAAAACATACTGAAAATCGATCTTTTATGCGCCCAAAAGTCGGTATGTGAATGCATATTCTGTACCCGTTTATATCTTAAATTCAGGCTCCAAACACCCGAAAATTCGATATTTTGGGGTTCCAGAAACGATCTGTACATGCCTACTCAGATACAGGCCCAAAACATGCTGAAAATCTATATTTTAGGTGCCCAAAGTCAATATGTGTATGCATCTTCTGCACCCATTTATATTCCAAATTCAACCTCAAAACACCCGAAAATTCGATATTTTTAGGTCCTAGACGCGATCTGTACATGCCTAATCCTAGTTAGAATGTTGTCAAGATACAGAAACAAAACATGCTCAAAATCGATATTTTAGGTGCCCAAAGTTAATGTGTGTATGCATCTTCTGCACCCGTTTCTATCCCAAATTCAAACTCAAAACATCCGAAAATTCGATATTTTGGGGTCCCTGAAGAGATATGTACATGCCTACTCAGTGCTAGAATTTTTTCAAAATATAGGCTCAAAACATGCTAAAAATCGATATTTTAAGTATCCAAAGTCGATATGTGCATGCATCTTCTGTACCCGTTTATATCTCAAATTCAGGCTCAAAACACCCGAAAATTCGGTATTTTTGGATCCTACAAGCGATCTGTACATGCCTACTCCTAGTTAGAATGTTTTCAAGATACAGACCCAAAACATGGTCAAAATCGATATATTAAGTTCCCAAAAGTCGATATGTGCATGTATCTTCGGAACCCGTTTATATCTCAAATTCAACCTCAAAACACCCGAAAATTCGGTATTTTTGGGTCCTAGAAGCAATCTATACATGCCTACTCCTAGTTAGAATATTTTCAAGATACAGACCAAAAACATGCTCAAAATCGATATTTTAGGTGCCCAAATGTCGATATGTGCACGCATCTTCTGTACCCGTTTATATCTCAAATTCAGGCTAAAAAAAAACAAAAATTCAATATTTCGGGGTCCCAGAAGCGATCAGTACATGCCTACTATGTGTTAGAGTTTTTTCAAAATACAGGCCCAAAACATACAGAAAATCGATCTTTTAGGTGCCCAAACGTCGATATGTGCATAAGTCTTCTGTACCCGTTTATATCTCAAATTCAGGCTCTAAATACCCTAAAATTCAATATTTTGGGGTCCCAGAAGCGATCTGTACACGCCTACTCAGATACAGGCCCAAAACATGCTGAAAATTGATATTTTAGGTGCCCAAAGTCAATACGTGTATGCATCTTCTGCACCCGTTTATATCCCAAATTCAACCTCAAAACACCCAAAATATTCGATATTTTGGGGTCCCAGAAACGATCTGTACATGCCTACTCAGTGCTTGAATGTTTTCAAAATATAGGCTCAAAACATGCAAAAAATCGATATTTTAAGTGTCCAAAGTCGATATGTGCATGCATCTTCTGTAGCCGTTTATATCTCAAATTCAGGCTCAAAACACCCGAAAATCTGGTATTTTTGGGTCCTAGAAGCAATCTGTACATGCCTACTCCTAGTTAGAATGTTTTCAAGATATAGGCTCAAAACATGCTAAAAATCTACATTTTAAGTGTCCAAAGTCGATATGTGCATGAATCTTCTGTACCCGTTTATATCTCAAATTCAGGCTCAAAACACCCGAAAATTCGGTATTTTTGGGTCCTAGAAGCGATCTGTATATGCCTACTCTTAGTTAGAATGTTTTCAAGATACAGACCCAAAACATGCTCAAAATCGATATTTTAGGTGCCCAAAAGTCAATATGTGCATGCATCTTCAGTACCCGTTTATATCGCAGATTCAGGCTCAAAACACCCGAAAATTCAATATTTTGGGGTCCCAGAAGCAATCTGTACATGCCTACTTCGTGTTAGAGTATTTTCAAAATACAGGCCCAAAACATGCTGAAAATCGATATTTTAGGTGCCCAAAGTCAATATGTGTATGCTTCTTCTGCACCCGTTTATATCCCAAATTCAACCTCAAAACACCCGAAAATTCAATATTTTTGGGTCGCAGAAGCGATCTGTACATACCTACTCAGTGCTAGAATGTTTTCAAAATATAGGTTTAAAACATGCTAACAATTGATATTTTAAGTGTCCAAAGTCGATATGTGCATGCATCTTCTGTACCCGTTTATATTTCAAATTAAGACTAAAAAAACTCAAAAAATCGGTATTTTTGGTCCCTAGAAGCGATCTGTACATGTCTACTCCTAGTTAGAATGTTTTCAAGATACAGACCCAAAACATGCTCAAAATCGATATTTTAAATGTCCAAAGTCGATATGTGCATGCATCTTCTGTACCCGTTTATATCTCAAATTCAAGCTTAAAACACCCGAAAATTCGATATTTTGGGGTCCCAGAAGCGATCAGTACATGCCTACTCAGTGCTAGAATATTTTTAAAATATAGGCCCAAAACATGCTAAGAATCGATATTTTAGGTGCCCAAAGTCAATATCTCAAATTCAGGCCCAAAACCCCCGAAAATTCGATATTTTGGGGTCCCAGAAGCGATCTGTACATGCCTAATCCGTGTTAGAGTATTTTCAATATACAGGCCCAAAACTTACTGAAAATCGATCTTTTAGGTGCCAAAAAGTCGATATGTGCATGCATCTTCTGTACCCGTTTATATCTCAAATTCAGGCTCAAAACACCCGAAAATTTGGTATTTTTGTGTCCTAGACGCGATCTGTACATGCCTAATCCTAGGTAGAATGTTTTCAAGATACAAAAACAAAACATGCTCAAAATCGATATTTTAGTTGCCCAAAGTTAATGTGTGTATGCATCTTCTGCACCTGTTTATATCCCAAATTCAAACTCAAAACATCCGAAAATTCAATATTTTTGGGTCTCAGAAGCGATCTGTACATGCCTACTCAGTGCTAGAATGTTTTGAAAATATATGCTCGAAACATGCTAAAAATCGATATTTTAAGTGTCCAAAGTCGATATGTGCATGCATCATCCGTACCCGTTTATATCTCAAATTAAGGCTCAAAAAAACCGAAAATTCGGTATTTTTGTTCCCTAGAAGCGATCTATACATGTCTACTCCTAGTTAGAATGTTTTCAAGATACAGACCCAAAACATGCTCAAAATCGATATTTTAGGTGCCCAAAGTCGATATGTGAAAGCATCTTCTGTACCCGTTTATATCTCAAATTCAGGCTCAAAACACCCGAAAATTCGATATTTTGGGGTCCCAGAAGCGATCTGTACAAGCCTACTCAGTGCAAGAATATTTTTAAAATATAGGCCCAGAACATGCTAAAAATCGATATTTTAGGTGCCCGAAGTCGATATCTCAAATTCAGGCCCAAAACACCCGAAAATTCGATGTTTTGGGGTCCCAGAAGCGATCTGTACATGCCTACTCCGTGTTAGAGTATTTTCAATATACAGGCCCAAAACATACTGAAAACCGATCTTTTAGGTGACCAAAAGTCGATATGTGCATGCATCTTCTGTACCCGTTTATATCTCAAATTCAGGCTCCAAACACCCAAAAATTCGATATTTTGGGGTCCCAGAAGCGATCTGTATATGCCTACTCAGATACAGGCCCAAAACATGCTGAAACTCGATATTTTTGATGCCTAAAGTCAATATGTGTATGCATCTTCCGCACTCGTTTATATCTCAAATTATACCTCAAAACTCTCGAATATTCGATATTTTTGGGTCCCAGGAGCGATCTGTAAAGCCTACTGAGTGCTAGAATGTTTTCAAAATATAGGCTCAAAACATGCTAAAAATCGATATTTTAAGTGTCCAAAGTCGATATGTGCATGAATCTTCTGTACCTGTTTATATCTCAAATTCAGGCTCAAAACACCCGAAAATTCGGTATTTTTGGGTCCTAAAAGCGATCTGTACATGCCTACACCTAGTTAGAATGTTTTCAAGATACAAACCCAAAACATGCTCAAAATCGATATCTTAGGTGCCCAAAAGTCAATATGTGCATGCATCTTCAGTACCCGTTTATATCGCAAATTCAGGCTCAAAACCCCCGAAAATTCAATATTTTGGGGTCCTAGACGCGATCTGTATATGCCTACTCTTAGTTAGAATGTTTTCAAAATACAGACCCAAAACATGCTCAAAATCGATATTTTAAGTGTCCAAAGTCGATATGTGCATGCATCTTCTGTACCCGTTTATATCTCAAATTAAGGCTCAAAAAACCCGAAAATTCGGTATTTTTGGTCCCTAGAAGCGATCTATACATGTCTACTCCTAGTTAGAATGTTTTGAAGATACAGACCCAAAACATGCTCAAAATCGATATTTTAGGTGCCCAAAGTCGATATGTGAAAGCATCTTCTGTACCCGTTTATATCTCAAATTCAGGCTCAAAACACCCGAAAATTCGATATTTTTGGGTCCCAGAAGCGAAATGTACATGCCTACTCATTGCTAGAATATTTTCAAAATATAGGCCCAAAACATGCTAAAAATAGATATTTTGCTGTAGGTGCCCAAAGTCGATATCTCAATTTCAGGCCCATAACACCCAAAAATTCGATATTTTGGGGTCCCAGAAGCGATCTGTACATGCCTACTATGTGTTAGAGTTTTTTCAAAATACAGGCCCAAAACATACAGAAAATCGATCTTTTAGGTGCCCAAACGTCGATATGTGCATAAGTCTTCTGTACCCGTTTATATCTCAAATTCAGGCTCTAAATACCCGAAAATTCGATATTTTGGGGTCCCAGAAGCGATCTGTACACGCCTACTCAGATACAGGCCCAAAACATGCTGAAAATTGATATTTTAGGTGCCCAAAGTCAATACGTGTATGCATCTTCAGTACCCGTTTATATCTCAAATTCAACCTCAAAACTCTCGAATATTCGATATTTTTGGGTCCCAGAAGCGATCTGTACATGCCTACTGAGTGCTAGAATGTTTATAAAATACAGGCCCAAAACATACTGAAAATCGATCTTTTATGCGCCCAAAAGTCGGTATGTGAATGCATATTCTGTACCCGTTTATATCTTAAATTCAGGCTCCAAACACCCGAAAATTCGATATTTTGGGGTTCCAGAAACGATCTGTACATGCCTACTCAGATACAGGCCCAAAACATGCTGAAAATCTATATTTTAGGTGCCCAAAGTCAATATGTGTATGCATCTTCTGCACCCATTTATATTCCAAATTCAACCTCAAAACACCCGAAAATTCGATATTTTTAGGTCCTAGACGCGATCTGTACATGCCTAATCCTAGTTAGAATGTTGTCAAGATACAGAAACAAAACATGCTCAAAATCGATATTTTACGTGCCCAAAGTTAATGTGTGTATGCATCTTCTGCACCCGTTTCTATCCCAAATTCAAACTCAAAACATCCGAAAATTCGATATTTTGGGGTCCCTGAAGAGATATGTATATGCCTACTCAGTGCTAGAATTTTTTCAAAATATAGGCTCAAAACATGCTAAAAATCGATATTTTAAGTATCCAAAGTCGATATGTGCATGCATCTTCTGTACCCGTTTATATCTCAAATTCAGGCTCAAAACACCCGAAAATTCGGTATTTTTGGATCCTACAAGCGATCTGTACATGCCTACTCCTAGTTAGAATGTTTTCAAGATACAGACCCAAAACATGGTCAAAATCGATATATTAAGTTCCCAAAAGTCGATATGTGCATGTATCTTCGGAACCCGTTTATATCTCAAATTCAACCTCAAAACACCCGAAAATTCGGTATTTTTGGGTCCTAGAAGCAATCTATACATGCCTACTCCTAGTTAGAATATTTTCAAGATATAGACCAAAAACATGCTCAAAATCGATATTTTAGGTGCCCAAATGTCGATATGTGCACGCATCTTCTGTACCCGTTTATATCTCAAATTCAGGCTAAAAAAAAACAAAAATTCAATATTTCGGGGTCCCAGAAGCGATCAGTACATGCCTACTATGTGTTAGAGTTTTTTCAAAATACAGGCCCAAAACATACAGAAAATCGATCTTTTAGGTGCCCAAACGTCGATATGTGCATAAGTCTTCTGTACCCGTTTATATCTCAAATTCAGGCTCTAAATACCCTAAAATTCAATATTTTGGGGTCCCAGAAGCGATCTGTACACGCCTACTCAGATACAGGCCCAAAACATGCTGAAAATTGATATTTTAGGTGCCCAAAGTCAATACGTGTATGCATCTTCTGCACCCGTTTATATCCCAAATTCAACCTCAAAACACCCAAAATATTCGATATTTTGGGGTCCCAGAAACGATCTGTACATGCCTACTCAGTGCTTGAATGTTTTCAAAATATAGGCTCAAAACATGCAAAAAATCGATATTTTAAGTGTCCAAAGTCGATATGTGCATGCATCTTCTGTAGCCGTTTATATCTCAAATTCAGGCTCAAAACACCCGAAAATCTGGTATTTTTGGGTCCTAGAAGCAATCTGTACATGCCTACTCCTAGTTAGAATGTTTTCAAGATATAGGATCAAAACATGCTAAAAATCTACATTTTAAGTGTCCAAAGTCGATATGTGCATGAATCTTCTGTACCCGTTTATATCTCAAATTCAGGCTCAAAACACCCGAAAATTCGGTATTTTTGGGTCCTAGAAGCGATCTGTATATGCCTACTCTTAGTTAGAATGTTTTCAAGATACAGACCCAAAACATGCTCAAAATCGATATTTTAGGTGCCCAAAAGTCAATATGTGCATGCATCTTCAGTACCCGTTTATATCGCAGATTCAGGCTCAAAACACCCGAAAATTCAATATTTTGGGGTCCCAGAAGCAATCTGTACATGCCTACTTCGTGTTAGAGTATTTTCAAAATACAGGCCCAAAACATGCTGAAAATCGATATTTTAGGTGCCCAAAGTCAATATGTGTATGCTTCTTCTGCACCCGTTTATATCCCAAATTCAACCTCAAAACACCCGAAAATTCAATATTTTTGGGTCGCAGAAGCGATCTGTACATACCTACTCAGTGCTAGAATGTTTTCAAAATATAGGTTTAAAACATGCTAACAATTGATATTTTAAGTGTCCAAAGTCGATATGTGCATGCATCTTCTGTACCCGTTTATATTTCAAATTAAGACTAAAAAAACTCAAAAAATCGGTATTTTTGGTCCCTAGAAGCGATCTGTACATGTCTACTCCTAGTTAGAATGTTTTCAAGATACAGACCCAAAACATGCTCAAAATCGATATTTTAAATGTCCAAAGTCGATATGTGCATGCATCTTCTGTACCCGTTTATATCTCAAATTCAAGCTTAAAACACCCGAATATTCGATATTTTGGGGTCCCAGAAGCGATCAGTACATGCCTACTCAGTGCTAGAATATTTTTAAAATATAGGCCCAAAACATGCTAAGAATCGATATTTTAGGTGCCCAAAGTCAATATCTCAAATTCAGGCCCAAAACCCCCGAAAATTCGATATTTTGGGGTCCCAGAAGCGATCTGTACATGCCTAATCCGTGTTAGAGTATTTTCAATATACAGGCCCAAAACTTACTGAAAATCGATCTTTTAGGTGCCAAAAAGTCGATATGTGCATGCATCTTCTGTACCCGTTTATATCTCAAATTCAGGCTCAAAACACCCGAAAATTTGGTATTTTTGTGTCCTAGACGCGATCTGTACATGCCTAATTATAGGTAGAATGTTTTCAAGATACAAAAACAAAACATGCTCAAAATCGATATTTTAGTTGCCCAAAGTTAATGTGTGTATGCATCTTCTGCACCTGTTTATATCCCAAATTCAAACTCAAAACATCCGAAAATTCAATATTTTTGGGTCTCAGAAGCGATCTGTACATGCCTACTCAGTGCTAGAATGTTTTGAAAATATATGCTCGAAACATGCTAAAAATCGATATTTTAAGTGTCCAAAGTCGATATGTGCATGCATCATCCGTACCCGTTTATATCTCAAATTAAGGCTCAAAAAAACCGAAAATTCGGTATTTTTGTTCCCTAGAAGCGATCTATACATGTCTACTCCTAGTTAGAATGTTTTCAAGATACAGACCCAAAACATGCTCAAAATCGATATTTTAGGTGCCCAAAGTCGATATGTGAAAGCATCTTCTGTACCCGTTTATATCTCAAATTCAGGCTCAAAACACCCGAAAATTCGATATTTTGGGGTCCCAGAAGCGATCTGTACAAGCCTACTCAGTGCAAGAATATTTTTAAAATATAGGCCCAGAACATGCTAAAAATCGATATTTTAGGTGCCCGAAGTCGATATCTCAAATTCAGGCCCAAAACACCCGAAAATTCGATATTTTGGGGTCCCAGAAGCGATCTGTACATGCCTACTCCGTGTTAGAGTATTTTCAATATACAGGCCCAAAACATACTGAAAACCGATCTTTTAGGTGACCAAAAGTCGATACGTGCATGCATCTTCTGTACCCGTTTATATCTCAAATTCAGGCTCCAAACACCCAAAAATTCGATATTTTGGGGTCCCAGAAGCGATCTGTATATGCCTACTCAGATACAGGCCCAAAACATGCTGAAACTCGATATTTTTGATGCCTAAAGTCAATATGTGTATGCATCTTCCGCACTCGTTTATATCTCAAATTCAACCTCAAAACTCTCGAATATTCGATATTTTTGGGTCCCAGGAGCGATCTGTACATGCCTACTGAGTGCTAGAATGTTTTCAAAATATAGGCTCAAAACATGCTAAAAATCGATATTTTAAGTGTCCAAAGTCGATATGTGCATGAATCTTCTGTACCTGTTTATATCTCAAATTCAGGCTCAAAACACCCGAAAATTCGGTATTTTTGGGTCCTAAAAGCGATCTGTACATGCCTACACCTAGTTAGAATGTTTTCAAGATACAAACCCAAAACATGCTCAAAATCGATATCTTAGGAGCCCAAAAGTCAATATGTGCATGCATCTTCAGTACCCGTTTATATCGCAAATTCAGGCTCAAAACCCCCGAAAATTCAATATTTTGGGGTCCTAGACGCGATCTGTATATGCCTACTCTTAGTTAGAATGTTTTCAAAATACAGACCCAAAACATGCTCAAAATCGATATTTTAAGTGTCCAAAGTCGATATGTGCATGCATCTTCTGTACCCGTTTATATCTCAAATTAAGGCTCAAAAAACCCGAAAATTCGGTATTTTTGGTCCCTAGAAGCGATCTATACATGTCTACTCCTAGTTAGAATGTTTTGAAGATACAGACCCAAAACATGCTCAAAATCGATATTTTAGGTGCCCAAAGTCGATATGTGAAAGCATCTTCTGTACCCGTTTATATCTCAAATTCAGGCTCAAAACACCCGAAAATTCGATATTTTTGGGTCCCAGAAGCGAAATGTACATGCCTACTCATTGCTAGAATATTTTCAAAATATAGGCCCAAAACATGCTAAAAATAGATATTTTGCTGTAGGTGCCCAAAGTCGATATCTCAATTTCAGGCCCATAACACCCAAAAATTCGATATTTTGGGGTCCCAGAAGCGATCTGTACATGCCTACTATGTGTTAGAGTTTTTTCAAAATACAGGCCCAAAACATACAGAAAATCGATCTTTTAGGTGCCCAAACGTCGATATGTGCATAAGTCTTCTGTACCCGTTTATATCTCAAATTCAGGCTCTAAATACCCGAAAATTCGATATTTTGGGGTCCCAGAAGCGATCTGTACACGCCTACTCAGATACAGGCCCAAAACATGCTGAAAATTGATATTTTAGGTGCCCAAAGTCAATACGTGTATGCATCTTCTGCACCCGTTTATATCCCAAATTCAACATCAAAACACCCAAAATATTCGATATTTTGGGGTCCCAGAAACGATCTGTACATGTCTACTCAGTGCTTGAATGTTTTCAAAATATAGGCTCAAAACATGCAAAAAATCGATATTTTAAGTGTCCAAAGTCGATATGTGCATGCATCTTCTGTAGCCGTTTATATCTCAAATTCAGGCTCAAAACACCCGAAAATCTGGTATTTTTGGATCCTAGAAGCAATCTGTACATGCCTACTCCTAGTTAGAATGTTTTCAAGATATAGGCTCAAAACATGCTAAAAATCTATTTTTTAAGTGTCCAAAGTCGATATGTGCATGAATCTTCTGTACCCGTTTGTATCTCAAATTCAGGCTCAAAACACCCGAAAATTCGGTATTTTTGGGTCCTAGAAGCGATCTGTATATGCCTACTCTTAGTTAGAATGTTTTCAAGATACAGACCCAAAACATGCTGAAAATCGATATTTTTGGTGCCCAAAAGTCAATATGTGCATGCATCTTCAGTACCCGTTTATATCGCAGATTCAGGCTCAAAACACCCGAAAATTCAATATTTTGGGGTCCCAGAAGCAATCTGTACATGCCTACTTCGTGTTAGAGTATTTTCAAAATACAGGCCCAAAACATGCTGAAAATCGATATTTTAGGTGCCCAAAGTCAATATGTGTATGCTTCTTCTGCACCCGTTTATATCCCAAATTCAACCTCAAAACACCCGAAAATTCAATATTTTTGGGTCGCAGAAGCGATCTGTACATACCTACTCAGTGCTAGAATGTTTTCAAAATATAGGTTTAAAACATGCTAACAATTGATATTTTAAGTGTCCAAAGTCGATATGTGCATGCATCTTCTGTACCCGTTTATATTTCAAATTAAGACTAAAAAAACTCAAAAAATCGGTGTTTTTGGTCCCTAGAAGCGATCTGTACATGTCTACTCCTAGTTAGAATGTTTTCAAGATACAGACCCAAAACATGCTCAAAATCGATATTTTAAGTGTCCAAAGTCGATATGTGCATGCATCTTCTGTACGCGTTTATATCTCAAATTCAAGCTTAAAACACCCGAAAATTCGATATTTTGGGGTCCCAGAAGCGATCAGTACATGCCTACTCAGTGCTAGAATATTTTTAAAATATAGGCCCAAAACATGCTAAGAATTGATATTTTAGGTGCCCAAAGTCAATATCTCAAATTCAGGCCCAAAACCCCCGAAAATTCGATATTTTGGGGTCCCAGAAGCGATCTGTACATGCCTAATCCGTGTTAGAGTATTTTCAATATTCAGGCCCAAAACTTACTGAAAATCGATCATTTAGGTGCCAAAAAGTCGATATGTGCATGCATCTTCTGTACCCGTTTATATCTCAAATTCAGGCTCAAAACACCCGAAAATTTGGTATTTTTGTGTCCTAGACGCGATCTGTACATGCCTAATCCTAGTTAGAATGTTTTCAAGAATCAAAAACAAAACATGCTCAAAATCGATATTTTAGGTGCCCAAAGTTAATGTGTGTATGCATCTTCTGCACCCGTTTATATCCCAAATTCAAACTCAAAACATCCGAAAATTCAATATTTTTGGGTCTCAGAAGCGATCTGTACATGCCTACTCAGTGCTAGAATGTTTTCAAAATATAGGCTCGAAACATGCTAAAAATCGATATTTTAAGTGTCCAAAGTCGATATGTGCATGCATCTTCTGTACCCGTTTATATCTCAAATTAAGGCTCAAAAAACCCGAAAATTCGGTATTTTTGGTCCCTAGAAGCGATCTATACATGTCTACTCAGATACAGGCCCAAAACATGCTGAAACTCGATATTTTTGATGCCTAAAGTCAATATGTGTATGCATCTTCTGTACCCGTTTATATCTCCTGTACCCGTTTATATCTCAAGTTCAGGCTCAAAACACACGAAAATTCGGTATTTTGGGGTCCCTGAAGCGATCTGTTCATGCCTACTCAGATACAAGCCCAAAACATGCTGAAAATCGATATTTTAGGTGCCCAAGGTCAATATGTGTATGCATCTTCTGCACCCGTTTATATCCCAAATTCAACCTCAAAACACCCGAAAATTCAATATATTTGGGTCTCAGAAGCGATCTGTACATGCCTACTGATTGCTAGAATGTTTTCAAAATATAGGCTCAAAGCATGCTAAAAATCGATATTTTAAGTGTCCAAAGTCGATAAGTGCATTCATCTTCTGTACCCGTTTATATCTCAAATTAAGGCTAAAAAAAAACGAAAATTCGGTATTTTTGGTCCCTAGAAGCGATCTGTACATGCCTACTCCTAGTTAGAATGTTTTCAATATACAGACCCAAAACATGCTCAAAATCGATATTTTAGGTGCCCAAAGTCGATATGTGAATGCATCTTCTGTACCCGTTTATATCTCAAATTCATTCTCAAAACACCCGAAATTTCGATTTTTTTGGGCCCCAGAAGCGATCTGTATATGCCTACTCCGTGTTAGATTATTTTCAATATACAGGCCCAAAATATACTGAAAATCGATCTTTTAGGTGAACAAAAGTCGATATGTGCATGCATCTTCTGTACCCGTTTATATCTCAAATTCAGGCTCCAAACACCCGAAAATTCGATATTTTGGGGTCCCAGAAGCGATCTGTACATGCCTACTCAGATACAGGCCCAAAACATGCTGAAAATCGATATTTTTGGTGCCTAAAGTCAATATGTCTATGCATCTTCTGCACTCGTTTATATCTCAAATTCAACCTCAGAACTCTCGAAAATTCGATATTTTTGGGTCCCAGAAGCGATCTGTACATGCCTACTGAGTGCTAGAATGTTTTCAAAATATAGGCTCAAAACATGCTAAAAATCGATATTTTAAGTGTCCAAACTCGATATGTGCATGAATCTTCTGTACCCGTTTATATCTCAAATTCAGGCTCAAAACACCCGAAAATTCGGTATTTTTGGGTCCTAGAAGCGATCTTTACATGCCTACTCCTAGTTAGAATGTTTTCAAAATACAGGCCCAAAACATGCTGAAAATCGATATTTTAGGTGCCCAAGGTCAATATGTGTATGCATCTTCTGCACCCGTTTATATCCTAAATTCAACCTCAAAACACCCAAAAATTCAATATTTTTTGGTCTCAGAAGCGATCTGTACATGCCTACTCAGTGCTAGAATGTTTTAAAAATATAGGCTCAAAACATGCTAAAAATCGATATTTTAAGTGTCCAAAGTCGATATGTGCATGCATCTTCTGTACCCGTTTATATCTCAAATTCAGGCTCAAAAAACCCCAAAAATTCGGTATTTTTGGTCCCTAGAAGCGATCTATACATGTCTACTCCTAGTTAGAATATTTTCAAGATACAGACCCAAAACATGCTCAAAATCGATATTTTAGGTGCCCAAAGTCGATATGTGAATGCATCTTCTGTACCCGTTTATATCTCAAATTCTGGCTCAAAACACCCGAAAATTCGATATTTTGGGGTCCCAGAAGCGATCTGTACATGCCTACTCAGTGCTAGAATATTTTTAAAATATAGAACCAAAACATGCTAAAAATCGATATTTTATGTGCCCAAAGTCGATATCTCAAATTGATGCCCAAAACACCCGAAAATTCGATATTTTGGGGTCCCAGAAGCGATCTGTACATGCCTACTCCGTGTTAGAGTATTTTCAATATACAGGCCCAAAACATACTGAAAATCGATCTTTTAGGTGCCCAAAACTCGATATGTGCATGAATCTTCTGTACCCGTTTATATCTCAAATTCAGGCTCAAAAAACCGTAAAAATCGATATTTTGGGGTCCCAGAAGCGATCTGTACATGCCTACTCAGTGCTAGAATATTTTTAAAATATAGAACCAAAACATGCTAAAAATCGATATTTTATGTGCCCAAAGTCGATATCTCAAATTGAGGCCCAAAACACCCGAAAATTCGATATTTTGGGGTCCCAGAAGCGATCTGTACATGCCTACTCCGTGTTAGAGTATTTTCAATATACAGGCCCAAAACATACTGAAAATCGATCTTTTAGGTGCCCAAAACTCGATATGTGCATGCATCTTCTGTACCCGTTTATATCTCAAATTCAGGCTCCAAAAACCCAAAAATTCGATATTTTGAGGTCCCAGAAGCGATCTGTACATGCTTACTCAGATAAAGGCCCAAAACATGCTGATAATCGATATTTTTGGTGCCTAAAGTCAATATGTGTATGCATCTTCTGCACTCGTTTATATCTCAAATTCAACCTCAAAACACTCGAAAGTTCGATATTTTTGGGTCCCAGAAGCGATCTGTACATGCCTACTGAGTGCTAGAATGTTTTCAAAATATAGGCTCAAAACATGCTAAAAATCGATATTTTAAGTGTCCAAAGTCGAAAATGTGCATGCATCTTCTGTACCCGTTTATATCTCAAATTCAGGCTCAAAACACCCGAAAATTCGATATTTTGGGGTCCCAGAAGCGATCTGTACATGCCTACTCCGTGTTAGAGTATTTTCAATATACAGGCCCAAAACATACTGAAAATCGATCTTTTAGGTGCCCAAAACTCGATATGTGCATGCATCTTCTGTACCCGTTTATATCTCAAATTCAGGCTCCAAAAACCCAAAAATTCGATATTTTGAGGTCCCAGAAGCGATCTGTACATGCTTACTCAGATAAAGGCCCAAAACATGCTGATAATCGATATTTTTGGTGCCTAAAGTCAATATGTGTATGCATCTTCTGCACTCGTTTATATCTCAAATTCAACCTCAAAACACTCGAAAGTTCGATATTTTTGGGTCCCAGAAGCGATCTGTACATGCCTACTGAGTGCTAGAATGTTTTCAAAATATAGGCTCAAAACATGCTAAAAATCGATATTTTAAGTGTCCAAAGTCGAAAATGTGCATGCATCTTCTGTACCCGTTTATATCTCAAATTCAGGCTCAAAACACCCGAAAATTCGATATTTTGGGGTCCTAGAAGTGATCTGTACATGCCTACTTAGCGCTAGAATATTTTCAAAATATAGGCCCAAAATATGCTAAAAATCGATATTTTAGGTGCCCAAATTCGATATTTCAAATTCAGGCCAATAACACCCGAAAATTCGATATTTTGGGGTCCCAGAAGCGATGTGTACATGCCTACTCCGTGTTAGAATATTTTAAAAATACAGGCCCAAAACATACTGAAAATCGATCTTTTAGGTGCCAAAAAGTCGATATGTGCATGCATCTTCTGTACCCGTTTATATCTCAAATTCAGGCTCCAAACACCCAAAAATTCGATATTTTGGGGTCCCAGAAGCGATCTGTACATGCCTACTCAGATACAGGCCCAAAACTTGCTGAAAATCGATATTTTATGTGCCCAAAGTCAATATGTGTATGCATCTTATGCACTCGTTTATATCTCAAATTCAACCTCAAAACACCCGAAAATTCGATATTTTTGGGTCCCAGAAGCGATCTGTACATGCCTACTCAGTGCTAGAATGTTTTCAAAATATAGGCGCAAAACATGCTAAAAATCGATATCTTAAGTGTCCAAAGTCGATATGTGCATGCATCTTCTGTACCCGTTTATATCTCAAATTCAGGCTCCAAAAAACCGAAAATTCGATATTTTGGGGTCCCAGAAGCGATCTGTACATGCCTACTCAGATGCAGGCCCAAAACATGCTGAAAATCGATATTTTATGTGCCCAAAGTCAATATGTGTATGCATCTTATGCACTCGTTTATATCTCAAATTCAACCTCAAATCACCCGAAAATTTGATATTTTTGGGTCCCAGAAGCGATCTGTACATGCCTACTCAGTGCTAGAATGTTTTCAAAATATAGGCTCAAAACATGCTAAAAATCGATATTTTAAGTGTCCAAAGTCGATATGTGCTTGCATCTTCTGTACCCGTTTATATCTCAAATTCAGGCTCAAAAAACCGTAAAAATCGATATTTTGGGGTCCCAGAAGCGATCTGTACATGCCTACTTAGCGCTAAAATATTTTTAAAATATAGGCCCAAAACAAGCTAAAAATCGATATTTTAGGTGCCCAAAGTCGATATTTCAAGTTCAGGCCCATTACACCCGAAAATTCGTTATTTTTTGGGTCCGAGAAGCGATCTGTTCATGCCTACTCCGTGTTAGAGTATTTTCATAATAGAGGCCTAAAACATACTAAAAATCGATCTTTTAGGTGCACAAAAGTCAATATGTGTATGCATCTTCTGCACCCGTTTATATCCCAAATTCAACATCAAAACACCCGAAAATTCGATATTTTGGGTCCCAGAAGCGATCTGTACATACCTACTCAGTGCTAGAATATTTTCAAAATATATGCTTAAAACATGCTAAAAATCGATATTTTAGGTGACCAAAGTCAATATGTGTATGCATCTTCTGCACCCGTTTATATCCCAAATTTAACCTCAAAACACCCGAAAATCCGATATTTTTGGGTCCCAGAAGCGATCTGTACATGCCTACTCAGTGCTAGTATGTTTTCAAAATATTGGACCAAAACATGCTAAAAATCGATATTTTAGGTGCCCAAAGTCGATATCTCAAATTGAGGCCCAAAACACCCGAAAATTCGATATTTTGGGGTCCCAGAAGCGATCTGTACATGCCTACTCCGTGTTAGAGTATTTTCAATATACAGGCCCAAAACATACTGAAAATCGATCGTTTAGGTGCCCAAAAGTCGATATGTGCATGCATCTTCTGTACCCGTTTATATCTCAAATTCAGGCTCCAAACACCCGAAAATTCGATATTTTGAGGTCCCAGAAGCGATCTGTACATGCCTACTCAGATACAGGCCCAAAACATGCTGATAATCGATATTTTTGGTGCCTAAAGTCAATATGTGTATGCATCTTCTGCACTCGTTTATATCTCAAATTCAACCTCAAAACACTCGAAAGTTCGATATTTTTTGGGTCCCAGAAGCGATCTGTACATGCTTACTGAGTGCTAGAATGTTTTCAAAATATAGGCTCAAAACATGCTAAAAATCGATATTTTAAGTGTCCAAAGTCGATATGTGCATGCATCTTCTGTACCCGTTTATATCTCAAATTCAGGTTCAAAACACCCGAAAATTCGATATTTTGGGGTCCCAGAAGCGATGTGTACATACCTACTCCGTGTTAGAATATTTTAAAAATACAGGCCCAAAACATACTGAAAATCGATCTTTTAGGTGCCAAAAAGTCGATATGTGCATGCATCTTCTGTACCCGTTTATATCTCAAATTCAGGCTCCAAACACCGAAAATTCGATATTTTGGGGTCCCAGAAGCGATCTGTACATGCCTACTCAGATACAGGCCCAAAACATGCTGAAAATCGATATTTTATGTGCCCAAAGTCAATATGTGTATGCATCTTATGCACTCGTTTATATCTCAAATTCAACCACAAAACACCCGAAAATTCGATATTTTTGGGTCCCAGAAGCGATCTGTACATTCCTACTCAGTGCTAGAATGTTTTCAAAATATAGGCTCAAAACATGCTAAAAATCGATATTTTAAGTGTCCAAAGTCGATATGTGCATGCATCTTCTGTACCCGTTTATGTCTCAAATTCATGCTCAAAAAACCCGAAAATTCGATATTTTGGGGTCCCAGAAGTGATCTGTACATGCCTACTTAACGCTAAAATATTTTCAAAATATAGGCCCAAAACAAGCTAAAAATCGATATTTTAGGTGCCCAAAGTCGATATTTCAAGTTCAGGCCCATTACACCCGAAAATTCGATATTTTTGGGTCCCAGAAGCGATCTGTACATTCCTACTCAGTGCTAGAATATTTTCAAAATATAGGCTCAAAACATGCTAAAAATCGATATTTTAGGTGACCAAAGACAATATGTGTATGCATCTTCTGCACCCGTTTATATCCCAAATTTAACCTCAAAACACCCGAAAATCCGATATTTTTGGGTCCCAGAAGCGATCTGTACATGCCTACTCTGTGCTAGTATGTTTTCAAAATATTGGACCAAAACATGCTAAAAATCGATATTTTAGGTGCTTAAAGTCGATATCTCAAATTGAGGCCCAAAACACCCGAAAATTCGATATTTTGGGGTCCCAGAAGCGATCTGTACATGCCTAATCCGTGTTAGAGTATTTTCAATATACAGGCCCAAAACATACTGAAAATCGATCGTTTAGGTGCCCAAAAGTCGATATGTGCATGCATCTTCTGTACCCGTTTATATCTCAAATTCAGGCTCCAAACACCCGAAAATTCGATATTTTGAGGTCCCAGAAGCGATCTGTACATGCCTACTCAGATACAGGCCCAAAACATGCTGATAATCGATATTTTTGGTGCCTAAAGTCAATATGTGTATGCATCTTCTGCACTCGTTTATATCTCAAATTCAGACTCAAAACACCCGAAAATTCGATATTTTGGGGTCCCAGAAGTAATCTGTACATGCCTACTTAGCGCTAGAATATTTTCATAATATAGGCCCAAAACATGCTAAAAATCGATATTTTAGGTGCCCAAATTCGATATTTCAAATTCAGGCCCATAACACCCGAAAATTCGATATTTTGGGGTCCCAGAAGCGATGTGTACATGCCTACTCCGTGTTAGAATATTTTAAAATTACAGGCCCAAAAAATACTGAAAATCGATCTTTTAGGTGCCAAAAAGTCGGTATGTGCATGCATCTTCTGTACCCGTTTATATCTCAAATTCAGGCTCTAAAAACCCGAAAATTCGATATTTTTTGGTCCCAGAAGCGATCTGTACATGCCTACTCAGATACAGGCCTAAAACATGCTGAAAATCGATATTTTATGTGCATAAAGTCAATATGTGTATGCCTCTTATGCAATCGTTTATATCTCAAATTCAACCTCAAAACACCCGAAAATTCAATATTTTTGGGTCCCAGAAGCGATCTGTACATGCCTACTCAGTGCTAGAATGTTTTCAAAATATAGGCTCTAAACATGCTAAAAATCGATATCTTAAGTGTCCAAAGTCGATATGTGCATGCATCTTCTGTACCCGTTTATATCTCAAATTCAGGCTCAAAACACCCGAAAATTCGATATTTTGGGGTCCCAGAAGTGATCTGTACATGCCTACTTAGCGCTAAAATATTTTCAAAATATAGGCCCAAAACAAGCTAAAAATCGATATTTTAGGTGCCCAAAGTCGATATTTCAAGTTCAGGCCCATTACACCCGAAAATTCGTTATTTTTGGGTCCGAGAAGCGATCTGTACATGCCTACTCCGTGTTAGAGAATTTTCATAATAGAGGCCTAAAACATACTAAAAATCGATCTTTTAGGTGCACAAAAGTCAATATGTGTATGCATCTTCTGCACCCGTTTATATCCCAAATTTAACCTCAAAACACCCGAAAATCCGATATTTTTGGGTCCCAGAAGCGATCTCTACATGCCTACTCAGTGCTAGTATGTTTTCAAAATATAGGACCAAAACATGCTAAAAATCGATATTTTAGGTGCCCAAAGTCGATATCTCAAATTGAGGCCCAAAACACCCGAAAATTCGATGTTTTGGGGTCCCAGAAACGATCTGTACATGCCTACTCCGTGTTAGAGTATTTTCAATATACAGGCCCAAAACATACTGAAAATCGATCTTTTTGGTGCCCAAAAGTCGATATGTGCATGCATCTTACGTACCCGTTTATATATCAAATTCAGGCTCCAAACCCCCGAAAATTCGATATTTTGAGGTCCCAGAAGCGATCTGTACATGCCTACTCAGATACAGGCCCAAAACATGCTGATAATCGATATTTTTGGTGCCTAAAGTCAATATGTGTATGCATCTTCTGCACTCGTTTATATCTCAAATTCAACCTCAAAACACTCGAAAGTTCGATATTTTTTGGGTCCCAGAAGCGATCTGTACATGCCTACTGAGTGCTAGAATGTTTTCAAAATATAGGCTCAAAACATGCTAAAAATCGATATTTTAAATTAAGTGTCCAAAGTCGATATGTGCTTGCATCTTCTGTACCCGTTTATATCTCAAATTCAGGTTCAAAACACCCGAAAATTCGATATTTTGGGGTCCCAGAAGTGATCTGTACATGCCTACTTAGCGCTAGAATATTTTCTAAATATAGGCTCAAAACATGCTAAAAATCGATATTTTAGGTGCCCAAATTCGGTATTTCAAATTCAGGCCCATAACACCCGAAAATTCGATATTTTGGGGTCCCAGAAGCGATGTGTACATGCCTACTCCGTGTTAAAATATTTTAAAAATACAGGCCCAAAACATACTGAAAATCGATCTTTTAGGTGCCAAAAAGTCGATATGTGCATGCATCTTCTGTACCCGTTTATATCTCAAATTCAGGCTCCAAACACCCGAAAATTCGATAATTTGGGGTCCCAGAAGTGATCTGTACATGCCTTCTTAGATACAGGTCCAAAACATGCTGAAAATCGATATTTTATGTACCCAAAGTCACTATGTGTATGCATCTTATGCACGCGTTTATATCTCAAATTCAACCTCAAAACACCCGAAAATTCGATATTTTTGGGTCCCAGAAGCGATCTGTACATGCCTACTCAGTGCTAGAATGTTATCAAAATAAAGGCACAAAACATGCGAAAAATCGATATCTTAAGTGTCCAAAGTCGATATGTGCATGCATCTTCTGTACCCGTTTATATCTCAAATTCAGGCTCCAAAAACCCGAAAATTATATATTTTGGGGTCCCAGAAGCGATCTGTGCATGCCTACTCAGATACAGGCCCAAAACATGCTGAAAATCGATATTTTATGTGCCCAAAGTCAATATGTGTATGCATCTTATGCACTCGTTTATATCTCAAATTCAACCTCAAAACACCCGAAAATTCGATATTTTTGGGTCCCAGAAGCGATCTGTACATGCCTACTCAGTGCTAGAATGTTTTCAAAATATAGGCTCAAAACATGCTAAAAATCAATATTTTAAGTGTCCAAAGTCGATATGTGCATGCATCTTCATTACCCGTTTATATCTCAAATTCAGGCTCAAAACACAGAAAATTCGATATTTTGGGGTCCCAGAAGTGATCTGTACATGCCTACTTAGCGCTAAAATATTTTCAAAATACAGGCCCAAAAGAAGATAAAAATCGATATTTTAGGTACCCAAAGTCGATATTTCAAGTTCAGGCCCATGACACCCGAAAAATCGTTATTTTTGGGTCCGAGAAGCGATCTGTACATGCCTACTCCGTGTTAGAGTATTTTCATAATAGAGGCCTAAAACATGCTAAAAATCGATCTTTTAGGTGCACAAAAGTCAATATGTGTATGCATCTTCTGCACCCGTTTATATCCCAAATTCAACATCAAAACACCCGAAAATTCGATATTTTTGGGTCCCAGAAGCGATCTGTACATGCCTACTCAGTGCTAGAATATTTTCAAAATATGGGCTCAAAACATGCTAAAAATCGATATTTTAGGTGACCAAAGTCAATATGTGTATGCATCTTCTGCACCCGTTTATATCCCAAATTTAACTTCAAAACACCCGAAAATCCGATATTTTTGGGTCCCAGAAGCGATCTTTACATGCCTACTCAGTGCTAGTATGTTTTCAAAATATAGGCTCAAAATATGCTAAAAATAGATATTTTAAGTGTACAATGTAGATATGGTCATGCATCTTCTATACCCGTTTATATCTCAAATTCAGGCTCAAAACACCCGAAAATTCGATATTTTAGGGTCCCAGAAGTGATCTGTACATGCCTACTTAGTACTAGAATATTTTTAAAATATAGGCCCAAAACATACTAAAAATCGATATTTTAGGTGCCCAAAGTCGATATCTCAAATTCAGGCCCAAAACACCCGAAAATTCGATATTTTGGGGTCCCAAAAGTGAACTGTACATGCCTACTCCGTGTTAGAGTATTTTCAAAATACAGGCCCAAAACATACTGCATGCATGCAATTTCTGTACCCGTTTTTATCTCAAATTCAGGCTCCAAACACCTGAAAATTCGAAATTTTGGGGTCCCAGAAGCGATCTGTACATGCCTACTCAGATACAGGCCCAAAACATGCTGAAAATCGATATTTTAGGTGACCAAAGTCAATATGTGTATGCATCTTCTGCACTCGTTTATATCTCAAATTCAACCCCAAAACTCCCGAAAATTCGATATTTTTGGGTCGCAGAAGCGATCTGTACATGCCTACTCAGTGCTAGAATGTTTTCAAAATTAAGGCTCAAAACATGCTAAAAATCAATATTTTAAGTGTCCAAAGTCGATATGTGCATGCATCTTCTGTACCCGTTTATATCTCAAATTCAGGCTCAAAACACAGAAAATTCGATATTTTGGGGTCCCAGAAGTGATCTGTACATGCCTACTTAGCGCTAAAATATTTTCAAAATACTGGCCCAAAAGAAGATAAAAATCGATATTTTAGGTACCCAAAGTCGATATTTCAAGTTCAGGCCCATGACACCCGAAAATTCGTTATTTTTGGGTCCGAGAAGCGATCTGTACATGCCTACTCCGTGTTAGAGTATTTTCATAATAAAGGCCTAAAACATGCTAAAAATCGATCTTTTAGGTGCACAAAAGTCAATATGTGTATGCATCTTCTGCACCCGTTTATATCCCAAATTCAACATCAAAACACCCGAAAATTCGATATTTTTGGGTCCCAGAAGCGATCTGTACATGCCTACTCAGTGCTAGAATATTTTCAAAATATAGGCTTAAAACATGCTAAAAATCGATATTTTAGGTGACCAAAGTCAATATGTGTATGCATCTTCTGCACCCGTTTATATCCCAAATTTAACTTCAAAACACCCGAAAATCCGATATTTTTGGGTCCCAGAAGCGATCTTTACATGCCTACTCAGTGCTAGTATGTTTTCAAAATATAGGCTCAAAATATGCTAAAAATAGATATTTTAAGTGTACAATGTAGATATGGTCATGCATCTTCTATACCCGTTTATATCTCAAATTCAGGCTCAAAACACCCGAAAATTCGATATTTTAGGGTCCCAGAAGTGATCTGTACATGCCTAATTAGTACTAGAATATTTTTAAAATATAGGCCCAAAACATACTAAAAATCGATATTTTAGGTGCCCAAAGTCAATATCTCAAATTGAGGCCCAAAACACCCGAAAATTCGATATTTTGGGGTCCCAAAAGTGAACTGTACATGCCTACTCCGTGTTAGAGTATTTTCAAAATACAGGCCCAAAACATACTGCATGCATGCAATTTCTGTACCGGTTTTTATCTCAAATTCAGGCTCCAAACACCTGAAAATTCGAAATTTTGGGGTCCCAGAAGCGATCTGTACATGCCTACTCAGATACAGGCCCAAAACATGCTGAAAATCGATATTTTAGGTGACCAAAGTCAATATGTGTATGCATCTTCTGCACTCGTTTATATTTCAAATTCAACCTCAAAACTCCCGAAAATTCGATATTTTTGGGTCGCAGAAGCGATCTGTACATGCCTACTCAGTGCTAGAATGTTTTCAAAATTAAGGCTCAAAAAATGCTAAAAATCGATATTTTAAATGTCCAAAGTCGATATGTGCATGAATCTTCTGTACCCGTTTATATCTCAAATTCAGGCTGAAAACACCCGAAAATTCGATATATTTTGCGTCCCAGAAATGATCTGTACATGACTACTTAGTGCTAGAATAATTTCAAAATATAGGAGCAAAACATGCTAAAAATCAATATTTTAGGTGCCCAAAGTCGATATTTCAAATTCAGGCTCCAAACACCCGAAAATTCGATATTTTGGGGTCCCAGAAGCGATCTGTACATGCCTACTCAGATACAAGCCCAAAACATGCTGAAAATCGATATTTTAGGTGCCCAAAGTCGATATCTCAAATTTATGCCCAAAACACCCGAAAGTCGATATTATGGGGTCCCAGAAGCGATCTGTACATGCCTACTCCGTGTTAGAGTATTTTCAAAATACAGGCCCAAAACATACAGAAAATCGATCTTTTAGGTGCCCAAAAGTCGATATGTGCATGCATTATCATCTGTACCCGTTTATATCTTAAATTCAGTCTCCAAACACCCGAAAACTCGATATTTTGGGGTCCCAGAAGCGATCTGTACATGCCTACTCAGATACACGCCCAAAACATGCTGAAAATCGATATTTTAGGTGTCCAAAGTCAATATGTGTATGCATCTTCTGTACCTGTTTATATCTCCAATTCAGGCTCGAAACACGCGAAAATTCGATATTTTGGGGTCCCAGAAGTGATCTGTGCATGCCTACTTAGTGCTGGAATATTTTCAAAATATAGGCCCAAAACATGCTAAAAATCGATATTTTAGGTGCCAAAAGTCGATATCTCAAATTCAGACTCAAAACACCCGAAAATTCGATATTTTGGGGTCCCAGAAGCGAACTGTACATGCCTACTCCGTGTTAGAGTATTTTCAAAATACAGGCCCAAAACATACTGAAAATCGATCATTTAGGTGCCCAAAATTTGATATGTGCATGCATCTTCTGTACCCGTTTATATATCAAATTCAGGCTCCAAACACCCGAAAATTCGATATTTTGGGGTCCCAGAAGCGATCTGTACTTGTCTTCTTCGTGTTAGAGTATTTTCAAAATACAGGCCCAAAACATGCTAAAAATCGATATTTTAGGTGACCAAAGTCAATATGTGTATGCATCTTCTGCACCCGTTTATATCCCAAATTCAACCTCAAAACACCCGAAAATTCGACAATTTTTGGTCCCAGAAGCGATCTGTATATGCCTACTTTGTGCTAGAATGTTTTCAAAATATTGGCTCAAAACATGCTAAAAATCGATATTTTAAGTGTCCAAAGTCGATATGTGCATGCATCTTCTGTACCCGTTTATATCTCAAATTCAGGCTCAAAACACCCGAAAATTCGATATATTGGGGTCCCAGAAGTAATCTGTATACGCCGCCTACTTAGTGCTAGAATATTTTCAAAATATAGTCCCAAAACATGCTAAAAATCGATATTTTAGGTGCTCTAAGTCGATATCTCAAATTCAGGCCCAAAACACACGAAAATTTGATATTTTGGGGTCCCAGAAGCAATCTGTACTTGCCTACTCCGTGTTAGAGTATTTTCAAAATACCGGCCCAAAACATGCTGAAAATCGATATTTTAGGTGACCAAAGTCAATATGTGTATGCATCTTCTGCACCCGTTTATATCCTAAATTCAACCTTAAAACACCCGAAAATTCGATATTTTTGGGTCCTAGAAGCGACCTGTAGATGCCTACTCCTAGTTAGAATGTTTTCAATATACAGACCCAAAACATGCTAAAAATCGATATTTTAGGTGCTCAAAAGTCGATATGTGCATGGATTTTCAGTACCTGTTTATATCTCAAATTCAGGCTCAGAACACCCGAAAATTCGATGTTTTTGTATCCCAGAAGCGATCTGTACATGCCTACTCCGTGATAGAGTAATTTCGAAATACAGGCACAAAACATGCTGAAAATCGATATTTTAGGTGCCTAAAGTCGATATCTCAAATTCATTCCCAAAACACCCAAAAATTCGATATTTTGGGGTCCCAGAAGCGATCTGTACATTCCTACACCATGTTAGAGTATTTTCAAAATACAGGCCCAAAACATACAGAAAATCGAAATTTTAGGTGCCCAAAAGTCGATATGTGCATGCATCTTCTGTACCCATTTATATCTCAAATTCAGGCTCCAAACACCCGAAAATTCGATATTTTGGGGTCCAAGAAGCGATCTGTACATGCCTACTCAGATACAGGCCAAAAACATGCTAAAAATCGATATTTTAAGTGCCCAAAGTCGATATCTCAAATTCAGGCCCAAAACACCCAAAAATTCGATATTTTGGGGTCCCAGGAGCGATCTGTACATGCCTACTCCGTGTTAGAGTATTTTCAATATACAGGCCCTAAACATACTGAAAATCGATCTTTTAGGTTCCCAAAAGTCGATATGTGGATGCATCTTCTGTACCCGTTTATATCTCAAATTCAGGCTCCAAACACCCGAAAATTCGATATTTTAGGGTCCCAGAAGCAATCTGTACTTGCCTACTCCGTGTTGGAGAATTTTCAAAATACAGGCCCAAAACATGCTGAAAATTGATATTTTAGGTGACCAATGTCAATATGTGTATGCATCTTCTGCACCCGTTTATATCCCAAATTCAACCTCAAAACACCCGAAAATTCGATATTTTTGGGTCCTAGAAGCGATCTGTAGATGCCTACTCCTAGTTAGAATGTTTTCAATATACAGACCCAAAACATGCTCAAAATCGATATTTTAGATGCTCAAAAGTCGATATGTGCATGGATCTTCAATACCTGTTTATATCTCAAGTTCAGGCTCAGAACACGCGAAAATTCGATATTTTTGGGTCCCAGAAGCGATCTGTACATGCCTACTCCGTGTTAGAGTATTTTCAAAATACAGGCCCAAAACATGCTGAAAATCGATATTTTAGGTGCCCAAAGTCAATATGTGAATGCATTTTCTGTACCCGTTTATATATCAAATTCAGGCTCAAAACACCCGAAAATTCGATATTTTGGGGTCCCAGAAGCGATCTGTACATGCCTACTCAGTGCTAGAATATTTTCAAAATATAGGCCCAAAACATGCTAAAAATCGATATTTTAGGTGCCTAAAGTCGATATCTCAAATTCAGGCCCAAAACACCCGAAAATTCGATATTTTGGGGTCCCAGAAGCGATATGTACATTCCTACTCCATGTTAGAGTATTTTCAAAATACAGGCCAAAAACATACAGAAAATCGATATTTTAGGTGCCCAAAAGTCGATATGTGCATGCATCTTCTGTACCCATTTATATCTCAAATTCAGGCTCCAAACACCCGAAAATTCGATATTTTGGGGTCCAAGAAGCGATCTGTACATGCCTACTCAGATACAGGCCCAAAACATGCTAAAAATCGATATTTTAGGTGCGTAAAGACGATATCTCAAATTCAGGCCCAAAACACCCGAAAATTCGATATTTTGGGGTCCCAGAAGCGATCTGTACATGCCTACTCCGTGTTAGAGTATTTTCAATATACAGGCCCAAAACATACTGAAAATCGATCTTTTAGGTGCCCAAAAGTCGATATGTGGATGCATCTTCTGCACCCGTTTATATCCCAAATTCAACCTTAAAACACCCGAAAATTCGATATTTTTGGGTCCTAGAAGCGATCTGTAGATGCCTACTCTCAGTTAGAATGTTTTCAATATATGGACCCAAAACATGCTCAAAATCGATATTTTAGGTGCTCAAAAGTCGATATGTGCATGGATCTTCAGTACCTGTTTATATCTCAAATTCAGGCTCAGAACACCCGAAAATTCGATATTTTTGGGTCCCAGAAGCGATCTGTATATGCCTACTCGGTGTTAGAGTATTTTCAAAATACAGGCCCAAAACATGCTGAAAATCGATATTTTAGGTGTCCAAAGTCAATATGTGCATGCATTTTCTGTACCCGTTTATATCTCAAATTCAGGCTCAAAACACCCGAAAATTCGATATTTTGGGGTCCCAGAAGCGATCTGTACATGCCTACTCATTGCTAGAATATTTTCAAAATATAGGCCCAAAACATGCTAAAAATCGATATTTTAGGTGCCTAAAGTCGATATCTCAAATTCAGGCCCAAAACACCCGAAAATTCGATATTTTGGGGTCCCAGAAGCGATCTGTACATTCCTACTCCATGTTAGAGTATTTTCAAAATACAGGCCCAAAACATACAGAAAATCGATATTTTAGGTGCCCAAAAGTCGATATGTGCATGCATCTTCTGTACCCATTTATATCTCAAATTCAGGCTCCAAACACCCGAAAATTCGATATTTTGGGGTCCAAGAAGCGATCTGTACATGCCTACTCAGATACAGGCCCAAAACATGCTAAAAATCGATATTTTAAGTGCCCAAAGTCGATATCTCAAATTCAGGCCCAAAACCCCCGAAAATTCGATATTTTGGGGTCCCAGAAGCGATCTGTGCATGCCTACTCCGTGTTAGAGTATTTTCAATATACAGGCCCAAAACATACTGAAAATCGATCTTTTAGGTGCCCAAAAGTCGATATGTGGATGCATCTTCTGCACCCGTTTATATCCCAAATTCAACCTCAAAACACCTGAAAATTCGATATTTTTGGGTCCTAGAAGCGATCTGTAGATGCCTACTCCTAGTTAGAATGTTTTCAATATACAGACCCAAAACATGCTCAAAATCGATATATTAGGTGCTCATAAGTCGATATGTGCATGCATCTTCAGTATGCATGCACACCCAAAACATACAGAAAATCGATATTTTAGGTGCCCAAAAGTCGATATGTGTATGCATCTTCTGTACCCATTTATATCTCAAATTCAGGCTCCAAACACCCGAAAATTCGATATTTTGGGGTCCCAGAAGCGATCTGTACATTCCTACTCCATGTTAGAGTATTTTCAAAATACAGGCCCAAAACATACAGAAAATCGATATTTTAGGTGCCCAAAAGTCGATATGTGCATGCATCTTCTGTACCCATTTATATCTCAAATTCAGGCTCCAAACACCCGAAAATTCGATATTTTGGGGTCCAAGAAGCGATCTGTACATGCCTACTCAGATACAGGCCCAAAACATGCTAAAAATCGATATTTTAAGTGCCCAAAGTCGATATCTCAAATTCAGGCCCAAAACACCCGAAAATTCGATATTTTGGGGTCCCAGAAGCGATCTGTGCATGCCTACTCCGTGTTAGAGTATTTTCAATATACAGGCCCAAAACATACTGAAAATCGATCTTTTAGGTGCCCAAAAGTCGATATGTGGATGCATCTTCTGCACCCGTTTATATCCCAAATTAAACCTTAAAACACCCGAAAAATCGATATTTTTGGGTCCTAGAAGCGATCTGTAGATGCCTAGTTAGAATGTTTTCAATATACGAACCCAAAACATGCTTAAAATCGATATTTTAGGTGCTCAAAAGTCGATATGTGCATGGATCTTCAGTACCTGTTTATATCTCGAATTCAGGCTCAGAACACCCGAAAATTCGATATTTTTGGGTCCCAGAAGCGATCTGTACATGCCTACTCCGTGTTAGAGTATTTTAAAAATACAGGCCCAAAACATGCTGATAATCGATATTTTAGGTGCCCAAAGTCAATATGTGCATGCATTTTCTGTACCCGTTTATATCTCAAATTCAGGCTCAAAACACCCGAAAATTCGATATTTTGGGGTCCCAGAAGCGATCTGTACATTCCTACTCCATGTTAGAGTATTTTCAAAATACAGGCCCAAAACATACAGAAAATCGATATTTTAGGTGCCCAAAAGTCGATATGTGTATGCATCTTCTGTACCCATTTATATCTCAAATTCAGGCTCCAAACACCCGAAAATTCGATATTTTGGGGTCCCAGAAGCAATCTGTACTTGCCTACTCCGTGTTAGAGTATTTTCAAAATACAGGCCCAAAACATGCTGAAAATCGATATTTTAGGTGACCAAAGTCAATATGTGTATGCATCTTCTGCACCCGTTTATATCCCAAATTCAACCTCAAAACACCTGAAAATTCGATATTTTTGGGTCCTAGAAGCGATCTGTAGATGCCTACTCCTAGTTAGAATGTTTTCAATATACAGACCCAAAACATGCTCAAAATCGATATATTAGGTGCTCATAAGTCGATATGTGCATGCATCTTCAGTATGCATGCACACCCAAAACATACAGAAAATCGATATTTTAGGTGCCCAAAAGTCGATATGTGTATGCATCTTCTGTACCCATTTATATCTCAAATTCAGGCTCCAAACACCCGAAAATTCGATATTTTGGGGTCCCAGAAGCGATCTGTACATTCCTACTCCATGTTAGAGTATTTTCAAAATACAGGCCCAAAACATACAGAAAATCGATATTTTAGGTGCCCAAAAGTCGATATGTGCATGCATCTTCTGTACCCATTTATATCTCAAATTCAGGCTCCAAACACCCGAAAATTCGATATTTTGGGGTCCAAGAAGCGATCTGTAAATGCCTACTCAGATACAGGCCCAAAACATGCTAAAAATCGATATTTTAAGTGCCCAAAGTCGATATCTCAAATTCAAGCCCAAAACACCCGAAAATTCGATATTTTGGGGTCCCAGAAGCGATCTGTGCATGCCTACTCCGTGTTAGAGTATTTTCAATATACAGGCCCAAAACATACTGAAAATTGATCTTTTAGGTGCCCAAAAGTCGATATGTGGATGCATCTTCTGCACCCGTTTATATCCCAAATTAAACCTTAAAACACCCGAAAATTCGATATTTTTGGGTCCTAGAAGCGATCTGTAGATGCCTACTCCTAGTTAGAATGTTTTCAATATACGAACCCAAAACATACTCAAAATCGATATTTTAGGTGCTCAAAAGTCGATATGTGCATGGATCTTCAGTACCTGTATATATCTCAAATTCAGGCTCAGAACACCCGAAAATTCGATATTTTTGGGTCCCAGAAGCGATCTGTACATGCCTACTCCGTGTTAGAGTATTTTAAAAATACAGGCCCAAAACATGCTGATAATCGATATTTTAGGTGCCCAAAGTCAATATGTGCATGCATTTTCTGTACCCGTTTATATCTCAAATTCAGGCTCAAAACACCCGAAAATTCGATATTTTGGGGTCCCAGAAGCGATCTGTACATTCCTACTCCATGTTAGAGTATTTTCAAAATACAGGCCCAAAACATGCTGAAAATCGATATTTTAGGTGACCAAAGTCAATATGTGTATGCATCTTATGCACCCGTTTATATCCCAAATTCAACCTCAAAACACCTGAAAATTCGATATTTTTGGATCCTAAAAGCGATCTGTAGATGCCTACTCCTAGTTAGAATGTTTTCAATATACAGACCCAAAACATGCTCATAATCGATATATTATTTGCTCAAAAGTCGATATGTCCATGCATCTTCAGTACCTGTTTATATCTCAAATTCAGGCTCAGAACACCCGAAAATTCGATATTTTTGGGTCCCAGAAGCGATCTGTACATGCCTACTCCGTGTTAGAGTATTTTAAAAATACAGGCCCAAAACATGCTGAAAATCGATATTTTAGGTGCCTAAAGTCGATATCTCAAATTCAGGCCCAAAACACCCGAAAATTCGATATTTTGGGATCCCAGAAGCGATTTGTACATTCCTACTCCATGTTATAGTATTTTCAAAATACAGGCCGAAAAACATACAGAAAATCGATATTTTAGGTGCCCAAAAGTCGATATGTGCATGCATCTTCTGTACCCATTTATATCTCAAATTCAGGCTCCAAACACCCGAAAATTCGATATTTTGGGGTCCAAGAAGCGATCTGTACATGCCTACTCAGATACAGGCCCAAAACATGCTGAAAATCGATATTTTAGGTGCCCAAAGTCGATATCTCAAATTAAGGCCCAAAACACCCGAAAATTCGATATTATGGAGTCCCAGAAGCAAACTGTACATGCCTACTCCGTGTTAGAGTATTTTCAAAATACAGTCCCAAAACATACTACATGCATGCATCTTCTGTACCCGTTTATATCTCAAATTCAGGATCCAAACACCCGAAAATTCGATATTTTGGGGTCCCAGAAGCGATCTGTAAATGCCTACTCAGATACAAGCCCAAAACATGCTGAAAATCGATATTTTAGGTGTCCAAATTTAATATATGTATGCGTCTTCTGCACTCGTTTATATTCCAAATTCAACCTCAAAACACCCGAAAATTCGATATTTTTTGGTCCTAGAAGCGATCTGTAGTTGCCTACTCCTAGTTAGAATGTTTTCAAGATACAAACCCAAAACATGCTCAAAATCGATATATTAGGTGCCCAAAAGTCGATATGTGCATGCATCTTCAGTACCTGTTTATATCTCAAATTCAGGCTCAGAACTCCGGAAAATTCGATATTTTTGGGTCCCAGAAGCGATCTGTACATGCCTACTCCGTGTTAGAGTATTTTCAAAATACAGGCCCAAAACATGCTGAAAATCGATATTTTAGGTGCCCAAAGTCAATATGTGCATGCATTTTCTGTACCCGTTTATATCTCAAATTCAAGCTCAAAACACCCGAAAATTTGATATTTTGGGGTCCCAGAAGCGATCTGTACATGCCTACTCAGTGCTAGAATATTTTCAAAATATAGGCCCAAAACATGCTACCAATCGATATTTTAGGTGCCCAAAGTCGATATCTCAAATTCAGGCCCTAAACACCCGAAAATTCGATATTTTGGGGTCTCAGAAGCGATCTGTACATTCCTACTCCATGTTAGAGTATTTTCAAAATACAGGCCCAAAACATACAGAAAATCGATATTTTAGGTGCCCAAAAGTCGATATGTGCATGCATCTTCTGTACCCATTTATATCTCAAATTCCGGCTCTAAACACCCGAAAATTCGATATTTTGGGGTCCCAGAAGCGATCTGTACATTCCTACTCCATGTTAGAGTATTTTCAAAATACAGGCCCAAAACATGCTAAAAATCGATATTTTCAGTGTCCAAAGTCGATATGTGCATGCATCTTCTGTACCCGTTTATATCTCAAATTCAGGCTCAACACACCCGAAAATTCGGTATTTTCGGGTCCTAGAAGCGATCTGTACATGCCTACTCCTAGTTAAAATGTTTTCAAGATACAGACCCAAAACATGATTAAAATCGATATTTTAGGTGCCCAAAAGTCGATATGTGCATGCATCTTCAGTACCTGTTTATATCTCAAATTCAGGCTCAAAACACCCGAAAATTCGATATGTTTGGGTCCCAGAAGCAATCTGTACATGCCTACTCCGTGTTAGAGTATTTTCAAAATACAGGCCCAAAACATACAGAAAATCGATATTTTAGTTGCCAAAAAGTCGATATGTGCATGCATCTTCTGTACCCATTTATATCTCAAATTCAGGCTCCAAACACCCGAAAATTCGATATTTTGGGGTCCGAGAAGCAATCTGTACTTGCCTACTCCGTGTTAGAGTATTTTCAAAATACAGGCCCAAAACATGCTGAAAATCGATATTTTAGGTGACCAAAGTCAATATGTGTATGCATCTTATGCACCCGTTTATATCCCAAATTCAACCTCAAAACACCCGAAAATTCGATATTTTTGGGTCCTAGAAGCGATCTGTAGATGCCTACTCCTAGTTAGAATGTTTTCAATATACAGACCCAAAACATGCTCAAAATCGATATATTAGGTGCTCAAAAGTCGATATGTGCATGCATCTTCAGTACCTGTTTATATCTCAAATTCAGGCTCAGAACACCCGAAAATTCGATATATTTGGGTCCCATAAGCGATCTTTACATGCCTACTCCGTGTTAGAGTATTTTAAAAATACAGGCCCAAAACATGCTGAAAATCGATATTTTAGGTGCCTAAAGTCGATATCTCAAATTCAGGCCCAAAACACCCGAAAGTTCGATATTTTGGGATCCCAGAAGCGATTTGTACATTCCTACTCCATGTTAGAGTATTTTCAAAATACAGGCCCAGAACATACAGAAAATCGATATTTTAGGTGCCCAAAAGTCGATATGTGCATGCATCTTCTGTACCCATTTATATCTCAAATTCAGGCTCCAAACACCCGAAAATTCGATATTTTGGGGTCCAAGAAGCGATCTGTAAATGCCTACTCAGATACAGGCCCAAAACATGCTGAAAATCGATATTTTAGGTGTCCAAATTTAATATATGTATGCGTCTTCTGCACTCGTTTATATTCCAAATTCAACCTCAAAACACCCGAAAATTCGATATTTTTGGGTCCTAGAAGCGATCTGTAGTTGCCTACTCCTAGTTAGAATGTTTTCAAGATACAGACCCAAAACATGCTCAAAATCGATATTTTAGGTGCCCAAAAGTCGATATGTGCATGCATCTTCAGTACCTGTTTATATCTCAAATTCAGGCTCAGAACTCCGGAAAATTTGATATTTTTGGGTCCCAGAAGCGATCTGTACATGCTTACTCCGTGTTAGAGTATTTTCAAAATACAGGCCCAAAACATGCTGAAAATCGATATTTTAGGTGCCCAAAGTCAATATGTGCATGCATCTTCAGTACCTGTTTATATCTCAAATTCAGGCTCAGAACTCCGGAAAATTTGATATTTTTGGGTCCCAGAAGCGATCTGTACATGCTTACTCCGTGTTAGAGTATTTTCAAAATACAGGCCCAAAACATGCTACCAATCGATATTTTAGGTGCCAAAAGTCGATATCTCAAATTCAGGCACAAAACACCCGAAAATTCGATATTATGGGGTCCCAGACGCGATGTGTACATGCCTACTCAGTGCTAGAATGTTTTCAGAATATTGGCTCAAAACATGCTAAAAATCGATATTTTAAGTGTCCAAAGTCGATATGTGGATGCATCTTCTGTACCCGTTTTTATCTCAAATTCAGGCTCCAAACACCCGAAAATTCGATATTTTGGGGTCCCAGAAGCGATCTGTACATGCCTACTCAGATACAGGCCCTAAACATGCTGAAAATCGATATTTTTGGTGCCCAAAGTCAATATGTGCATGCATTTTCTGTATCCGTTTATATCTCAAATTCAGGCTCAAAACACCCGAAAATTCAATTATTTGGGGTTCCAGAAGCGATCTGTACATGTCTACTCAGTGCTAGAATATTTTCAAAATATAGGCCCAAAACATGCTAAAAATAGATATTTTAGGTGCCCAAAGTCAATATGTGTATGCATCTTCTGCACCCGTTTATAACCCAAATTCAACCTCAAAACACCCGAAAATTCGATATTTTTGGGTCCCAGAAGCGATCTGTACATGCCTACTCAGTGCTAGAAAGTTTTCAAAATATAGGCTCAAAACATGCTAAAAATCGATATTTTAGGTGTCCAAAGTCGATATGTGGATGCATCTTCTGTACCCGTTTTTATCTCAAATTCAGGCTCCAAACACCCGAAAATTCGATATTTTGGGGTCCCAGAAGCGATCTGTACATGCATACTCAGATACAGGCCCTAAACATGCTGAAAATCGATATTTTTGGTGCCCAAAGTCAATATGTGCATGCATTTTCTGTACCCGTTTATATCTCAAATTCAGGCTCAAAACACCCGAAAATTCAATTATTTGGGGTTCCAGAAGCGATCTGTACATGTCTACTCAGTGCTAGAATATTTTCAAAATATAGGCCCAAAACATGCTAAAAATAGATATTTTAGTTGCCCAAAGTCGATATCTCAAATTCAGGCCCAAAACACCCGAAAATCCGATATTTTGGGGTCCCAGAAGCGATCTGTAGATGCCTACTCCCTGTTAGAGTATTTTCAAAATACAGGCCCAAAACATACAGAAAATCGATATTTTAGGTGCCCAAAAGTCGATATGTGCATGCATCTTCAGTACCCGTTTACATCTCAAATTCAGGCTCCAAACACCCAAAAATTCGATATTTTGGGGTCCCAGAATCGATCTATTCATGCCTACTCAGATACAGGCCCAAAACATGCTGAAAATCGATATTTTAGGTGCCCAAAGTCAATATGTGTATGCATCTTCTGCACCCGTTTATATTCCAAATTCAACCTCAAAACACCCGAAAAATAAATATTTCTGGGTCCCAGAAGCGATCTGTACATGCCTAGTCAGTGCTAGAATGTTTTCAAAATATAGGCTCAAAACATGCTGAAAATCGATATTTTAGGTGCCCAAAGTCAATATGTGTATGCATCTTCTGCACCCGTTTATAACCCAAATTCAACCTCAAAACACCCGAAAATTCGATATTTTTGGGTCCCAGAAGATATCTGTACATGCCTACTCAGTGCTAGAATGTTTTCAAAATATAGGCTCAACACATGCTAAAAATCGATATTTTAAGTGTTTAAAGTCGATATGTGCATGCATCTTCTGTACCCGTTTATATCTCAAATTTAGGCTCAAAACACCCGAAAATTCGGTATTTTTGGGTCCTAGAAGCGATCTGTAGATGCCTACTCCTAGTTAGAATGTTTTCAATATACAGACCCAAAACATGCTCAAAATCGATATATTAGGTGCTCAAAAGTCGATATGTGCATGCATCTTCAGTACCTGTTTATATCTCAAATTCAGGCTCAGAACACCCGAAAATTCGATATATTTGGGTCCCATAAGCGATCTTTACATGCCTACTCCGTGTTAGAGTATTTTAAAAATACAGGCCCAAAACATGCTGAAAATCGATATTTTAGGTGCCTAAAGTCGATATCTCAAATTCAGGCCCAAAACACCCGAAAATTCGATATTTTGGGATCCCAGAAGCGATTTGTACATTCCTACTCCATGTTAGAGTATTTTCAAAATACAGGCCCAGAACATACAGAAAATCGATATTTTAGGTGCCCAAAAGTCGATATGAACATGCATCTTCTGTACCCATTTATATCTCAAATTCAGGCTCCAAACACCCGAAAATTCGATATTTTGGGGTCCAAGAAGCGATCTGTAAATGCCTACTCAGATACAGGCCCAAAACATGCTGAAAATCGATATTTTAGGTGTCCAAATTTAATATATGTATGCGTCTTCTGCACTCGTTTATATTCCAAATTCAACCTCAAAACACCCGAAAATTCGATATTTTTGGGTCCTAGAAGCGATCTGTAGTTGCCTACTCCTAGTTAGAATGTTTTCAAGATACAGACCCAAAACATGCTCAAAATCGATATTTTAGGTGCCCAAAAGTCGATATGTGCATGCATCTTCAGTACCTGTTTACATCTCAAATTCAGGCTCAGAACTCCGGAAAATTTGATATTTTTGGGTCCCAGAAGCGATCTGTACATGCTTACTCCGTGTTAGAGTATTTTCAAAATACAGGCCCAAAACATGCTGAAAATCGATATTTTAGGTGCCCAAAGTCAATATGTGCATGCATCTTCAGTACCTGTTTATATCTCAAATTCAGGCTCAGAACTCCGGAAAATTTGATATTTTTGGGTCCCAGAAGCGATCTGTACATGCTTACTCCGTGTTAGAGTATTTTCAAAATACAGGCCCAAAACATGCTACCAATCGATATTTTAGGTGCCAAAAGTCGATATCTCAAATTCAGGCACAAAACACCCGAAAATTCGATATTATGGGGTCCCAGACGCGATGTGTACATGCCTACTCAGTGCTAGAATGTTTTCAGAATATTGGCTCAAAACATGCTAAAAATCGATATTTTAAGTGTCCAAAGTCGATATGTGGATGCATCTTCTGTACCCGTTTTTATCTCAAATTCAGGCTCCAAACACCCGAAAATTCGATATTTTGGGGTCCCAGAAGCGATCTGTACATGCCTACTCAGATACAGGCCCTAAACATGCTGAAAATCGATATTTTTGGTGCCCAAAGTCAATATGTGCATGCATTTTCTGTACCCGTTTATATCTCAAATTCAGGCTCAAAACACCCGAAAATTCAATTATTTGGGGTTCCAGAAGCGATCTGTACATGTCTACTCAGTGCTAGAATATTTTCAAAATATAGGCCCAAAACATGCTAAAAATAGATATTTTAGGTGCCCAAAGTCAATATGTGTATGCATCTTCTGCACCCGTTTATAACCCAAATTCAACCTCAAAACACCCGAAAATTCGATATTTTTGGGTCCCAGAAGCGATCTGTACATGCCTACTCAGTGCTAGAAAGTTTTCAAAATATAGGCTCAACACATGCTAAAAATCGATATTTTAAGTGTTTAAAGTCGATATGTGCATGCATCTTCTGTACCCGTTTATATCTCAAATTTAGGCTCAAAACACCCGAAAATTCGGTATTTTTGGGTCCTAGAAGCAATCTGTACCTGTCTACTCCGTGTTAGTGTATTTTCAATATACAGGCCCAAAACATACAGAAAATCGATATTTTAGGTGACCAAAAGTCGATATGTGCATGCATCTTATGTACCCGTTTACATCTTAAATTCAGGCTCAAAACACCCGAAAATTCGGTATTTTTGGGTCCTAAAAGCGATCTGTACATGCCTACTCCTAGTTAGAATGTTTTCAAAATACAGACCAAAAACATGCTGAAAATCGATATTTTAGGTTCCCCAATTCAATATGTGTATGCATCTTCTGAACCCGTTTATATCCCAAATTCAACCTCAAAACACCCGAAAATTCGATATTTTGGGGTCCCAGAAGCAATCTGTACTTACCTACTCCGAATTAGTGTATTTTCAAAATAGAGGCCCAAAACATGCTGAAAATCGATATTTTAGGTGACCAAAGTCAATATGTGTATGCATCTTCTGCACACGTTTATATCCCAAATTCAACCTCTAATCACCCGAATATTCGATATTTTTGGGTCCCAGAAGCGATATGTACATGTCTACTCAGTGCTAGAATATTTTTAAAATATAGGCTCAAAACATGCTGAAAATCGATATTTTAAGTGTCCAAAGTCGATATGTGCATGCATCTTCCGTACCCGTTTATATCTCAAATTCAGGCTCAAAACACCCGAAAATTCAGTGTTTTTGGGTCCTAGAAACATTCTGTACATGCCTACTCCTAGTTAGAATGTTTTCAAGATACAGACCCAAAACATGTTAAAAATCGATATTTTGGTGCCCAAAAGTCGATATGTGCATGCATCTTCTATACCCGTTTATATCTCAAATTCAGGCTCCAAACACCCGAGAATTCGATATTTATGGGTCCCAGAAGCGATCTGTACATGCCTACTCCGTGTTAGAGTATTTTCAATATACAGGCCCAAAACATACTGAAAATCGATCTTTTAGGTGCCCAAAACTCGATATGTGGATGCATCTTCTGTACCCGTTTATATCTCAAATTCAGGCTCCAAACACCCGAGAATTCGATATTTTGGGGTCCCAGAAGCGATCTGTACTTGCCTACTCCGTATTATAGTATTTTCAAAATACAGGCCCAAAACATGCTGAAAATCGATATTTTAGGTGACCAAAGTCAATATGTGTATGCATCTTAAGCACCCGTTTATATCCCAAATTCAACCTCAAAACACCCGAAAATTCGATATTTATGGGTCCCACAAGTGATCTGTATATGCCTACTTAGTGCTAGAATATTTTCAAAATATAGGCCCAAAACATGCTAAAAATCGATATTTTAGGTGCCTAAAGTCGATATCTCAAATTCAGGCCCAAGACACCCGAAAATTCGATATTTTGGGGTTCAATAAGCGAACTGTACATGCCTACTCCTTGTTAGAGTATTTTCAAATTATAGGCTCAAAACATGCTGAAAATCGATATTTTAAGTGTCCAAAGTCGATATGTGCATGCATCTTCTGTACCCGTTTATATCTCAAATTCAGGCTCAAAACACCCGAAAATTCGGTATTTTTGGGTCCTAGAAACATTCTGTACATGCCTACTCCTAGTTAGAATGTTTTCAGGATACAGACCCAAAACATGTTAAAAATCGAGATTTTGGTGCCCAAAAGTCGATATGTGCATGCATCTTCTATACCCGTTTATATCTCAAATTCAGGCTCCAAACACCCGAAAATTCGATGTTTTGGGGTCCCAGAAGCGATCTGTACTTGCCTACTCCGTGTTGGAGTATTTTCAAAATACAGGCCCAAAACATGCTGAAAATCGATATTTTAGGTGACCAAAGTCAATATGTGTATGCATCTTCTTCACCCGTTTATATCCCAAATTCAACCTCAAATCACCCGAAAATTCGATATTTTTGGGTCCCAGAAGCGATCTGTACATGCCTACTCAGTGCTAGAATGTTTTTTGTAAAATATAGGCTCAAAACACCCGAAAATTCGAAATTTTGGGGTCCCAGAAGCGATCTGTACATGCCTACTCCGTCTTAGAGTATTTTCAATATACAGGCCCAAAACATGAGGAAAATCGATCTTTTAGGTGCCCAAAACTCGATATGTGGATGCATCTTCTGTACCCGTTTATATCTCAAATTCAGGCTCCAAACACCCGAAAATTCAATATTTTGGGGTCCCAGAAGCGATCTGTACTTGCCTACTCCGTATTATAGTATTTTCAAAATACATGTCCAAAACATGCTGAAAATCGATATTTTAGGTGACCAATGTCAATATGTGTATGCATCATAAGCACCCGTTTATATCCCAAATTCAACCTCGAAACACCCGAAAATTCGATATTTTTGGGTCCTAGAAGCGATCTGTACATGCCTACTTCTAGTTAGAATGTTTTCAAGATACAGACCAAAAACATGCTCAAAATCGATATTTTAAGTGCCCAAAAGTCGATATGTGCATGCATCTGCAGTACCTGTTTATATCTCATTTTCAGGCTCAAAACACCCGAAAATTCGATATTTTTGGGTCCCAGAAGCTATCTGTACATGCCTACTCAGTGCTAGAATGTTTTCAAAATATAGGCTCAAAACATGCTAAAAATCGATATTTTAGGTGCCCAAAGTCGATATCTCAAATTCAGGCCCAAAACACCCGAAAATTCGATATTTTGGGGTCCCAGAAGCGATCTGTACTTGCCTACTCCGTGTTAGAGTATTTTCAAAATACAGGCCCAAAACATGCTGAAAATCGATATTTTAGGTGACCAAAGTCAATATGTGTATGCATCTTCTGCACCCGTTTATATTCCAAATTCAACCTCAAAACACCCGAAAATTCGATTATTTTGGGTCCCACAAGCGATCTGTACATGCCTACTCAGTGCTAGAAAGTTTTCAAAATATAGGCTCAACACATGCTAAAAATCGATATTTTAAGTGTTTAAAGTCGATATGTGCATGCATCTTCTGTACCCGTTTATATTTCAAATTTAGGCTCAAAACACTCGAAAATTCGGTATTTTTGTGTCCCAGAAGCGATCTGTACCTGTCTACTCCGTGTTAGAGTATTTTCAATATACAGGCCCATAACATACAGAAAATCGATATTTTAGGTGACCAAAAGTCGATATGTGCATGCATCTTATGTACCCGTTTATATCTTAAATTCAGGCTCAAAACACCCGAAAATTCGGTATTTTTGGGTCCTAAAAGCGATCTGTACATGACTACTCCTAGTTAGAATGTTTTCAAGATACAGACCAAAAACATGCTGAAAATCGATATTTTAGGTTCCCCAATTCAATATGTGTATACATCTTCTGAACCCGTTTATATCCCAAATTCAACCTCAAAACACCCGAAAATTCGATATTTTGGGGTCCCAGAAGCAATCTGTACTTGCCTACTCCGAGTTAGTGTATTTTCAAAATAGAGGCCCAAAACATGCTGAAAATCGATATTTTAGGTGACCAAAGTCAATATGTGTATGCATCTTCTGCACACGTTTATATCCCAAATTCAACCTCAAAACACCCGAATATTCGATATTTTTGGGTCCCAGAAGCGATCTGTACATGCCTACTCCTAGTTAGAATGTTTTCAAGATACAGACCCAAAACATGCTCAAAATCGATATTTTAAGTGTCCAAAGTCGATATGTGCATGCATCTTCTGTACCCGTTTATATCTCAAATTAAGGCTCAAAACACCCGAAAATTCGGTATTTTTGGGTCCTAGAAACATTCTGTACATGCCTACTCCTAGTTAGAATGTTTTCAAGATACAGACCCAAAACATGTTAAAAATCGATATTTTGGTGCCCAAAAGTCGATATGTGCATGCATCTTCTATACCCGTTTATATCTCAAATTCAGGCTCCAAACACCCGAAAATTCGATGTTTTGGGGTCCCAGAAGCGATCTGTACTTGCCTACTCCGTGTTGGAGTATTTTCAAAATACAGGCCCAAAACATGCTGAAAATCGATATTTTAGGTGCCCAAAGTCGATATCCCAAATTCAACCTCGAAACACCAGAAAATTCGGTATTTTTGGGTCCTAGAAGCGATCTGTACATGCCTACTCCTAGTTAGAATGTTTTCAAGATACAGACCAAAAACATGCTCAAAATCGATATTTTAAGTGCCCAAAAGTCGATATGTGCATGCATCTGCAGTACCTGTTTATATCTCATTTTCAGGCTCAAAACACCCGAAAATTCGATATTTTTGGGTCCCACAAGCGATCTGTACATGCCAACTCAGTGCTAGAAAATTTTACAAAATATAGGCCCAAAACATACTAAAAATCGATATTTTAGCTGTCCAAAAGTCGATATGTGCATGCATCTTCTGTACCCGTTTATATCTCAAATTCAGGCTCAAAACACCAGAAAATTCGATATTTTGGGGTCCCAGAAGCAATTTGTACATGCGTACTCCGTGTTAGAATATTTTCAAAATACAGGCCCAAAACATGTTGAAAATCGATATTTTAGGTGCACAAAGTCAATATGTGCATGCATCTTCTGTACACGTTTATATCTCAAATTCATGCTCAAAATACCCGAAAATACGATATTTTGGGGTCCCAGAAGCGATCCGTACATGCCTACTCAGTGCTAGAATATTTTCAAAATATAGGCCCAAAACATGCTAAAAATCGATATTTTAGGTGCCCAAAGTCGATATCTCAAATTCAGGCCCAAAACACCCGAAAATTCGATATTTTGGGGTCCCAGAAGCGATCTGTACATGCCTACCCCGTGTTAGAGTATTTTCAAAATACAGGCCCAAAACATACAGAAAATCGATAAATTAGTTGCCCAAAATTCGATATGTGCATGCATCTTCTGTACCCGTTTATATCTCAAATTCAGGCTCCAAACACCCGAAAATTCGATATTTTGGGGTCCCAGAAGCGATCTGTACATGCCTACTCAGATACATGCCCAAAACATGCTGTAAATCGATATTTTAGGTGCCCAAAGTCAATATGTGTATGCATCTTCTGCACCCGTTTATATCCCAAATGTAGGCTCAAAACACCCAAAAATTCGATATTTTTGGGTCCTAGAAGTGATCTGTACATGCCTACTCCTAGTTAGAATGTTTTCAAGATACAGACCCAAAACATGCTCAAAATCGATATTTTAGGTGCCCAAAAGTCGATATGTGCATGCATCTTCTGTACCCGTTTATATCTCAAATTCCGGCTCCAAACACCCGAAATTTCGATATTTTAGGGCCCCAGAAGCGATCTATACAGGCCCAAAACATGCTGAAAATCGATATTTTAGGTTCCCAAAGTCAATATGTGCATGCATCTTCTGTACCCGATTATATCTCAAATTCAGGCTCCAAACACCCGATAATTCGATATTTTGAGGTTCTAGAAGGGATCTGTACATGCCTACTCCGTGTTAGTGTTTTCATAATACAGGCCCAAAACATGCTGAAAATCGATATTTTTGGTGCCCAAAGTCAATATGTGTATGCATCTTCTACACCCGTTTATATCCCAAATTCAACCTCAAAACACCCGAAAATTCGATATTTTTGAGTAACAGAAGCGGTCTGTACATGCCTACTCAGTGCTAGAATTTTTTCAAAATATAGGCTTTGAGTCTATATTTTCAAAACATGCTAAAAATCGATATTTTAAGTGTCCAAAGTCGATATGTTCATGTATCTTCTGTACCCGTTTATATCTCAAATTCAGGCTCAAAACACCCGAAAATTCGCTATTTTTGGGTAACAGAAGCGGTCTGTACATGCCTACTCAGTGCTAGAATTTTTTCAAAATATAGGGAGATATCGACTTGGGGCACCTAAAATATTGATTTTTAGCATGTTTTGGGCCTATATTTTGAAAATATTCTAGCACTGAGTAGGCATGTACAGATCGTTTCTGGGACCTAAAAATATCGAATTTTCAAGTGTTTTGAGGTTGAATTTGGGATATAAACGGGTACAGAAGATGCATACACATATTGACTTTGGGCACCTCAAATATACGATTTTCAGCATGTTTTGGGCCTGTATTTTGAAAATACTCTAACACGGAGTAGGCATGCACAGATCGCTTCTGGGACCCCATAATATCGAATTTTCGGGTGTTTGGAGCCTGAATTTGAGATATAAACGGGTACAGAAAATGCATGCACATATCGACTATTGGGCACCTACAAGATCGATTTTCAGTATGTTTTGGGCCTGTATTTTGAAAATACTCTAACACGGAGTAGGCATGTACAGATCGCTTCAGGGACCCCAAAATATCGAATTTTCGGGTGTTTTGGGCCTGAATTTGAGATACCGACTTTGGGCACTTAAAATATCGATTTCTAGCATGTTTTGGGCCTATATTTTGAAAATATTCTAGCACTGAGTAGGCATGTACAGATTGCTTCTGGGACCCCAAAATATCGATTTTTCGGGTGTTTGGAGCCTGAATTTGAGATATAAACGGGTACAGAAGAAGCATGCACATATCGACTTTTGGGCACCTAAAAGATCGATTTTAAGTATGTTTTGGGCCTGCATTTTGAAAACACTCTAACACGGAGTAGGCATGTACTGATCACTTCTGGGACCCCAAAATATCGAATTTTCGGGTGTTTTGAGCCTGAATTTGATATATAAACGGGTACTGAAGATGCATGCACATATCAACTTTTGGGCACCTAAAATATCGATTTTGAGCATGTTTTGGGTCTGTATCTTGAAAACATTTTAACTAGGAGTAGGCATGTACAGATTGCTTCTAGGAACCAAAATACCGAATTTTCGGGTATTTTGAGCCTGAATTTGGGATATAAACGTATACAGAAGATGCATGCACATATTGACTTTGGACATTTAAAATAGCGATTTTTAGCTTGTTTTGAGCCTATATTTTGAAAATATTCTAGCACTGAGTAGGCATGTACAGATCGCTTCTGTGATCCCAAAATATCGAATTTTCGGGTATTTTGAGCCTAAATTTGAGATATAAACGGGTACAGAAGATGCATGCACATATTGATTTTGGGCACCTAAAATATCGATTTTTAGCATATTTTGGGTCTGTATCTTGATAACATTCTAACTAGGAGTAGGCATGTACAGATCGCTTCTAGGACCCAAAAATTACGAATTTTAGGGTGTTTTGAGCCTGAATTTGAGATATAAACGGGTACAGAAGATGCATGCACATATTAACTTTGGACACTTAAAACATCGATTTTCAGTATGTTTTGGGCCTGTAATTTGAAAATACTCTAACACGGAGTAGGCATGTACAGATCGCTTCTGGGACCCCATAATATCGAATTTTCGGGGGTTTTGGGTCTGAATTTGAGAAATCGACTTTAAGGCACCTAAAATATCGATTTTTAGCATGTTTTGGGCCTATATTTTGAAAATATTCTAGCACTGAGTAGGTATGTACAGATCGCTTCTGGGACCCCAAAATATCGAATTTTCGGGTGTTTTGAGCTTGAATTTGAGATAAAAACGGGTACTGAAGATGCATGCACATATCGACTTTTGGGAACCTAAAATATCGATTTTGAGCATATTTTGGGTCTGTATCTTGAAAACATTCTAACTAGGAGTAGGCATGTACAGATCACTTCTAGGACCCAAAAAAAACGAATTTTCGAGTGTTTTGATCCTGAATTTGAGATATAAACGGGTACAGAATATGCATGCACATATCGACTTTGGACACTTAAAATATTGATTTTTAGCATGTTTTGAACCTATATTTTGAAAACTTTCTAGCACTGAGTAGGCATGTACAGATCGCTTCTGGGACCCAAAAATATCGAATTTTCAGGTGTTTTGAGGTTGAATTTGGGATATAAAAGGGTGCAGAAGATGTATACACATATTGACTTTGGTCACCTAAAATATCGATTAACAGCATGTTTGGGCCTGTACCTGAGTAGGCATGTACAGATTGCTTATAGGACCCCAAAATATCGAATTTTCTTGTGTTTGGAGACTGATTTTGAGATATAAACGGGTACAGAAGATGCATGCACATATCGACTTTTGGGCACCTACAAGATTGATTTTAAGTATGTTTTGGGCCTGTATCTTGAAAATACTTTAACAAGGAGTAGGCATGTACAGATCGCTTCTGGGACCCCAAAATATCGATTTTTCGGGTGTTTTGGGCCTGAATTTAAGATATCGACTTTGGGCACTTAAAATATCGATTTTTAGAATGTTTGGGCCTGTATTTTGAAAATATACTAACACGGAGTAGGCATATACATATCGCTTCTGGGACCCCAAAATATCGATTTTTTGTTTTGTTTTTAGCCTGAATTTGAGTTATAAACGTGTACTGAAGATGCATGCACATATCGACTTTTGGGAACCTAAAATATCGATTTTGAGCATATTTTGGGTCTGTATCTTGAAAACATTCTAACTAGGAGTAGGCATGTACAGATCACTTCTAGCACCCAAAAAAAACGAATTCTCGGGTGTTTTGAGCCTGAATTTGAGATATAAACGGGTTCAGAAGATGCATGCACATAACGACTTTGGGCACCTAAAATATCGATTTTTAGCATGTTTTGGGCCTGTATTTTGAAAATATTCTAGCACTGAGTAGGCATGTACAGATCGCTTCTGGGACCCCAAAATATTGAATACTCGGGTGTTTTGAGCCTGAATTTGAGATATAAACGGGTACAGAAGATACATGCACATATTGACTTTGGGCAACTAAAATATCAATTTTTAGCATGTTTTGGGCCTGTATCTGAGTAGGCATGTACAGATCGCTTCTGGGACCCCAAAATATCGAGTTTTCGGGTGTTTGGAGCCTGCATTTGAGATATAAACGGGTTCAGAAGATGCATGCACATATCGACTTTTGGGCACTTAAAAGATCGATTTTCAGTATGTTTTGGGCCTGTATTTAGAAAATACTCTAACACGGAGTAGGCATGTACAGATCGTTTCTGGGAACCCAAAAATTTTGAATTTTCAGGTGTTTTGGCCCTGAATTTTTAGATATCTTCTTTGGGCACCTAAAATATCGATTTTTAGCATGTTTTGGGGATATATTTTGAAAATATTCTAGCACTGAGTAGGCATGTACAGATCGCTTCTGGGATCCCAAAATATCGAATTTTCGGGTGTTTTGAGCCTAAATTTGAAATATAAACGGGTTCAGAAGATGCATGCACATATCGACTTTTGGGAACCTAAAATATCGATTTTGAGCATATTTTGGGTCTGTATCTTGAAAACATTCTAACTAGGAGTAGGCATGTACAGATCACTTCTAGGACCCAAAAAAAACGAATTTTCGAGTGTTTTGATCCTGAATTTGAGATATAAACGGGTACAGAATATGCATGCACATATCGACTTTGGACACTTAAAATATTGATTTTTAGCATGTTTTGAACCTATATTTTGAAAACTTTCTAGCACTGAGTAGGCATGTACAGATCGCTTCTGGGACCCAAAAATATCAAATTTTCAGGTGTTTTGAGGTTGAATTTGGGATATAAAAGGGTGCAGAAGATGTATACACATATTGACTTTGGTCACCTAAAATATCGATTAACAGCATGTTTGGGCCTGTACCTGAGTAGGCATGTACAGATTGCTTATTGGACCCCAAAATATCGAATTTTCTTGTGTTTGGAGACTGATTTTGAGATATAAACGGGTACAGAAGATGCATGCACATATCGACTTTTGGGCACCTACAAGATTGATTTTAAGTATGTTTTGGGCCTGTATCTTGAAAATACTTTAACAAGGAGTAGGCATGTACAGATCGCTTCTGGGACCCCAAAATATCGATTTTTCGGGTGTTTTGGGCCTGAATTTAAGATATCGACTTTGGGCACTTAAAATATCGATTTTTAGAATGTTTGGGCCTGTATTTTGAAAATATACTAACACGGAGTAGGCATATACATATCGCTTCTGGGACCCCAAAATATCGATTTTTTGTTTTGTTTTTAGCCTGAATTTGAGTTATAAACGTGTACTGAAGATGCATGCACATATCGACTTTTGGGAACCTAAAATATCGATTTTGAGCATATTTTGGGTCTGTATCTTGAAAACATTCTAACTAGGAGTAGGCATGTACAGATCACTTCTAGCACCCAAAAAAAACGAATTCTCGGGTGTTTTGAGCCTGAATTTGAGATATAAACGGGTTCAGAAGATGCATGCACATAACGACTTTGGGCACCTAAAATATCGATTTTTAGCATGTTTTGGGCCTGTATTTTGAAAATATTCTAGCACTGAGTAGGCATGTACAGATCGCTTCTGGGACCCCAAAATATTGAATACTCGGGTGTTTTGAGCCTGAATTTGAGATATAAACGGGTACAGAAGATACATGCACATATTGACTTTGGGCAACTAAAATATCAATTTTTAGCATGTTTTGGGCCTGTATCTGAGTAGGCATGTACAGATCGCTTCTGGGACCCCAAAATATCGAGTTTTCGGGTGTTTGGAGCCTGCATTTGAGATATAAACGGGTTCAGAAGATGCATGCACATATCGACTTTTGGGCACTTAAAAGATCGATTTTCAGTATGTTTTGGGCCTGTATTTAGAAAATACTCTAACACGGAGTAGGCATGTACAGATCGTTTCTGGGAACCCAAAAATTTTGAATTTTCAGGTGTTTTGGCCCTGAATTTTTAGATATCTTCTTTGGGCACCTAAAATATCGATTTTTAGCATGTTTTGGGGATATATTTTGAAAATATTCTAGCACTGAGTAGGCATGTACAGATCGCTTCTGGGATCCCAAAATATCGAATTTTCGGGTGTTTTGAGCCTAAATTTGAAATATAAACGGGTTCAGAAGATGCATGCACATATTGATTTTGGACACCTAAAATATCGATTTTTAGCATGTTTTGGGCCTGTATTTTGAAAATACTCTAACAAGGAGTAGGCATGTACAGATCGCTTCTGGGACCCCAGAATATCGAATTTTCTGGTGATTTGAGCCTGAATTTGAGATATAAACGGGTACAGAAGATGCATGCACATATCAACTTTGGACACTTAAAATATCGATTTTTAACATGTTTTGAGCCTATATTTTGAAAACTTTCTAGCACTGAGTAGGCATGTACAGATCGCATCTGTGACCCAAAAATATCGAATTTTAGGGAGTTTTGAAGTTGAATTTGGGAAATAAACGGGTGCAGAAGATGCATACACATATTGACTTTGGGCACCTAAAATATCGATTTTCAGCATGTTTGGGCCTGTATCTGAGTAGGTATGTACAGATCGCTTCTGGGACCCCAAAATATCGAATTTTTGGGTGTTTGAAGCCTGAATTTGAGATATAAACGGGTACAGAAGATGCATGCACATATCGACTTTTGGGCACCTTCAAGATCGATTTTCAGTATGTTTTGGGCCTGTATTTTGAAAATACTCTAATGCGGAGTAGGCATGTACAGATCGCTTCTGGGACCCCAAAGTATCGAATTTTCGGGTGTTTTGGGCCTGAATTTGAGATACCGACTTTGGGCACTTAAAAATATCGATTTCTAGCATGTTTTGGGCCTATATTTTGAAAATATTCTATCACTGAGTAGGCATATACAGATCGCTTCTGGGACCCCAAAATATCGAATTTTCGGGTGTTTTGAGCCTGAATTTGAGATATAAACGGGTACAGAAGATGCATTCACATATTGATTTTGGGCACCTAAAATATCGATTTTCAGCATGTTTTGGGCCTGTATCTGAGTAGGCATGTACAGATCGCTTCTGGGACCCTAAAATATCGAATTTTCGGGTGTTTGGAGCCTGAATTTGAGATATAAACGGGTACAGAAGATGCATGCACATATCTACTTTTGGGCATATAAAAGATCGATTTTCATTATGTTTTGGGCCTGTAATTTGAAAATACTCTAACACGGAGTAGGCATGTACAGATCGTTTCTGGGACCCCAAAATATCGAATTTTCGTGTGTTTTGGGTCAGAATTTGAGATATCGACTTTGGGCATCTAAAATATCAATTTTTAGCATGTTTTGGTCATATATTTTGAAAATATTCCAGCACTGAGTAGGCATGTACAGATCGCTTCTGGGACCCCAAAATATCAAATTTTCCGGTGGTTTGGAACTGAATTTGAGATATCGACTTTGAGCACCTAAAATATCGATTTTTAGCATGCTTTGGGCATATATTTTGAAAATATTCTAGCACTGAGTAGGCATGTACAGATCGCTTCTGGGACCCCAAAATATCGATTTTTTGTTTTGTTTTTAGCCTGAATTTGAGTTATAAACGTGTACTGAAGATGCATGCACATATCGACTTTTGGACACCTAAAATATCAATTTTGAGCATATTTTAGGTCTGTATCTTGAAAGCATTCTAACTAGCAGTAGGCATGTACAGATCGCTTATAGGACCCAAAAATACCGAATTTTCCGGTGTTTTGAACCTGAATTTGAGATATAAACGGGTACAGAAGGTGCATGCACATATCGACTTTGGACACGTAAAATATCAATTTTTAGCATGTTTTGAGCCTATATATTGAAAACATTCTAGCACTGAGTAGGCATGTACAGATCGCTTCTGGGACCCAAAAATATCGAATTTTCGGGTGTTTTGAGGTTTAATTTGGGATATAAACGGGTGCAGGAGATGCATGCACATATTGACTTTTTGGCACTTAAAAGATCAATTTTCAGTATGTTTTGGGCCTGTATTTTGAAAATACTCTAACACGGAGTAGGCATGTACAGATCGTTTCTGGGACCCCAAAATATCGAAATTTCGGGTGTTTTGGGCCTGAATTTGAGATATCGACTCTGGGCACCTAAAATATCGATTTTTAGCATGTTTTGGGCCTGTATCTGAGTAGGCATGTACAGATCGCTTCTGGGACCCCAAAATATCGAGTTTTCGGGTGTTTTGGGACTGAATTTGAGATATCGACTTTGGGCTCTTAAAATATCGATTTTCAGCATGTTTTAGGTTTGTATCTTGGAAGCATTATAACTAGGAGTAGGCATGTACAGATCGCTTCTAGGACCCAAAAATACCGAATTTTCGGGTGTTTTGAGCTTGAATTTGAGATATAAACGGGTACAGAAGGTGCATGCACATATCGATTTTGGACACTTAAAATATAGATTTTTAGCATGTTTTGAGCCTATATTTTGAAAACATTCTAGCACTGAGTAGGCATGTACAGATCGCTTCTGGAACCCAAAAATATTGAATTTTCAGGTGTTTTGAGGTTGAATTTAGGATATAAACGGGTGCAGAAGATGCATACACATATTGACTTTGGGCACCTAAAATATCGATTTTTAGCATGTTTTGGGCCAGTATTTTGTAAATACTCTAACACGGAGTAGGCATGTACAGATCGCTTCTGGGACCCCAAAAAATCGAACTTTCGGGTGTTTTGAGCCTGAATTTGAGATATAAACGGATACTGAAGATGCATGCACATATCGACTTTTGGGCACCTAAAATATCGATTTTGAGCATGTTTTAGGTCTGTATCTAGAAAGCATTCTAACTAGGAGTAGGCATGTACAGATCGCTTCTAGGACCCATAAATACCGAATTTTCGGGTGTTTTGATCCTGAATTTGAGATATAAACGGGTACTGAAGATGCATGCACATATCGACTTTGGACACTTAAAATATCGATTTCCAGTATGTTTTGGGCCCGTATTTTAAAAATACTCTAACACTGAATAGGCATGTACAGATCGCTTATGGGACCCAAAAATATCGAATTTTCAAGTGTTTTAAGCCTGAATTTGAGATATAAACCTGTACAGATGATGTATGCACATATCGACTTTGACACTTAAAATATCGATTTTTAGCATGTTTTGACCCTATATTTTGAAATCATTCTAGCACTGTGTAGGCATGTACAGATCGCTTTTGGAACCCAAATATATCAAATTTTCGGGGGTTTTGAGGTTGAATTTGGGATATAAATGGGTGCAGAAGATGCATACACATATTGACCTTGGGCACCTAAAATATCGATTTTTAGCATGTTTTGGGCCTGTATCTGAGTAGGCATGTGCAGATCGCTTCTGGGACCCCAAAATATCGAATTTTCGGGTGTTTTGAGCCTGAATTTGAGATATAAAAGGGTATAGAAGATGCATGAACATATTGACTTTGGGCACCTAAAATATCGATTTTGAGCATGTTTTAGGTCTGTATCTTGAAAGCATTCTAACTAGGAGTAGGCATGTACAGATCGCTTCTAGGACCCATAAATACCGAATTTTCGGGTGTTTTGATCCTGAATTTGAGATATAAACGGGTACAGAAGATACATGCACATATCGACTTTAGACACTTAAAATATCGATTTTCAGTATGTTTTGACCCTATATTTTGAAATCATTCTAGTACTGTGTAGGCATGTGCAGATCACTTTTGGGACCCACAAATATCAAATTTTCGGGTGTTTTGAGGTTGAATTTGGGATATAAATGGGTGCAGAAGATTCATACACATATTGACTTTGGGCACCTAAAATATCGATTTTTAGGATGTTTTAGGCCTGTATCTGAGTAGGCATGTGCAGATCGCTTCTGCAACCCAAAAATACCAAATTTTCGGGTGTTTCGAGCCTGAATTTGAGATGTAAACAGCTACAGAAGATGCATGCACATATTGACTTCTAGCACCTAAAATATAGATTTTCAGCATGTTTGGGGCCTGTATTTTGTAAATACTCTAACACGGAGAAGGCATGTACAGATCGCTTCTGGGACCCCAAAATATCGATTTTTCGGGTGTTTGGAGCCTGAATTTGAGATATAAACGGGTACAGAAGATGCATGCACATATTGACTTTGGGCATCTAAAATATCGATTTTCAGCATGTTTTGGGCCTGTATCTGAGTAGGCATGTACAGATCGCTTCTGGGACCCTAAAATATCGATTTTTCGGGTGTTTTGAGCCTGAATTTGAGATATAAACGGGTTCAGAAGATTCATGAATATATCGACTTTTGGGCACCTAAAAGATTGATTTTTAGTATGTTTTGGGCCTGAATTTTGAAAATACTCTAACACGGAGTAGGAATGTCCAGATCGCTTCTGGGACCCCAAAATATCGAATTTACGGGTGTTTTGGGCCTGAATTTGGGATATCGACTTTGGGCAGCTAAAATATCGATATTCAGCATGTTTTGGGCCTGTATTTTGAAAATACTCTAACACGGAGTAGGCATGTACAGATCGCTTCTGGGACCCCAAAATATCGAATTTACGGGTGTTTTGAGCCTGAATTTGAGATATAAAGGGGTACAGAAGATGCATGCACATATTGACATTGGGCACCTAAAATATCGATTTTGAGCATGTTTTGGGTCTGTATCTTGAAAACATTATAACTAGGAGTAGGCATGTACAGATAGATTCTAGGACCAAAAATACCGAATTTTCGGGTGTTTTAAGCCTGAATTTGAGATATAAACGGTTACAGAAGATGCATGCACATATCGACTTTGGACATTTAAAATATAGATTTTTAGCATGTTTTGAGCCTATATTTTGTGAACATTCTAGCACTGAGTAGGCATGTACAGACCGCTTCTGGGACCCAAAAAATCGAATTTTCAGGTGTTTTGAGGTTGAATTTGGGATTATAAACGGGTGCAGAAGATGCATACACATATTGACTTTGGGCACCTAAAATATCGATTTTCAGCATGTTTTGGGCCTGTATTTTGAAAATACTCTAACACGGAGTAGGCATGTACAGATCGCTTCTGGGACCCCAAAATATCGAATTTTCGGGTGTTTGGAGCCTGAATTTGAGATATAAACAGGTACAGAAGATGCATGCACATATTGACTTTGGGCATCTAAAATATCGATTTTCAGCATGTTTTGGACCTGTATCTGAATAGGCATGTACAGATCGCTTCTACGACCCAAAAATACCAAACTTTCGGGTGTTTAGAGCCTGAATTTGAGATATAAACAGGTACAGAAGATGCATGCACATATTGACTTTGGTCACCTAAAATATCGATTTTGAGCATGTTTTGGGTCTGTATCTTGAAAACATTGTAACTAGGAGTAGGCATGTACAGTCTGTTACAGTTCCGACTGGGCCACCCAGTATCGAGAGATCGTAGATGTGGCAGCAGTGTGTGTGCGTGTGTGCTCGAAAATTATACGGATCGTCAACACTCTCCCTCTGTAGTGAACATGACCCTGCCTCAAAGTTCATTTCATAGATGGCGCTGTGTAGTTGTGGAAGGAATGTGGACTGCATGGTTGAAGTTTCGGGAAACATCTATGCTCGTGCCAATGAGTCATGAGCTCTCAGGCAGAGTGGTTGAGGAATGCTATTATGGAAATTTAACAACTATATTACACAATGAGTAGGTGAAGCTAAGGTAAAGTTGTTCGTAGCCTGAACAGTGAATATTTTTTCTAAATGGATTTCATGTTTAGCATGCAACATTGCATTGTTTTCTTGTTTTTCTACCAACTCGAGCAGATCGGGCAGATAGGTTGTTTGCTTTGGCCATCATATTTTGGTAAACATTATTTGATGTTCACCTCTGATTTTGTATTTTATTTGTATGTCACGTTACAGTGTATTACATGCATAGTAAAATTCCTTCATTACTAAATACTCTCTCTCTCTCTCTCTCTCTCAAATGAACACTATCTTATCTTATCCAGTCTATTTAGATATGAAATCGTATGGAGATTTAGGACCAATTCCACATTTGTTCGTTGTAGTTTGTTAGCGCCCAAACGAAAGAATCTAAACTGTGTAAATGACTTTTGACTGATTTATTGGATTAATCTGATGAGTAAAGTTTACAGATATTGTAATAATACTAGTGCTTGATAGTTTTAGTGAATAGGGATACTCAGCTTTTGGGAAATAACGAAGGCTTACGAGTGTGTTTGGGGAGGAATCTGACAAACAAAATGACTATGTGGGACCGGCCCTGACTCCTTGACATTCTACGTTAAACAAATAAGTGTCGAAATATGTGATCTTTTTGCCAATGATAGATTCTTCTTCACCTCCTTCTAACTTCTTCACTTTTCTTATCCTGTTCTTTCTTCACCTTTCCCTCATCTCCACCTCTTCTCCCTTCCTCCTTTAGACCCCGTAGGGGGTTATTGCCTGTAGTGATATGGGCAATACTTTAAGGGTTTGGGCGCCCCTTCGGCCCCAGCCAATCTCTTTCAGTTATTCAACTGTCTCTCTTTTCTTTCTATTTCCTTCCTGCTAGCTGTCCCACCGCTTCTATCACCTTCTTCTGGCGCTATATGATCTCGATGTTGCAGCGCCAAAAATCAATCAATCAATTTGCCAATGATAATCAACTGGCATTGATTGTTAAATTAACTGGGTTATGTTTATTTAGAAGCCACACCTAAATGGGGAAGAGGGATCACTCCTAGCAACCAAACGTTTGTTTAACCTCCTAATAGATTACCCCGATTTTTGCTAATAAACCTTTTGTAGTGAAAAATAGTGTGTGCATAACAGTAGGTGTTTTACCAAATTTGCACATCGTTCACATAATGATTTATTTATTCCAGAGATAACGGTGTGTGGCTGTGGGGAAGAGAAGGGTGAAGTTTCGGAAAGTAGGTGGGCAAGGTGAAGTTCACTGGAAGGCACCGGTTGAGCACACGGATACGTAGGGTCATTACTTTAGCTAGGAATGTAGTTTGCCAGTCAGTATTTGATGAGCGTTTCAGAGTAACGACTCCTTATAATGATAAAATCCTAAAGATTGTTATTACTTTGTTTATTGTATCACCCGTTACCATAAATCCTACGAATTATGAAATTACTCCGAAACTATCCCTCTCGCATATTCTGTGTATCTTTTTCTCGAGTCATCAAGTAATGAATGGATAACGTTAGCTACACAAATTAAAGAAGAATGTGTCTAAATTGACATTACCGATATCATGCTGTATGTGTAATAATCCTAAAGAAAATTAGCTCCTAGTAAAAGTCAGACAGAACACGTGATTAAACCAAGATTTACTTGCATTATAAAGAAATGTGAAATATTCGCGTCCGTGCCCGAGATCACATCTTAAAACACGCTGCACACTCAGAGGGACCCCTATTCGGAGGCATATTTTTCAAGTCTGACCTGGTCAATGCAATCCGTTCAGTTAGGTTAGATTAAGTATGGTTGGGTTGAAATGCAGTCAAGTAGGTAAAATGAGCTGGGAAAGACCATGAGACTATTTAAAAAAAATTCCTATGGTTACTTTTATTCCTAAATGTTAGGAGCAATTTTCCTTCATTTCGTCCCAGCACTTCTTGCTCTCCAGCCAAATTCGAGAAATATGCTAACCAGCTGTAAAATCGGCCGTTGAACCCTCGTTGGCCGGGGGAAAGATAAAACTCTGGTTATTCTCTACTTTCGTCATCTTTACAGGTTCATAATTTCAATAGACAGGAACACTCTATAAATGTAAATAGGCAAAGTAGGAGTTATACAATCCTTGACAACCTAACAACATTTATTTAAACAAAATATTTTTTTATTTACATTGACAATTAATATCCAGTCTAGCCACCTTCCTTCTCTATAACGGCACGCAGTCTATCGGGCACAGAGGCCACAATGCGTCGAATTTGTTAGGTTTGTTGCGGAACATCTCCCACTGAGCCTGGGTATGAGCCATTAGTGCCTCCAGTCTCCGCTCCACCATCTCTGGCTCCCAGCAGTTGACCATATTAGCCTACGCGTTCTCTATGGGGTTCCAACGAAGTTCACCTTGCCCACCTAGGCTACTTTCTGAGACTTCGCCCATCTCTTCTCCACAGCCACACACCGTCATCTCTGGAATAAATCCATCATTATGTGAACGGTGTGCAAATTTGGTAGATCACCTACTACTATGCACACATTAATGTATCTATTAGCAAAACTTGGGGTAATCTATTAGTAGGTTAAACACACGTTTGGTCGTTAGGAGTGATCCCTCTTCCCCGTTCACCTGTGGGTTCAAAACAAACATAACTCAGTTAACAATTAATGCGAGTTGAATATCACTGGTAAAACGATCGCTTATTTCGACACTACTAATTTGTTTATTAACGTAGAATGTCAGGGAGCCAGGACTGATTCCACAGTCATTTTGTCAGAGTCCTCCCCAAACACACTTGTAAGGCTTCGTTATTTCCCAAAAGCTGATTATTATTCCTATTCACCAAAACTATCAATTGAGCATTTGTATTATTACAATAGCTGCATACTTCACTCATCAGATGCTTCCAATAAATCAGACATAAGTCATTTACACAGTTTAGTTTCTTTCGTTTGGGTGCTAACAAATCACAACGAACAACTGTGGAATTGGTCCTCACTCTCTGTCCGATTTCATTAGTATAGAGATAGGATAAGATAAGATGGTGTTTATTTCAGAGAGAGAGAGAGAGAGAGAGAGAGAGAGAATTACAGTTGACTTTAAAATTTCTATTACGAGAGAGAGAAAGTATTTAGCAATGAAGGAGTTTTACTATGCATGTAATACATTGTAACCTGACTTACAAATAAAATACGAAATCAAAGGTGATCTCAAATTATGCTTACCAAAATATGATGGACAAAGAAAACAACCTATCTGCCCGATCCTAGTTGGTAGAAAAACAAGATAATCGTGGCAACGAGACGTGAGCTCTGTCAGAACGGCTGAGCAATGTTGCATGCCAAACATGATAATCATTAAGAAGAAATATTCACTGTTCAGGCTACGAACAACTTTACCTTAGCTTCACCTACTCATTGTGTAATATAGTTGTTAAATTTCCATAATAGCATTCCTCAACCACTCTGCCTGAGAGCTCATGACTCATTGGTAGTCTCGCTCCAGAACAGGTGGAGTGTGGACGTACTCGTGGCGCTCTGCCTCCATTCTCGTTTGTGTTGTTGTTTTGTGTTGTTTTGGAGCTCTTGTTTGTGTTTTTTGTGTTGTTTGTGAGTTCTTGTTTGTGTGTTGCTGTTTCTGTGGTGTTGCTGGTGTTGTTTGTCTGTTGTGGTTCTGTGTATAGTTTTGTTGTGATTGTCTGTGTGTGTGTGGGTGTGTGTGTGTGTCCCTGGCTGATTGAGTGTTTAGTTGTTTGTGTTGTTGTTTCCTTTCCATCTAGGCCTTGCCTGGCCTGATGGAGAGTGCGGATTCCTGCTTGGAGGCCGACTTGGCAATGTCGGAGGAAGACGAGTCTCCAATTGAGGATCACTGGCCTGAGCTGCCTTCTCGCAACCCTCCCCCCCTCTCCTCGGTCACTCCGCAGCTCAGGTTGCAGCCGTCCACCTCCTCAACCTCTACCAAGCGACCTGTTGATGCCTCGTCCGACTCCTCGCAGGATTCCGATGGTGTGGACTGTTTACCTCCAGCTGCCAAGACTGCCAAGGGTGCTTCAGCTGTGCACGACGTACCTTCTCTGCCTCACCCTGGTGTTTCTTCTTTGTATACCAACTCCTTGCCCTCGTCCAACCTTCCTGCTTTTGCCCCGAGAGATGCCTATGTCAAACTCTCCTTCTCTGGAAACCCATCTACAGACACAAAGCTGCGTTGGTTGTCTGATGTCAACAGGGCCTTCCAGTTGCAGCGTGAACTGGCTGAAGTCAAGATGGCTGCTGTCACCTCCCGGTTTGTCTACATCTCTAGGAAGCGTCAGGACATCATTGATAGAGTGAAGGCTGGTGAATTTTTATCTCTGCCTGTCATTCTTGAAGACTCACCTGAGAGGCCTCGTAAGTTCCCCAGCTACATCCTCACCCGTTTTCCTATTGATGTTGACCCGAAACTTGCCAAAGGATACCCTGGTGTGTACTTTGCCCGTCGTTTTTTCCAAGATGGTTCCCCCATTAGCCGTATTGTTGTTGTCTGGAGTCAACCCGATCCACCTCCAAATGAGATTTCCTTTGATTTCCTCCCTTGTCTTCCACCGTGTGAGGTGAGGAAACTTCATAATGACCAGCCTTGGTGCTACAGGTGCTGGGGAGTTGGGCATATCTCCCGGTACTGTTCTGCCAGGCCGAAGTGTGCATGGTGTGCGGCCGACCATGATTCCAAGACGTGTCCTGTCAGGGGTGAACCATCACGCCCTGCTGCCTCCACCTCTGAGCCTTCACCTCCTGAAGATACGTCTCGATGGAAGTGTCCACGATGCCTTCAGCCAGGGGTTAACGTGTGGCATGGATGTACTCGACGTAAGGTCCAGGCTCGTGTCTCTACTATTGCTCCGCCTCCACCACCACCACCACCACCACCACCTCCCCAGTCTGCTCCTCCTACCAACCCTGCCTCACCTCCAGACCTGGCCCTCCGCAAGTCTGTTGCTACCCTTATGGCACGATGTACGGCTCTTGAAAACCGCTTTTCTGCCCTTGAAGCCAGGATTGATGGGCTGGTTGCCGCTCAGGCTGCCAATGACTCCAAACTCTCCACCTTGGTCGAGGCTCAGCAGGCCATCATCTCAACTGTCACTACCCTTACCGAAAAGATGGATACTGTTGCATCTCGCCTTGAAAAGCTTTTCGAGTCAGTCCCTTCTCCTGGTCCATCTTCTTCTCCAGGTCGCTCATCTGCCCCCACTCACCGGACTTCTACCTCCAAATACAGAGTTCGCTAGTGATTGCCGGCTGGATGTCATCTCCTGGAATGTATGTGGTATCACCAGTTATGCTAAGCTCACTCAACTCAAGGCCTATGTTTTTCGTCATCATCCCAGTGTTATTTTTCTCCAGGAAGCATTTCCAGGAAGGCCGCTCGCTCTTGGGCAAGCTCCTCCCCTCTCAGGTTATGTGCCATATGTTCATCTGGTAAGGAATGGTCTCCTGACTTACATACATAGCTCCTTGCCACATCGCCTTCTCCGTACCTCCACTGATCCTGACATGACCTTTCAGCTATTTGAGGTTCTACCTGGGAATGGAGTACTCCAACTATGTAATGTCTATTCTGCCCCAGCTAGACTCACTCTTGAGGCTCTTCCTTCTCCAACAGTGCGTGGTATGGTGTATATGGGAGATTTTAATGCTCGGCATTCTGATTTGGGTGATGGTACTGGCTCTATTAATCGTAATGGTGTTCGTCTCCTTTCATACATCCGCAAGCATCATCTGACACACTGGGACACTGGCGGTGCCACTCATTGCCGGGGAGGTACTCTGGATTACATCCTCTCGTCTGGCCTGATAGCATCTCAGGTCCAGTGCTTCTCCGTGCCAGACTTATTCTCTGATCACATTGCTCTTCGGTTTCATTATTCTCTAACTGCTGGGTCAGGTGCTTCAGCCACTCGTTTGCGTATTGCTGTGCCCCCTAAATATTGCCCAACTTACATCTTGTTTATGGCCCATGTATTCCCTACATTTGACATATCATCAGCTGAACAGTTGTACTCTGATCTTGTATCTGCTACTCATGACTTTTATAGGCTATACGTCTCCCGGCCACACCTCCAGCATCGCCATACTGCCCACTCCTGGACGCTGGATGCACGTATACAGGAGGCAAAGGAGGAGGCTGAACGTGATGGCCTATTGTTTCAAGCCAACCCAACCCCTGACCTACTCCATCGTTACCAGATGTCTAGGGATGCTTTAGTTGCCCTGCAGGATTGTGCTCACACTGAGTCTTGGCAGCGGTTCACGGACAGCATCAACCAGCAAACAAGTGTGGCTTCTATGTGGCACCTCATCCGTCGGGTTGTTAAAAAGACACCGGCCACTGCTCGTCATTACACTCCTGCCGACTATGCCAAACAACTTGTCGATGCCTGGTCAGAACAATCTACCCCAGCCAGTCTACCCATCCACATACAAGATGCACTCGCTTCCCGTGCTGCTGTCCATCGGCTACGTCTAATGTCTGCTCTGTTACAAGATGATGACGATGATGCAGAGGAGATAACTGAGGAGGAGTTGCGCCGTGCTCTCATTCGGGGTAGAGCTTCTTCCCCTGGTGATGATGGTATTACTTATGCTGTGCTGCGCCTACTTCAACAAGTTCCTGGGAACCCTCTACTTCGACTGTACAATCTTTGTCTTCGTGACGGTTGTGTACCACGAGCCTGGACCAGCAGCACAATAATACCCATCCCTAAGCCCGGCACTGCGAAGTTCAGGCCTATTTCCCTTACTTCCTGTTTCTGTAAGGTTATGGAGAGAATCTTACTCAATCGTCTCATGTACAGACTGCAGGATCGCCTTTCTCCATGGTTGTTTGGTTTCCTTCCCCAGCGGAGCACACATCACTGCCTAATCGACCTGTACTCTCGCCTTTCCAGGGACAGTGTGGTGGCCTTCATTGACCTTCGAAGTGCCTTCGATGTTGCTAATAGAGACGTCATTTTGGATCAACTGGTTGACTTTGGGATAAAGGGTAATCTACTACGGTGGATTCGGGGCTACCTGAGTAACAGGACCTCCCGTGTGTTTTTCAGTGGTGCACTCAGTCCTTTGCGCAGTTTTCATCTTGGTACGCCTCAAGGTGGTGTTCTCAGCCCATTGTTATTTAATATTCTGATGCATCGGTTGCTCACTTCTCTCCCTGATATTCCTGGAACTACAATTACGTGCTATGCTGATGATATCTGTGTTCATTCTACCTCACCAAGGGATCTCCAGCGGTTTCTTGACTCCTTCTCTGTGGCCTCCTCTCACTGTGGCATTATTGTCTCCCCAGATAAGAGCAGAATATTCACCTGCCGCCTTCCTCAAGCTCAGCCAGTGTTCACCATTGGAGGGACTGTCATTCCCATGTGTTCCCAGTACTGCTACCTGCGTGCGCCAGTCAATATTTGGCCGATTGTCCCTGCCAGACCTCAAGACCATCCCATTGTCCAGGACTTATTGGGTCGTCTCCAGCGCCGACTTACACCACTTCAATGGCTATCTAACAACTCCTCGGGCATCTCCATCCCAGTAGCCAGGACCATCTATATTGCTTTTATCCGTTCAGTTGTTGATTACCTTTCCCCTGCTCTGATTCAACTTCCTAGGGCTACTCTGGAAACTTTAGAAAAATTTCAAAATAGAGCAATGAGAATTATTCTCGGCTGTCCAATGTCGACCAGGATAGTGAACATGCAGCGTGAGTTGCGTCTTCCCCCATTAGTGGAGAGAATTTATTCTAATGTTACTTGCTTCACTGTCAAGTGCCTCCATTTCCCACATCTTTCACCCCATTACTCTCAGTTAGTCAGGACTTCTCTTAGACCAAACTACCCGGTCCCTCCCATACTGCCTGCTGGACGTACTCTTATAAGGTCTGTTTCCTCTGTGCTCCGTGGTCTTAATATAGATATAATGGTTGCAGACGTCCCCCCAGGGCCCCCTCCATGGATGCTACCAACACCTGATGTGAGCTTTACACCTACTTCCAAGTCGGAGCTGCCTTCTCTGCAGCAGCAGTTGGCTCTGGAACACATAGAAACAGTGACTTCCTCCATCACAGATCCATACTGCCTCTACACTGATGGCTCATTGCAGGTGGATGGTGCAGCAAGTTGTGCTGTTTTCTCGCCTGACCTGGAGTCACCTCCAGGGGGCTGGGTTGGCCGTCGTCTCTGTAACCACTCTAGCTCAACATTGTGTGAACTGTATGCCATTCTGGATGCTGTTAGTGTTGTTTGTCAACGTGGAGTGAATGCTGCCATTTTTTGTGACTCCAAACCTGCCCTTCATTCCCTCTCTAGTGTTCAGCCCACACACTCTACTGTTATTCAGCAGATTTTATCGTTTTTGGCCTTATTGCGTCACCGTAACTTGACTGTCAAATTTTTATGGGTGCCATCCCATGTAGGTTTACGTCACAATGGTACAGTTGACAGACTCGCAAAGGAAGCCTGCCATCTGCCTCCTCGTGGTGCTGGACGTCCTCTCTCCCTGACATGTTACCTCTCTAAAGTCCGCTCCGCCGCTCTCCTCCCTGTACGGCGACGCAGGGATGCAGAGAGGCCCTTCAGCATCTCCATCACCCATTACGAGTCTGTATGCCATCACAAATATTCCTACCGTCGTCGAGGCCTCATGGTTCGGAGGCACAATGTAGTCTCTGCTCGTTTGAGGCTTGGCTACCGGCCACCGTGGCAGGTTGCTGGGATGCAGGGTGAGCCTCCCTTCACTGAGTGTCGCTTGTGTCGAGCGCCTCGTGCTAACACTATAGAGCACTATTGCCTAGCCTGCCCCACTGTCCGACACTTGCTGCCCCAGGGCCTGCCACTTGATGTGGTTTGTCGACACCTGCTGAACCATCAGGTTCTGGAGGAACTTCTGGTGCGCCACCCTCGTTTTGGTGGATTTAAGTAGGTCATGATATAAATATTTGTCTGTATGCTTGTGCTTCATACTGTTATGTTTTCGTGATGTGAGTGTGTGTGCGCATGTGTGTGTGCTTGTGTGTGTATGTGGTCATTGGGTTCTCGTGAGTCCCGCTTACCCTTGTGTACTGTTGTCTGCCTATTGATTGACGCTACGGCGCAATGAATTAAAAAAAAAAAAAAAAAAAAAAAAAAAAAAAAATGACTCATTGGTACGAGCATAGATGTTTCTCGAAACTTCAACCCTGCAGTCCACATTCCTTCCACAACTACACAGCGCCATCTATGAAATGAACTTTGAGGCAGGGTCATGTTCACTACAGAGGGAGAGTGTTGACGATCCGTATAATTTTCGAGCACACACGCACACACACTGCTGCCACATCTACGATCTCTCGATACTGGGTGGCCCAGTCGGAACTGTAACAGACTGTACAGATAGATTCAAGGACCCAAAAATACCGAATTTTCGGGTGTTTTAAGCCTGAATTTGAGATATAAACGGTTACAGAAGATGCATGCACATATCGACTTTGGACACTTAAAATATAGATTTTTAGCATGTTTTGAGCCTATATTTTGAAAACATTCTAGCACTGAGTAGGCATGTACAGATCGCTTCTGGGACCCAAAAAATCGAATTTTTGGGTGTTTTGAGGTTGAATTTGGCATTATAAACGAGTGCAGAAGATGCATACACATACTGACTTTGGGCACCTAAAATATCGATTTTCAGCATGTTTTGGGTCTGTATCTTGAAAATATTATAACAAGGAGTGGGCATGTACAGATAGATTCAAGGACCCAAAAATACCGAATTTTCGGGTGTTTTGAGCCTGAATTTGAGATATAAACTGTTACAGAAGATGCATGCACATATTGACTTTGGACACTTAAAATATAGATTTTTAGCATGTTTTGAGCCTATATTTTGAAAACATTCTAGCACTGTGTAGGCATCTACAGATCGCTTCTGGGACCCAAAAAATCGAATTTTCGGGTGTTTTGAGGTTGAATTTGGGATTATAAACGGGTGCAGAAGATGCATACACATATTGACTTTGGGCACCTAAAATATCGATTTTTAGCATGTTTTGGGCCTCTATTTTGAAAATACTCTAACACGGAGTAGGCATGTACAGATCGCTTCTGGGACCCCAAAATATCGAATTTTCGTGTGTTTGGAGTCTAAATTTGAGATAGAAACGGGTACAGAAGATGCAAGCACATATTGACTTTGGGCACCTAAAATATCGATTTTCAGCATGTTTTGGGCCAGTAATTTGAAAATACTCTAACACCGAGTAGGCATGTACAGATCGCTTTGTGGACCCCAAAATATCGAATTTTCGTGTGTTTTTAGCCTGAATTTGAGATATAAACGGGTACTGAAGATGCATGCACATATCGAGTTTTGGGCACCTAAAATATCGATTTTGAGCATGTTTTGGGTTTATATCTTGAAAACAGTCTAACTAGGAGTAGGCATGTACAGATCGCTTATAGGATCCAAAAATACCGAATTTTCGGGTGTTTTAGGCCTGAATTTGAGATATAAACGGGAACAGAAGATGCATGCACATATCGACTTTGGGCACCTAAAATATCGGTTTTTAGCATGTTTTGGGCCAGTATCTGAGTAGGCATGCACAGATCGCTTCTGGGATCCCAAAATATCGAATTTTCGGGTGTTTTGAGCCTGAATTTGATATATAAACGGGTACAGAATATGCATGCACATATCGACTTTGTGCACCTAAAAGATCGATTTTCTGTATGTTTTGGGCCTGTATTTTGAAAATACTCTAACATGGAGTAGGCATGTTCAGATAGCTTCTGGTACCCCAAAATATCAATTTTTCGGGTATTTTGTGCCTGAATTTGATATATCGACTTTGGGCACCTAAAATATCGATTTGTAGCATGTTTTGGGCCTATATTATGAAAATATTCTAGTACTGAGTAGGCATGTACATATTCCTTCTGGGACCCCAAAATTACGAATTTTCGGGTGTTTTGAGCCTGCATTTGAGATATAAACGGGTACTGAAGATACATGCACATATCGACTTTTTGCACCTAAAATATCGATTTTGAGCATGTTTTGGGTCTGTATCTTGATAACATTCTAAGAAGGAGTAGGCATGTACAGATCGCTTCTGGGACACAAAAATATCTAATTTTCGGGTGTTTTGAGTCTGAATTTGAGATATAAACGGGTACAGAAGATGCAAGCACATATCGACTTTGGGCACCCAAAATATCGATTTTTAGCATGTTTTGGGCCTATATTTTGAAAATACTCTAACACGGAGTAGGCATGTACAGATCGCTTCTGAGACACAAAAATATCGAATTTTCGGGTGTTTTGAGCCTGAATTTGAGATATAAACGGGTACAAAAGATGCATGCACATATCGACTTTTTGCACCTAAAATATCGATTTTGAGCATGTTTTGGGTCTATATTTTGAAAACATTCTAGCAAGGAGTAGGCATGTACAGATCGCTTCTGGGACACAAAAATATCTAATTTTCGGGTGTTTTGAGTCTGAATTTGAGATATAAACGGGTACAAAAGATGTATGCACATATCGACTTTGGACACCAAAAATATCGATTTTTAGCATATTTTAAGTCTATATTTTGAAAACATTTTAGCACTGAGTAGACATGTACAGATAGCTTCTGGGACCCAAAAATATTGAATTTTCCGTTGTTTTAAACGTGAATTTGAGATATATGGGTACTGAAGATGAATGCAGATATCGACTTAATGCACGTAAAATATCGATTTTCAGCATGTTTTGGGTCTGTATCTTGAAAACATTATAACTAGGAGTAGGCATGTACAGATAGATTCTAGGACCCAAAAATATCGAATTTTCGGGTGTTTTGAGCCTGAATTTGATATATAAACGGGTACAGAATATACATGCACATATCGACTTTGTGCACCTAAAAGATTGATTTTTAGTATGTTTTGGGCCTGAATTTTGAAAATACTCTAACACGGAGTAGGAATGTCCAGATCGCTTCTGGGACCCCAAAATATCGAATTTACGGGTGTTTTGGGCCTGAATTTGGGATATCGACTTGGGGCAGCTAAAATATCGATATTCAGCATGTTTTGGGCCTGTATTTTGAAAATACTCTAACACGGAGTAGGCATGTACAGATCGCTTCTGGGACCCCAAAATATCGAATTTACGGGTGTTTTGAGCCTGAATTTGAGATATAAAGGGGTACAGAAGATGCATGCACATATTGACATTGGGCACCTAAAATATCGATTTTGAGCATGTTTTGGGTCTGTATCTTGAAAACATTATAACTAGGAGTAGGCATGTACAGATAGATTCTAAGACCAAAAATACCGAATTTTCGGGTGTTTTAGGCCTGAATTTGAGATATAAACGGGAACAGAAGATGCATGCCCATATCGACGTTGGACACTTAAAATATCGATTTTTAGCATGTTTTGAGCCTATATTTTGAAAACATTCGAGCACTGAGTAGCCATGTATAGATCGCTTCTGGTACCCCAAAATATCAATTTTTCGGGTATTTTGTGCCTGAATTTGATATATCGACTTTGGGCACCTAAAATATCGATTTGTAGCATGTTTTGGGCCTATATTATGAAAATATTCTAGTACTGAGTAGGCATGTACATATTCCTTCTGGGACCCCAAAATTTCGAATTTTCGGGTGTTTTGAGCCTGCATTTGAGATATAAACGGGTACTGAAGATACATGCACATATCGACTTTTTGCACCTAAAATATCGATTTTGAGCATGTTTTGGGTCTGTATCTTGATAACATTCTAAGAAGGAGTAGGCATGTACAGATCGCTTCTGGGACCCAAAAATATTGAATTTTCGGATGTTCTGAGCCTGAATTTGGGATAAAAACGGGTACAAAAGATGTATGCACATATCGACTTTGGACACCAAAAATATCGATTTTTAGCATATTTTAAGTCTATATTTTTAAAACATTCTAGCACTGAGTAGACATGTACAGATCGCTTCGGGGACCCAAAATATCGAATTTTTGGGTGTTTTGAGACTGCATTGAGATTTAAACGGGTACTGAAGATGCATGCATATATCGACTTAATGCACGTAAAATATCAATTTTGAGCATGTTTTGGGTCTGTATCATGAAAACATTCTAGCAAGGAGTAGGCATGTACAGATCGCTTCTGGGACATAAAAATACCGAATTTTAGGTGTTTTGAGCCTGAATTTGAGATATAAACGGATACAGAAGATGCATGCATATATCGACTTTGGGCACCTAAACTATCGATTTTCAGCATGTTTTGGGCCTATATTTTGAAAATATTCTAGCAATGAGTAGAATTGTACAGATCGCTTCTGGGACCCAAAAATATCGAATTTTCGGGTGTTTTCAGCCTGAATTTGGGATATAAACGGGTACAGAAGATGCATACACATATTGAGTTTGGCCACCTAAAATATCGATTGTGAGCATGTTTTGGGCCTATATTTTGAAAATATTCTAGCACTGTGTAGGCATGTACAGATCGCTTCAAGGACCGAAAAATATCGAATTTTCAGGTGTTTTGAGCCTGAATTTGGGATATAAACGGGTACAAAAGATGTATGCACATATCGACTTTGGACACATGAAATATCGATTTTTAGCATGTTTAAAGCCTATAATTTAAAAACATTCTAGCAAGGAGTAGGCATGTACAGATCGCATCTGGGACCCAAAAATATCGAATTTTCGGGTGTTCTGAGTCTGAATTTGAGATATATAATGGGTACAGAAGATGCATGCACATATCGACTTTGGGCACCCAAAATATCGATTTTTAGCATGTTTTTGGCCTATATTTTGAAAATACTCTAACACGGAGTAGGCATGTACAGATCGCTTCTGGGACACAAAAATATCGAATTTTCGGGTGTTTTTTGCCTGAATTTAAAATATAAACGGGTACAGAAGATGCATGCACATATCGACTTTGGGCACCCAAAATATCAATTTTGAGTATGTTTTGTTCCAATATTTTGAAAATATTCTAGCACTGAGTAGGCATGTACAGATCGCTTCTGGGACCCAAACATATCGAATTTTTGGGTGTTTTTAGCCTACATTTGAGATTTAAACGGGTACAAAAGATGCATGCATATATCGACTTAATGCACGTAAAATATCAATTTTGAGCATGTTTTGGGTCTGTATCATGAAAACATTCTAGCAAGTAGTAGGCATGTACAGATCGCTTTTGGGACCCAAAAATACCGAATTTTTGGGTGTTTTGGGCCTGAATTTGAGATATAAACGGGTACAGAAGATGCATGCACATATCGACTTTGTGCACACAAAATAACGATTTTCAGCATGTTTTGGGCCCGTATTGTGAAAATACTCTAACACGGAGTAGGCATGTACCGATTGTTTCTGGGACACAATAATATCGAATTTTTTGGTGTTTTGAGCCTGAATTTGAGATATAAACGGGTACAGAAGATGCAAGCACATATCGACTTTGGGCACCGAAAATATCGATTTTTAGCATGTTTTGGGCCTATATTTTGAAAATATTCTAGCAATGAGTAGGCATGTACAGATCGATTCTGGGACACAGAAAAATCGAATTTTCAGGTGTTTTCAGCCTGAATTTGGGATATAAACGAGTACAGAAGATGTGTATACACATATTGACTTTGGCAAACTAAAATATCGATTTTGAGCATGTTTTGGGTCTGTATCTTGAAAACATTCTAAGAAGAAGTAGGCATGTACAGATCGCTTCTGGGACACAAAAAAATCGTATTTTCAGGTGTTTTCAGCCTGAATTTGGGATATAAACGAGTACAGAAGATGTATACACATATTGACTTTGGCAAACTAAAATATCTATTTTGAGCATGTTTTGGGTCTGTATCTTGAAAACATTCTAAGAAGAAGTAGGCATGTACAGATCGCTTCTGGGACACAAAAATATCTAATTTTCGGGTGTTTTGAGCCTGAATTTAAAATATAAACGGGTACAGAAGATGCAAGCACATATCGACTTTGGGCACCCAAAATATCAATTTTGAGTATGTTTTGGGCCAATATTTTGAAAATATTCTAGCACTGAGTAGGCATGTACAGATCGCTTCTGGGACCCAAAAATATTGAATTTTCGGGTGTTCTGAGCCTGAATTTTGGATATAAACGGGTACAAAAGATGTATGCACACATCGACTTTGTACACCAAAAATATCAATTTTTAGCATTTTTTAAGTCTATATTTTGAAAACATTCTAGCACTGAGTAGACATGTACAGATCGCTTCGGGGACCAAAAAATATCGAATTTTTGGGTGATTTGAGCCTGCATTTGAGATTTAAACGGGTACAGAAGATGCATTCATATATCGACTTTGGGCACCTAAAATATCGATTTTGAGCATGTTTTGGGTCTGTATCTTGAAAACATTCTAAAAAGGAGTAGGCATGTAGAGATCGCTTCTGGGACCCAAAAATATTGAATTTTCGGGTGTTCTGAGCCTGAATTAGGGATATAAACGGGTACAAAAGATGTATGGACATATCACCTTTGGACAACTAAAATATCGATTTTTAGCATGTTTTAAGCCTATATTTTGAAAACATTCTAGCACTGAGTAGACATGTACAGATCGCTTCGGGGACCCAAAAATATCGAATTTTTGGGTGTTTTGAGCCTGCATTTGAGATATAAACGGGTACTGAAGATGCATGCACATATCGACTTTTTGTACCTAATATATCGATTTTGAGCATGTTTTTGGTCTGTATCTTGAAAACATTCTAAGAAGGAGTAGGCATGTACAGATCACTTCTGGGACACAAAAATATCTAATTTTCGGGTGTTTTGAGTCTGAATTTGAGATATAAACGTGTACAGAAGATGGAAGCACATATCGACTTTGGGCACACAAAATATCAATTTTTAGCATGTTTTGGGCCTATATTTTGAAAATACTCTAACACTGAGTAGGCATGTACAGATCGCTTCTGGGACACAAAAATATCGAATTTTCGGGTGTTTTGAGCCTGAATTTGAGATATAAACGGGTACAAAATATGCATGCACATATCGACTTTGGGCAACCAAAATATCAATTTTGAGTATGTTTTGGACCAATATTTTGAAAATATTATAGCACTGAGTAGGCATGTATAGATCGCTTCTAAGACACATAAAATATTGAATTTACGGGTGTTCTGAGCCTGAATTTGAGATATATAATGGGTTTAGAAGATGCATGCACATATCGATTTTGGGCATCCAAAATATCGATTTTTATCATGTTTTGGGCCTATATTTTGAAAATATTCTAGCAATGTGTATGGATGTACAGATCGCTTCTGGGACCCATAAATATCGAATTTTCGGGAGTTTTGAGCCTGAATTTATGATATAAACAAGTACTAAAAATGCATGCATATATCGACTTTTTGCACCTACAATATCGATTTTGAGCATGCTATGGGTCTGTATCTTGAAAACATTTTAGCATGGAGTAGGCATGTACAGATCGCTTCTGGGACCCAAAAATATCGAATTTTCGGGTGTTTTGAGCCTGAATTTAAAATATAAACGGGTACAGAAGATGCATGCACATATCGACTTTGGGCACCCAAAATATCAATTTTGAGTATGTTTTGGGCCAATATTTTGAAAATACTCTAACACGGAGTAGGCATGTACAGATCGCTTCTGGGACACAAAAATATCGAATTTTCGGGTGTTTTGAGCCTGAATTTAAAATATAAACGGGTACAGAAGATGCATGCTCATATCGACTTTGGGCACACAAAATAACGATTTTCAGCATGTTTTGGGCCTGTATTGTGAAAATACTCTAACACGGAGTAGGCATGTACCGATTGCTTCTGAGACACAAAAATATCGAATCTTCGGGTGTTTTGAACCTGAATTTGAGATATAAACGGGTACAGAAGATGCATGCATATATCGACTTTGGGCACCTAAAATATCGATTCTGAGCATGTTTTGGGTCTGTATCTTGAAAACATTCTAAGAAGGAGTAGGCATGTACAGATCGCTTCTGGGACACAAAAATATCTAATTTTTGGGTGTTTTGATTCTGAATTTGAGATATAAACGGGTACAGAAGATGCATGCACATATCGACTTTGGGCACCCAAAATATCGATTTTTAGCATGTTTTGGGCCTATATTTTGAAAATACTCTAACACGGAGTAGGCATGTACAGATCGCTTCTGGGACACAAAAATATCGAATTTTCGGGTGTTTTGAGCCTGAATTTAAAATATAAACGGGTACAGAAGATGCATGCTCATATCGACTTTGGGCACCCAAAATATCAATTTTGAGTATGTTTTGGGCCAATATTTTGAAAATATTCTAGCACTGAGTAGGCATGTACAGATCGCTTCTGGGACCCAAAAATATTGAATTTTCGGGTGTTCTGAGCCTGAATTTGGGATATAAACGGGTACAAAAGATGTATGCACATATCGACTTTGGACACCAAAAATATCGATTTTTAGCATATTTTAAGTCTATATTTTGAAAACATTCTAGCACTGAGTAGACATGTTCAGATCGCTTCGGGGACCCAAAAATATCGAATTTTTGGGTGTTTTGAGACTGCATTGAGATTTAAACGGGTACTGAAGATGCATGCATATATCGACTTAATGCACGTAAAATATCAATTTTGAGCATGTTTTGGGTCTGTATCATGAAAACATTCTAGCAAGGAGTAGGCATGTAGAGATCGCTTCTGGGACACAAAAATATCTAATTTTCGGGTGTTCTGAGTCTGAATTTGAGATATAAACGGGTACAGAAGATGCAAGCATATATCAACTTTGGGCACCCAAAATATCGATTTTTAGCATGTTTTGGGCCTATATTTTGAAAATACTCTAACACGGAGTAGGCATGTACAGATCGCTTCTGGGACACAAAAATATCAAATTTTGGGGGGTTTTGAGCCAGAATTTGAGATATAAAGGAGTACAGAAGATGCATGCACATATCGACTTAGGGCACCCAAAATATCGATTTTTAGCATATTTTGGGCCTGTATTTTAAAAATACTCTAGCACTGAGTAGGCATGTAAAGATCGCTTCTAAGACACATAAAATATTGAATATACAGGTGTTCTGAGCCTGAATTTGAGATATATAATGGGTACAGAAGATGCATATACATATCGACTTTGGGCAACCAAAATATCAATATTTAGCAAATTTGGGCCTTTATTTTGAAAATATTGTAGCAACGTGTATGGATGTACAGATCGCTTCTGGGAACCAAAAATATAGAATTTTCAGGGTGTTTTCAGCCTTAATTTTGGGATATAAACGGGTACAGAAGATGCATACACATATTGACTTTGAGAACCTAAAATATCGATATTGAGCATGTTTTGGCCCTGTATTTTGAAAATACTCTAAGACGGAGTAGGCATGTACAGATCGTTTCTGAGACACAAAAATATCGAATTTTCGGTTGTTTTGAGCCTGAATTTGAGATATAAACGGGTACAGAAGATGCATGCACATATCGAAATTGGGAACCTAAAATATCGATTTTTAGCATGTTTTAAGCCTATATTTTGAAAACATTCTAGCAAGGAGTAGGCATGTTTAGATCGTTTATGGGACCCAAAAATATCGAATTTTCGAGTGTTTTGAGCCTGAATTTGAGATATGAACGGGTTAAGAAGATGCATGCACATATCGACTATGTGCACCTAAAATATCGATTTTCAGCATGTTTTGGGCATGTATTTTGAAAATACTCTAACACGGAGTAGGCATGTACAGATCGCTTCTTGGACCCAAAATAATCGAATTTTCCGGTGTTTTGAGCGTGAATTTGAGATTTAAACGGGTACTGAATATGCATGCAGATATCAACTTAATGCACGTAAAATATCAATTTTGAGCATGTTTTGGGTCTGTATCTTGAAAACATTCTAGCAAGGAGTAGGCATGTACAGATCGCTTCTGGGACCCAAAAATACCGAATTTTTGGGTGTTTTTAGCCTGAATATGAGATATAAACGAGTACAGAAGATGCATGCATATATCGACTTTGGGCACCTAAAATATCGATTTTTAGCACGTTTTGGGCCTGTATTTTGAAAGTACTCTAACACGGAGTAGGCATGTACAGATCGCTTTTGGGATCCAAAAATATCGAATTTTCCGGTGTTTTGAGCCTGAATTTGAGATATAAACGGTAACAGAAGATACATGCACATATCGACTTTGGGCACCCAAAATATCAATTTTGAGTATGTTTTGGGCCAATATTTTGAAAATATTCTAGCACTGAGTAGGCATGTACAGATCGCTTCTGGGACCCAAAAATATTGAATTTTAGGGTGTTCTGAGCCTGAATTTGGGATATAAACGGGTACAAAAGATGTATACATATATCGTCTTTGGACACCAAAAATATCGATTTTTAGCATATTTTAAGTCTATATTTAAAAATAAAACATTCTAGCACTGAATAGACATGTACAGATCGCTTAGGGGACCCAACAATATCGAATTTTTGGGTGTTTTGAGCCTGCATTTGAGATTTAAACGAGTACTGAAGATGCATGCATATATCGACTTTGGGCACATAAAATATCGATTTTGAGCATGTTTTGGGCCCTTATTGTGATAATACTCTAAAAGGGAGAAGGCATGTACAGATTGCTTCTGGGACCCAAAAATATCGAATTTCCGGTGTTTTGAGCCTGAATTTGAGATATAAACGGGTACAGAAGATGCATGCACATATCGACTTTGGGCACACAAAATATCGATTTTGAGCATGTTTTCGGTCTGTATCTTGAAAACATTCTAGCAAGGAGTAGGCATGTACAGATCGTTTCTGGGACCCAAAAATACCGAATTTTTGGGTGTTTTTGAGCCTGAATTTGAGATATAAACGTGTACAGAAGATGCATGCACATATCGACTTTGGGCACACAAAATAACGATTTTCAGCATGTTTTGGACCTGTATCTTAAAAATACTCTAACACGGAGTAGGCATGTACAGATCGCTATTAGGACACATAAAATATTTAATTTTCGGGTGTTCTGAGCCTGAATTTGAGATATATAATGGGTACAAAAGATGCATGCACATATAGACTTTGAGCACCCAAAATATCCATTTTTAACATATTTAGGGCCTGTATTTTGAAAATACTCTAGCACTGAGTAGGCATGTACAGGTCGCTTCTGGGACACTTACAATATTAAATTTTTTGGTGTTTTGAGCCTTCATTTGAGATATAAACGGGTACTGAAGATGCATGCACATATCGACTTTTCGCACCTAAAATATCGATTTTGAGCATGTTTTGGGTCTGTATCTTGAAAATATTCTAAGAAGGAGGAGGCATGTACAGATCGCTTCTGGGACACAAAAATATCTAATTTTCGGGTGTTTTGAGTCTGAATTTGAGATATAAACGGGTACAGAAGATGCAAGCGCATATCGACTTTGGGCACCCAAAATATCGATTTTTAGCATGTTTTGGGCCTATATTTTGAAAATACTCTAAAACGGAGTAGGCATGTACAGATCGCTTCTGGAACACAAAAATATCGAATTTTCGGGTGTTTTGAGCCTGAATTTGAGATATAAACGGGTACAGAAGATGCATGCACATATCGACTTTGGGCACCCAAAATACCGATTTTTAGCATGTTTTGGACCTGTATCTTAAAAATACTCTAACACGGAGTAGGCATGTACAGATCGCTTCTAGGACACATAAAATATTTAATTTTCGGGTGTTCTGAGCCTGAATTTGAGATATATAATGGGTACAGAAGATGCATGCACATATCGACTTTGGGCACCCAAAATATCGATTTTTAGCATGTTTTGGGCCTATATTTTGAAAATATTCTAGCAATAAGTAGGCATGTACAGATCGCTTCTGGGACCCAAAAATATCGAATTTTCGGGTGTTTTCAGTCTGAATTTGGAATATAAACGGGTACAGAAGATGCATACACATATTGACTTTGGCAACCTAAAATATCGATTTTGAGCATGTTTTGGGTCTGTATCTTCAAAACATTCTAAGAAGGAGTAGGCATGTACAGATCGTTTCAGGGACCCAAAAATACCGAATTTTTGGGTGTTTTGAGCCTGAATTTGAGATATAAACGTGTACAGAAGATGCATGCACATATCAACTTTGGGCACACAAAATAACGATTTTCAGCATGTTTTGGGCCCGTATTGTGAAAATACTCTAACACGGAGTAGGCATGTACAGATTACTTTTGGGACCCAAAAATATTGAATTTTTGGGTGTTTTGAGCCAGAATTTGAGATATAAACGGGTACAGAAGATGCATGCACATATCGACTTTGGGCAACCAAAATATCAATTTTGAGTATGTTTTGGGGCAATATTTTGAAAATATTATAGCACTGAGTAGGCATGTACAGATCGCTTCTGGGACCCAAAAATATTTAATTTTCCGTTGTTTTGAGCCTGAATTTGAGATTTAAACGGGTACTGAAGATGCATGCACATATCGACTTTGGGCACACAAAATAACGATTTTCAGCATGTTTTGGGGCCGTATTGTGAAAATACTCTAACAAGGAGTAGGCATGTACAGATTGCTTCTGGGACACAAAAATATAGAATTTTTGGGTGTTTTGAGCCAGAATTTGAGATATAAACGGGTACAGAAGATGCATGCACATATCGACTTTGGGCACCCAAAATATCGATTTTTAGCATGTTTTGGGCCTATATTTTGAAAATATTCTAGCAATAAGTAGTCATGTACAGATCGCTTCTGGGACCCAAAAATATCGAATTTTCGGGTGTTTTCAGTCTGAATTTGGAATATAAACGGGTACAGAAGATGCATACACATATTGACTTTGGCAACCTAAAATATCGATTTTAAGCATGTTTTGGGTCTGTATCTTCAAAACATTCTAAGAAGGAGTAGGCATGTACAGATCGTTTCAGGGACCCAAAAATACCGAATTTTTGGGTGTTTTGAGCCTGAATTTGAGATATAAACGTGTACAGAAGATGCATGCTCATATCGACTTTGGGCACACAAAATAACGATTTTCAGCATGTTTTGGGCCCGTATTTTGAAAATACTCTAACACGGAGTAGGCATGTACAGATTACTTCTGGGACACAAAAATATCGAATTTTTGGGTGTTTTGAGCCAGAATTTGAGATATAAACGGGTACAGAAGATCCATGC
>JAWQEG010000330.1:0-151285 GCA_033782935.1 Petrolisthes cinctipes | reverse complement strand
CTTTACCCCATAACACTGCCAGGCTACAGATCATGCATGGACTCGAGTTGTAGATCTATCAGTTGTTGTTTCGTCTAAAAGGAAGGATCTCTATCAGTATCATTAGTACCTATCCAAACCCTACTACTGGTGTTGTCTTATGGTGTTGTTCTATATAGATGAAAAGGGCGTTGTGTTGTGTTGTGTTGTGTTGTGTCAGGTAGAGTAGATAGTGTTTGTGTTGTTCGTACTACCATGCGACACTAGACCAATGCCTGTGTAGTCTCTCCTGTCAGGTATATTTATTCATGCCTTCGGTTATGCACGAAAAAAGGTCTAAAAGTTATGTTCTAAACCCTTTGTGATCGGTATGTCATGTTTACTTGTTGAATATCCTCCTCTGTATATACATATTTACATTTATATAATATACGGTATAGGAATAGCGGGTTGGTACTGGGTTACAATTATAAAGTAGGATTATATATATTGTTGTGTAATTTTTAATGGGTATGGTAAACATTCGATATATGTTTAGATTCTGAATTACTAGCCCTTATAATCCATTGAAATTCCATAAACCAACATGTAAGAGTAATAATGATGTATAGATAATCGTTGCGAATGCATTTAATCAACTAAAATTAAAAATATATTATTCATAAAACATTATCATAGAAGTTTTCAACAAGTACGTATATTAACTGATATTCTAATTATTATTATTATCGTTATTATTATTACTAGTATGATTATTATTATTCCTGTAAGAAATGATGCTGATATGCTTTAGTTTTACTTTGTACTAAATATCAACTTCCACCGTTTCTACTTACTTACTTACTGTGCTGTACTTACCTACTGTACGTACTTATATTACCGACCTACCTACCTACCTATCAGACTACCTACCGTACATCATACCCTACCCACCTTTATACATAAATAATTATCCCCTTCCCTTTTTCACACACTCCCTAACCAGCATATTACTGTATTTTTTCTCTCTCTCTCTCTCTCTCTCTCTCTCTCTCTCTCTCTCTCTCTCTCTCTCTCTCTCTCTCTCTCTCTCTCTCTCTCTCTCTCTCTCTCTCCTCTCTCTCTCTCTCTCTCTCTCTCTCTCTAATTGATCATCCCCGTTGTGATTACCCTCCTTCCCTCTCCCTTCCCTCCCTCTCTCTCTCTCTCTCATTCCCACCAAGGCAACGAGTGCTTGAATCCATCCTGTAGTCAGTACAAATAAACAGACCCATTTATTCATACCTACCCATTAAAATCATTCTCTCCCTTAACCTTTCTAATAAATTTTAACTTGCCACCTCGGTTCTAAATTTCCTGAAGATTGCCAAAATATTCCTTCCTGTTTCTTTTCATCAAACTACCAATATCTATTTAACTTTCGGTTCTAAATCTATATCGGATAGTTTTCCTCTTAATTAAATCATTCCTGTATTTACCATCAGTGTATCATCCCCTTAAACTCCTGTTCCTCCAATCAAATAACAACTAATCCTTTCCTTTATCCTAATTGTATAGTTTTCTTTTACTGATCTTTACCATTCCACTTAAGGGACCCTGTGATGTGGTCAGAAAATTGGAGATAGAGGAGTCCTTCAAACATTGCCACGAAACACCACCTACATGAAAGGAGCTTGTTTCGTGACACGGTTAGGAGGAATCAGAAGCCTCGAATTTTCATACAAGATCACAGGGTCCTTAAATAACTACATTAGTAATATTTTCCTTCATCAAAATTATATAAAAAGTTTCTGTTTTTCTGACCCATATCATTCCACTTAAATAACAACATTACTTTTTTTTTTTTTCATTATCACAATTATTAAGTTTCTGTTATTTTTTTACCCAAATCATTCCACTTAAATAACAACATTACTAATTACTAATTTTTTCCTCTATCACAGTTATTCAGTTTTTGTTTTTCTGACCATTACCATTTTCCTATCAATTATTTCCTCTGTGTTTCTTACTAAAAAATAATCTCATCATTGCCCTTCTTTTTATAACATAGTAGTTCCTTTTCACGTAGGTCCTGTCCATGTTTGTGGCTTTTGTTTTGATAATGACGTAACTGTGTTTACTGAGCGAACAATTGTGAAAGAATGGTATATAAGAATGGCACCTTTAAAAATTCCTACACGGTATCACTCCCTTCCATACTCGGTCATCTCTCATGTGTGTGTGTGTGTGTGTGTGTGTGTGTGTGTGTGTGTGTGTGTGTGTGTGTGTGTGTGTGTGTGTGTGTGTGTGTGTGTGTGTGTGTGTGTGTGTGTGTGTGTGTGTGTGTGTGTGTGTGTGTGTGCTCAGTCTATTTTTCACTACCCGGATATAAATAAATGCCCACAACAAATAATAATTATCATCATCAAGGCTACTAAACCCGGTATCTGATTTCCTGATACAAAAATACAAGTACAGCACAAATCACACAACTCCCAGACAGACAGACAGACAAACAGAGACACAAACAGACAGACAGACAGATAGACAGACAGACAGACAGACAGACAGACAGACAGATAGACAGACAGACAAACAGACAGACAGACAGATAGACAGACAGACAATCAGAGAGACAGACAGACAAATAAGCTTTCAACCAATCATTTTTTTTTTTTTTTATGTATGCCTTTACGGTTGTTCTTTGCCTTTAGTAACAAGAGATATATAGACCTTATAGTCAGTTCATCATTACGCTCATCATCATCATCATCATCATCATTCTATCTTCCCGCTGATTTGACTCGGTTCTTTCCTTTTTTTTTTTCTTTATTTATTTTTTCCCCTCAGTCTAATTCGTGGTTGGTTCGGTTCGGTCTATTTTTTTTTTTTTTTTTTTTTTTTCTCAGTCTAATTCGTGGCTATAAATATTTTCACTGTGTAATGTTACTTCTCATTAAGTTTCCCATTTTGTTCACCTCTGCTAACTTATTATTATTATTATTATTATTATTATTATTATTATTATTATTATTATTATTATTTTCTACAAATTATACTAATTTGTTTCATTATTAATAAATCCAAAATTATAATTATCACATCAATCAATGCACTTCCCTAGTACATAGTTAGTTCTCTCTCTCTCTCTCTCTCTCTCTCTCTCTCTCTCTCTCTCTCTCTCTCTCTCTCTCTCTCTCTCTCTCTCTCTCTCTCTCTCTCTCTCTCTCTCTCTCTCTCTCTCTCTCTCTCTCTCTCTCTCTCTCTCTCTCTCTCTCTCTCTCTCTCTCTCTCTCTCTCTCTCTCTGCGCCTAACCACTTACTTTACGGACCCTGTGTTGTTCGTGTAAGGGAACTGGAGGCTTCTGATTCCTCCTGACTATGCCACGAAACACGCTCCTTCCGTATAGGTCACAGTATTTCGTGGCAATATTTGAAGGACTCATTTACCTCCAATTTTTTTACACCATCACAAGAATCCCTTAATGGAATCCGATTAATAATTATACCTCATTAACAACTTAGCATTATCCTTCCCTATCGACCCACCCCTAAACATTCTCTCTATGACACACATGCAAGACAAAACAATCATCATCAATGGTTTAGAGGATGACGATGGCTGATGCGATGGTTCCTTCCTTGTCGTGTCTATGGGACCATCGTAAAAGTCAGTCATCGTCATTATCTAACCCACCCATGATATTTATTTTGTCTTGCATATATATGGATAGCCCGGTGAATTGGAGGCTACTGAATGCTCCTCTAAACTCTAAAGAAACAAAAAAAGTACAACACCTTATAAATTTATATCAACAAAAAATCAATAAAAGCAACATCTTACATATAAACTTAATTAAGGATTCAATGTTTTGGTAGAGTTGGAGGAATCATGTAGTACCTTCAAGTTCTCCCACAGCAAAATTACCCTCATATACTGATAATAATAATAATAATAATGACATCCCTTTAATTATTCCTTGATGCCATTAAATACTCGCCTTCCCTACCTACTCCTTCCTCTCCTTCCTTCCTCATCTTGTTCTCCCTTCACCCTATCTACCCACTCCTCCCATTTACCCTTTTTTCCCATCCACGTCACCACAGTTATCGTTATGTTCAACTTTAATTCTCCCTTTCTATTACTTGATTAACTTTCTGTTTTCTATAACATCGGGATCTCCCTTTTCTCTTTTGCCTTTTCTAGGAATTGAAGCGACAGGAACGTCACCTTCTCGCTCTCGGAGACGCGGTCAATGAGCTTGATTGTTGCTTTTGTTCCACTAAGGTACCTATATACGTGAGCCTCGTATTTATCTATGTTTATTATCTATACTCTTAGTGTCCTCTCTATAGGTGTTGATGGTGTGACAGACTCATGATGGCAATAATCTTAAATCTATATATGATAATCAACTCTATAAACGTCCATGGTCGTGTTCAATGGCTACGCGATCCTACCATGGCCATGTTTTGATTTTAGGCGATCCTATCTATATACCTTTTAATAAACTCCACAACTCCCCCAAATCCCTTCACCTCTCACGACCAATTATGCATCCCTCAGCTTCCACCACCACCACCACCATCGTTCCCCTCTCCTCCCCATCACACACACACACACACACACACACACACACACACACACACACACAGTGAAGCAACTTAATAAACTCGTAACACTCATCACTTCCGCAACACTCGGGAACCACAACTCTTCAATAAAAACTTGGATATCATACAAAATTAAAAAGAAATTTATATATAGAAAACTCTGACACAAACGAATCGTAATTGTTAAGGGAAAATCACACAGTCATAAATGTTGAAAGGTTCGAAGATAATCTAATACATTTTCAAACAGCAAAAGTTTCCTATAAATGAGGTGAAACAATCAGTATTATATTGAGTTACATGTAGTGCCAGTGGCCAAAGGCGAAACATAAAAGGTAAATGAAAATATCAAGTATGAATTACTATTAAGTGTCATATTACAAAGTGAACACAAATTCATTTACTGTAATTTATATACTTCATTTTCATAACAGACTTCTGGTTCTCGGGTACAAAACACACACACACATACACACACACACACACACACACACGTTAAGTATTGCTCGGAATAATCCCTAGTGACTTTCAACATTGCAAAGGTGTCATTACCAGCATCAAAAGTCTTACAGGTGCAATATGTGAGAGCTTAGAGGGAGGTACAGTTGGCCATAGGAAGTCTTACACTGGATATATGAAAAGAGAGGTCATTATTTTGGAAGTACTGCAATGAATGGTCTACCAAGTGTTGTTCATATTGCAGTTACGTAGTCTTACATTTTCTATAATATGTTGTAAGCCCTCAATAACAAGAGTGTGTGTATGAATTCTTTTGGCCAATAGTACCTTCATCACAGACAGTATGAAAATTATTGTTATCATTGTGACAACACATTAACTCAAACTCTCTGTAAAGTACAACTGTGTCTTTACTTGTTTTTCCTCTGATACGTATATGTCCGATTATGTCGCCCCAATAACGCCTCCGGTAGATTGAATCAGTTAATGACAAGTATTTATAAACCATTAATGTTTGGTGACATAATTAAAGTTTGTTAGAATAACGCAAAACAAATGAACATCAAGGTAATGGGAAACAACCATATTCTGTTTTTTTTTTTTTTTTTTTTTTTTTTAATTTTTTTCTTTGCTTAAACCTTTTCTCTTATAAATTAATTAATAACGAATGACACGAGAATACAATATACCACTGATTATTAATAAAACACACGACTACATTGCGAGGATTTACCTTGTTAAAATGTCGAGTGAAAAATTATTCATAACACGCCCTTTATCTCGACTCACATTGCAGCAAATTAGTCTTGGTTTTTGTCACTCACATCACGTCCTTTTGTTTCTTGCAACACCTTCGTCAAGGGAATACAAAAAAAAAAAAAAAAAAAAAAAAAAAAAAAATCCCCTTTCGTGGTGTCCAATATCGTGAGGGAATTAGGTAGACGAGCTTAAAAACACACACACACACACACACACACACACACACACACACACACACACACACACACACACACATACACACACACACACTGACTCAATCACACACACACACACACACTGACTCAATCACACACACACACACACACACACACACACACACACACACACACACACACACACACACACACACACACACATATCTGCTATTATAATATGACTATAGTTGCTTCAGAAACCTTAAGAGATCACTCATTCCCATACCCAGTAAAATAACTTAATCTACATACATACATACATACATACATACTTTACCACTACGAAATTTATATATGTAATGCCCTAGTTTATTAATTAATACAGTACTATTATTACCTATACATAAAAGCTGTACAGTGGCTGGTGTCTCGAGGTATTTGTATCTAACTCATTATTATTATTATTATTATTATTATTATTATTATTATTATTATTATTATTACTATTATTATTATTATTATTCTACGTGGTGGTACAAACTTGGTATATATTGTCCTGCCCTTGTCCATGTAATTGGTGCTACAACTGCCTCTAAACACCTGCCACTCTAACAGCTATATATGTGTGTTTGTGATTTGCACCTTTTCACTTTACCAATGCCGCTTCTTTCCCCACCTCACCCTTTCCCGAGCGAACCTAACCAAACTGTGGCTCATTCAATGTAACTATGCCAAACTGTACCAGCCTATCAATTATAATACTCATGTGTACCTTTAAGTTGAACATAGTGAAAGTTTTTTATGAAGACAAAATACGGTACTATCATCACCAGTGCAATATGTAGAACAGTGCTGTGGTTTCTGTATTTCGTTTTACCTGAGCAGATGTAAAAAAAGTGTTGGGATATATTTTGGCATAGTTGGCATGAATGAATTACTGTACCCATTATGACTTCGTATACCCTGACTCCTCCACAAGAGCGTATTATCCTACTGCAGCCCTGAGTCACCACCCCCCTGAGGACCCACCATAACAAACCAACCGATGAGGACTAGTAGTAAAAGCCAAAAAAATGAACACCATTAAACCCCTTCGGTACATCTGACTCCATTTTTTAATCATACTTTGGTTACCGATTTATTGAAGACGTTTCGCTACTGTTCTTCGGTGTCAAGGCCTCGAAAGTCTTGCAGAAGCAGCAGTGAAAGGTCAACAATAAAGAGATTTTTCTCCTGAACTCGCTCGCATTATCTATTTTCTACGGTAAACAGTGTGGATGATCCGTTGTATCTTATTAAATAATATGCCTATCATGAGAACCTGATCAGGCAAACGTTTAGCACGGACGATAATTAATATGTATAACCTGAATCACGGGTACCTAGGTTAACTCAGTGACATTTAGTTTTCAATCATGTGGACGGGTTCCCTCACGGACAGAGACAGATAAACAGTAAAACATCATAAATCATAAGTACAGATAATAATAACTGACGTACGGTACTGGGAGGACTAAATCACGGGTACCTATAGGATAACTTAGTGATATTTAGTTTTCGATCATGTGGACGGGTTCCCTCACAGACATAAACAGTAAAACACCACACATTATAATTACAGATAAAGAAAGAAAAAAAAATAAATACTGGGAAGACTGAATCACAAAACATTACAGACATCACCTAACAACAATACAGTACACATCATCCACGATTGATAGTGTTTATTTTACTCAAGTTAAATTATAATGTGTCTTCCTCCGACAGTCATTCATTCATTAGTTAATTCATGGACGATGGGATTTTTCCTGAGACGTATACAGTCGTCTGGCGTTAGTTCACACAATCATGTCAACATTTACCCAAGTTGTTGTCTGTGTGTAATATGAAGAAGAAAAATAGTGTTTTTACGTTTGGACTCTCAGTATTACATCTCTTCGACAAGCTATATCGTCTGGTGGTAATCATAGAATATAATATAAAAGTGTAATAGACAGTCGCCTTTCCAGATAATATATTAAGGGGATAGTACAATGTTGGTAAATGTAGAGCACCTCATTCCTCCAAATTATCCCAAGCAACAGGACGCCATTATTGTTGTTATTTAATCTGTTCCTGTTTCCTGGCATACTTTGGAGGAATCAAGGCACTCCAATGTACCAAAAAGATAGTAAAAAAATTGAGGGTAAATTAGTCCTTCAAATATTGCCACGAAACATCCATCACCTGTATGGATGGAGCTTGTTTCGTGGCATGGTTAGGAGGAATCAGAAGCCTCAAATGTTCATATAATGATCATAGGGTCCTTAATCAATACAGACTGGGGGTGAGAGTTGGTGAGGCGGTGTGGACTGAGAAAGGCGATGGTATAGTCAATGTATGTCAAACCAATAAAATACCTACCCAGTAATGGTATAGTCAATGTAGCCTATGTCAAACCAATAAAATACCCACCCTGTAATAATGAGTTGTGGACAAGATAATAAAACAACGCCTATAGATTATGTTTGTTGTGTAGCATCTATCACTGCCTCTGTATTTCATCAATATAAAAATTCAATAGTCCCAGTGAATAAATCTGCGGAGTACCAGCATAACATTTCAATACACACACACACACACACACACACACACACACACACACACACACACACACACACACACACACACACACCTATAATATGATGTGTTTCCTTGTAATATATCAGCATAGCAAACAGGATTATGAAAACAAAATCACCACAGCACATAACAATAATTCGACACGAACACGCAACCTGTTAATTAAATAGGTCACTGTCGGAGTAAGAGTAAGATATATATAGTGTGTGCCACGAAAAAATATGTTTGTCGATGTAGATAATAGGAGTCTATCGTGGAATACTAGTTTTGTTTATATTATAAGCCTGGACTAACACTAGACGATTGAATGGCAGAAAAATCAACTTTTGTCCAAGAGTTACTAATAAAACTTTTCTTCAGGGGATATTCTCGTGTTGGTAACTTGGAAGGCTAATGATTCCTCCTATAACTATACCAGGAAAAATAATTATGCCCTATGGGGTACTTAGTAACAGAGGATCTTTTACGTGGTATAGTTTGGAGGAATCAGAGACGTTCCATTTCACCAACCAAAAAAAAGAATCTATCTATCTCCCCATAAGCTGCAGTTTCATGATAAATTTGAGTCTTATTTCCTCTATACACACTGGCGAAAACTTGAATGTAGAAGATCATCACAATACATCCTCAACCACTCAACTACACACACACACACACACACACACACACACACACACACACACACACACACACACACACACACACACACACACACACACACACACACACACACACACACACACAAAACGGACAAGACTACGATGTTTGTGTAAAAACATAGGTTGTGTTATATACTTGATGCACTGGAGGGATGTTAGCATGACAAACTACAGACTTGGCGACAACGTATCCTTCACATAGCATAGCATAACATAGTCCTGTGTATATGGACTCTCCATAAGAAAACAAAAACATAAAACTTCCAGGTTCTTTTCTTATTACAGTTATAATTATAATATGGTTATGTAGAGTTTAATACGAGGTTATGGTACGGAGGGAAAAACACTCCTTTTTTTTTCGTTGTTTCTTCGTCCACACATTAGACAAGATATAATACACTTTGCAGGTCATAGGGGTGATCTTTTATGTGTGTGTGTATGTGTGTGTGTGTGTGTGAGTGTGTGTGTGTGTGTGTGTTAATAGAGTAAAGAGCGTAACTAGTGTAAGAGGAAGATAGGACGATAAAGCCTGTAAAGATAGGAAAGGCAAAGGGAGGGAGAGAGCAAGTTCCATTCTATCCATTAATTAAGATCTTTTTCTCCCTTTTGTGCCAATGCAATTAGTCAGTCAGCTAGTCAGACAGTTATTCAGTCAGTCAGTTGGTCAGTCAGACAGTTAGTTGGTCAATTATTCAGTTAGTCAGTTAGTCAATCAGTCAGTCAGTTAGTTGGTCAATTATTCAGTTAGTCTGTTAGTAGTTGGTCAGTTAGTCAGTTAGTTAGTAAGAACCTTAGTATTATATTAGAGGCTGGTTGCATTTTGTGTCATTTTGAATGGAAAGTTAATTAAGTACATTAAAAAAATACCCTTTTTTAACTATTCCCAAAAAAATTCCGTAAACATCTTACATTCCCATCTTGTTCCCTGGGATGTAATAATAATCATATTTGGCTGCTTAGTTAGTCTAATAAAATCACATCATTATAACCCAAAGTGCAACCAACCAACCAACCAGCCTAGCACTGACTACTACACTTAGTACTACTATTACTAATCTTATTATTATTATTATTACCACAACTAATCCATCCACAAATTCCCTACCATCTTCCTACCACCATCACCACCACCACCACTTTCTTCTTCTCCACAATGTTGTTATCTTTTTATTTTATTTTTACGTTTGTGTACATTTCATTTTATTTCGAGTTTTATGGTGATTGATTATTTTTAGTGTACGTGGTCGCACTGCCTATTATATATATTTATCTACGTGTTTTACGGTTTGTCTCATAATTATATATATATACGTCTGGAACCAATACTGTACATCTGTGTCAGCACATCACCAAAATCATCGTCAGTCAGTATTAAAATCAAAAAAATTATCCAGAAAGGTGACGATGGATGGCCTTTACGATGGTTCCATAGACACTAACTAACTATATAATTATACCCTTTGGAGCCATCGTTGAGGTCATCGTCATCATTGTCTGGTCCAGTGAATCCCTAAACTTTCTTCTCATCGTGACACCAAAAAAAAAAAAAAAAAAAAAAGTACTTAGGATATTCTGACCTGGTACTGTAGGTGTGAGGTATTGGTTCCTAACATACTATCGGGGGCACCCAATACACTTACTATAGCAGCAAGAAAACTTATTATATATATTCTATCTTACGCAGCAGCTGTCGTTGTTGTTGTTGTTGTTGTTGTTGTTGTTGTTATTATTGTTGTTGGTGGTGTTGATGTTATTGTTGTACTTGTTGTCGTCGTCTTCTATCTCCTATGTGTTTAAGTTTCGCCGATATACATGTGCTCTCACAACTGACCCCTCAGATCTATCTACTGGGTCACTCACAATGCGACACCTCCACTCACTCACTCACTCACTCACTCACTCACCTCCTTCCGGTGTTCGTGTGTGTGTGTGTGTGTGTGTGTGTGTGTGTGTGTGTGTGTGTGTGTGTGTGTGTGTGTGTGTGAACGTGTGAGAGAGAGAGAGAGAGGGAGAGAGAGAGAGAGAGAGAGAGAGAGAGAGAGAGAGAGAGAGAGAGAGAGAGAGAGAGAGAGAGAGAGAGAGAGTGTGTATGTTTGATGTGTCCAATATGTAAGAGCCACTTACTGTTTTCTCAGTGTCCCTCGTGCCACTCACCACCTGCTTGTCTCTTAATTAAGGGGATAATACACTTTTGGTACATTAGAGCACCTTGATCCCTCCAAAGTATGCCAGGAAACAGGACCAGAAGAACAAAAATTATGGTAGCCTGTTGTTTAGAATAATTTGGAGAAATCAGTTGCTTCAGATCTACCAACACTGTACTCTCCCCTTAACATCTCGTATATCGATGTTTACTGCTACGAATAATGTTGCAACATGAAATCTCAAGTATTATTTTACATCACGACTCGTGTTCCAAAGATAACATTATGGTAGGTAGTTATATTAAACCAGTCTCAGTAAAATGTAAAAAACAACATCTGTAATTGGATCACAGTTTAGAAAAGAATTTCTCATACTTGTGAATTATACATTATTATGACCACGCAGGTTGCAGCAATAATTCCTTTATTATCATTATTTTTGCTATGACGCCAGATGTGTTTACCTTTCTTTACCTGGTTGATGCTTCTGTGTAACCGCTGTTGTTAGGCTTTGTTACAACCCGTGCCCTGCCCCAAACTCTATTTTCCCACTTTTTGATGGTGCACCAGCTGATTATTGCAAGTCTCAGTGCTGACAGGAGGCAAACCCACCAGTCCCGACCCACTCTCCTCCCAGTTGGTGTTTCCCGCCTCGAGCACTCTCGAGTCAGTCATCGGAGTCAGAGGCAGAGAGCAGTGTGGGACGAGGCTATAATATGCCTGGTGGTCGGGCATGTATTGCTCAGCAGTCATGTTGCCTACGGCCTACCTAAGCTTGCCTCTCAATCCCAGCTCCTCCTCCACCACCTTCACCCCGATATCCACTGCTCCACCATCCTCCCTCCTCCTCCACTAGGACGCGGCAGCACCCCAGGATCCCAGGCTGAACGGCAACACCACAGAAGTTGAGGGTCCCAGTAGCCGCTACCTGGCCACCGAGTCCCCTCCCAGTATGTTCAACAAGGTAGGCGCCTGTGTGGCACCACTGATGTCAAGATTTCAACACTCGTGCACTACAGGAGCACAGACTCCCTCTTTCCCTCCCTTCACAATCCCTTCAGATGTACTAACACCTTTACCCCCCCCCCACCAACTCTCTCTCTCTCTCTCTCTCTCTTTCTCTCTGGTAGACTTCTTCCTCAGTACCCTCCCTTCGACGTCACACCAGTTGTTATGCTCGGCAGAAAAGCAAGAGTATTTGTAAAAAGTCAATCCAATATTTAGTGAACACTAGCACTTTGCTAAACAACAAAAATTTACACTTGGCCAGTCACAACAGGCACACTACAGTTCTACAGCCTCCCCCCCCCCTCCCTCCCTCCCTCCCTCCCCACACACTCAGTCTCATACAAGTCATGACTCTAAATGTACTAATGAAATAAATGAAGATGTAATCCCTTCCCGACGACTAAGTCAACAACTACGTCCCTTTTCTACCCTATTACTAGTGTGTGTGTGTGTGTGTCTGTGTGTGTGTCAAGTCACCGTACACCACGCTAACCTGGATATTGAATTGTGTGAAACTAACTCATTATGATTGTGTAACAGCATTACAGGTTTATGCTTTGCAAATGTTTTACTTAGTTCGTTGTCGGTTTGCAAAAGTGATTCATAAATGCAAGTTTTATGCACCTGTACTGTAGTTGTTTACCAAAAGAAATCACCTGTTGTGTAAATATTAAAATAGTAATGTAAATGTTAGGATCACATAGTTAAAGATCAGCTGCTTTTGAGGTATCGACTACTATTTAACGTATAATGGTTGGTTAGGACGATGTCATTGATGTGAGGAGAGGCTCGTTAGATTATCATTATAATACAATGATGTCTTTGGTAGTACAGCTACTCAAAAGCAGCTTGCTGGTGACTTAACTTAAGAATGAATCCAATAAAGTCAGAGCATGACTTGAGTCACCAGCAGTCATTCAGTCAGTCAGTCAGATAATCAATCAGTCCACTGCTGGCAGGCTCGAGGCATGAATATTGAGCACCAAAAGTAGTAATGTTTTCTGTTGTATTTTTATTTAGTTATATTTTGTTTGCCTGGTCACAAAACCAAATTACTATCTGTCTATACTCAGAGAGAGAGAGGAAGAGACCTTCCCGCACTGAAAACCCAACCCTACCACACATTCCAAGAAGTCAAGTTCGGAGAAGACCTAAATTAAGGTAAAAAAAATAATAATGGCACTAGATCTTGGATTTTGTTGTTGTTGCACTGTCAAGAAGCCACCAAGGCAACGCCCGCTCACCCACCTGCCCTTAGTCACATACAATTATCACATACTAGGAAGTAACTATAACAATTTGAGGTGGTTCACGGTCAAGGCAAACAAATGAACTTTTTTCGTTATTATTTATTTCTTCTTTGTGAACTTAAAGTAAGTCATGTTCGGGGTCAGATTATTCTTACCAGTGAAGATCTTTCGGTACATCTGAAAACAGCGACATTTTCTCGTCTTAAGCAAATAATAATCGTCATGTTTGAATAAATTCTGTATATAATAATAAGAAGTACAAGTAAAAACTTTCTCCTACCCATAATAACCTGTACGACCAATGAATTATCTCAGCAATTACCATAATTACCTCTTCATGTCCCGAATAGCTACACTCGCATCATTTAATACAAACTAGGATAAAACTATTTCAAGATTTCAAATTGACAGAACTCAGCAGAACTCAAAGCATTTTTCTTAAAGCTCAAGAATAATCTTATGGAACTATAGAATCGAATATATTATTGTCGAAGTAGATTACAAGACACAATAAATCTTCACCGTGAACGTGAACCAACCTCTGGAGTGAACTTTACTGGTGGCCAACTACACAGAGCCAGTAGTTGTTACACATATTATTAAACAGTTAGTCCGCTGGAGGCGCTTTAAGGTTAACACAGGTACCAACACAGTCCATGGGTCTTTAAGGTTAACACAGGTACCAACACAGTCCAGGTCTTTAAGGTTAACACAGGTACCAACACAGTCCAGGTCTTTAAGGCTAACACAGGTACCAACACAGTCCATGGGTCTTTAAGGCTAACACAGGTACCAACACAGTCCAGGTCTATAAGGTTAACACAGGTACCAACACAGTCCAGGTCTTCCTCTCATGTTGGTACAGTCACAAGCATAAACAAGTGTCAACTGCCTCACAGGTTAGGTAATCTTTTCACTTGTTATAGATAATTATTTTTGTTTGCCATCAGTGATACATGGTTCTGGTAGTAACTGGTGTTTGTTCTAGAGCAGTATAATATTTGGCTACAGTAAAACAAACGAACGTATTATATTGTATGCTCCAGTAAAAGCCAAGGTTCTATATTTCAGTTGCACACGTGAGTTTTCCAATCCTAATGAGCTTTAGAACAAATTGACATTCTTTGTTTCCTCGGGTTTTCCAATAACTTCAAAATTACGTTATAGTTGAACCGGTGTCCGCAGACACGACTTTACGCCTGACTGTACCTTTTCGTGACGCTAAGAGTCTGCCGAGCAACACCTGGTGACTGAGTGTGTTGTTGTTGTTGTTGTTGTTGTTGTCGTCGTGTAGTGTTGTGGTCACACACACGAGGCCAACCTGGTTACCAACTTCAAGACTGGACACCAACTCTTTTATGATCTTTCCTTGCTGCACCTCAGTCACTGTGTGTGTGTGTGTGTGTGTGTGTGTGTGTGTGTGTGTGTGTGTGTGTCTTAGAGTGTGTGTGTGTGTGACGTTTCTGTCAATTTGTGCATGCCAGTGTGGCGTTAGCTCGCGCGCGCGTGGGTATGCGTGTGAGACTGTGAGTGCCGACACACTAATCTGCCCCCATCTGACCGTGTGCCGCCTTCTCCTCTTCCACCTTCTCCTCCTCCTCTTCCTCCTCCTCTTCCTCCTCTTCCTACACTTCCTCCTCCTCCTCTTCCTCCTCCTCCTCCTGACCTGACTGCCCATCTCGTGACTCCGGCCCAGGGACACCCTATTACAATGATCACACCAGCATGTTTTTCATTCGTCCTCCGTCCTCAGTCTTTGGATCAATATTACTCCTTTTAAAATCTTTCAACACTCTTATACACTAGACTCATGTATGAGGAGAAACTTTTCCATTTTAAGTAGAGTCGTCTGAGGTTATCCAAAGTAAAAAATAAAAAATACTAAGTAAGGATGTTATCAAGTACAGAATGTTCTTCATTCTGAGCTGGACGACGAAAATAAATCTTAATTCAACTGGAGGATGGGAAAATATGCCAGTGTGATACCCGCTTTAAAAGAATAGTCATGTGTTGTCACTTGAAGTTTTCCTTGTTTCATTTCTCATTACTCGTCGTATGTAAACGTTTGTACATGTTGATTACCTCAAATAATCTGCGTCACACTGACAAAGGTCGAGTCTGTCATCTAAGTAACTGATAGTGTTGGTGAAATAGTCTCGTCCAACATACAGTAATTATCAAGAGGAAATAATAGATTGAAGAGTGGGAAGCTGGTACATGAAAATAACTCTCCTCGGCCTACAGCTTGATGGCGTAGACTCGAGTACCTTCCCTACAAATATAATACAACCGCAACTCATTCTATAATATTGTGCTGACATTATCGGCTGGTCTGAGTGCCAGTTCATTTTCCTTGGATCTTAAAAATAATCTTATAGAGAATATCTTACCAAAAACTAAAATATGACACTGCCTAGAGATGGGTGCAACAAGATACTTTAAGAGGAGAGTCACTTGTTGGTGAATTGAAAGACTTCTGATTCCTCCAAACTATGCCACGAAACAGATTCCCCATTAGTACCATTGAGGGTGTCTATTTTCTGGCATAGTTTGGAGGACTCGGTACCCTTCCAATTTACCAACAAGAAAATATCCCCTTCAAGATAGCTCTCAGTATCTGCTGTTGTACTCTGGCCTTATAAAAACCACTTGTACATCAGTGATTCAGAATACAAAGTCATAGAGACACTGGCATTGACTCTGGCACTCAATTGGTTAAACCGTGAAAATATTTATCAAGCTTCCAGTCGGTGTGTATAAGGCCGTAACTCCGATTACTATACCATTCGTCTATGGTTTGCAATTATTCTTCCCTTCCACATCAATTATTTCTCGCTCACTTTATATGAAAGAACGAATAACGCCTTTTTATTTCAAATACCGCTTTCATTACTTTATCCTTTTCTGAGGGAGCTCCAATATATTCTCTTCTTCCTTTTCTGAAACTTTGATATATTTCTTCTGTCGTTTCAGACGGAAAGGCTTTGACGGAATTATGTCACAAGACGTGTACACTGACTTCACTTTATTTGCTTCTTTGACAACTCAACTTTTTCCCCATACCATGAGTTCACTCCGCCTTGCCAATCATTCCTCTGACTGCCACCACTGTGTTACAGTGAGTGAAAGCAGCGACATTATTACTACGCCGCCATATTCTTTTCACAAGGTCCATAGAACCTACAGTATTATAATATTTACATTGCTTGCCATCTGGTGACAGTGATGGAAACGTCTAATACGTATGTTCCATGGTATATGAGAGAAATACAAGTGACATGGGAATGCAGGTTTGAGAGGTAACATCATCTATTTTATGAGTTTTTTTGTGATGAGAATGGATGAAGGGCTTAGGTATCCATCAGTGGTGTGTCTTTGTACTGCCTCCTCTTGCACACTCTCTCACAGAACGCTACAGTGTAAATTTTCTTATCAAATCAACACCACGATATATAACAGTTTCAGGCAGTCCGATGTGGGGGGTTCCTGGAGCATTATTATTATTATTATTATTCTGCCGAGAGGTCTGCATGTGTTGTGCATGACACACACGCTGCACTCACTGACACCCGGCCCACACTAGTCTCAGGCATTGTATGTTTTGTTTACCCAGCCACTGTCTCACACAGGCTGCAGCACCAACACCAATTCACACATTAACTGCGTGTTTGTCTTTTTTTCTAATGTGCTATACAACTTTTTGTTATCACACTCACTCGATTTTGATCTCATCATTATCAGAGTTATTCACTTCACTACCGATGTCTGCCACTGTGAATTATCCCCGTCCGCCGAGCAGTGATAAGATACAGGCACTAATTCCCACTGTCCCTTGTTTACCACTGTTTATTTCTCCCCGCATAGTGATAAAACGAAGGCTTCTGTTTCATCACCGTCAATTGTTTGGCAATGTTTTGATATTTTATTTATACTTCCCGTTGCATACAGTTATAAAATGAAGGCTTTAGTCCCCACCGTCCCTTGTCCTTATATGTTTTTTGCTTTATATTTACTCTCCCTGGCGTACAGTAATAAGATCAAGTCGTCAGTGCCCGCTGTCCCTCGTTTTGTGTTGACTTCCTGGTCCTAGCGAGTAACAACAGCTCACCTCCTGGCCCTCCTCAATAATGTACTGATTATTTTATCTATCAGACAACAACTGCCCGCTAGCCCTCCTTTCTCCCCAACCCACTTCTTCACACTCCTGCTCTTTTTCTTTACATATCTTTCCCATGACTTCACACGCTTTTACCTCTTCACATGCCGTCCCCTCCACCATTTATGCCTTCCCCTCTATCTTCATATGTATTCCCCTCTTCTCACATGTCTTCCCTTCTTCCTTCACATGTCTTCCCCTCTTTCTTCACATGCCTTCCTCTATTTTCACTTTCCTTCCCCTCTTTTCACATGTCTTTCGTTCGCCTCTTCATAGGGCAAAACTTTTTCTCCGACTGCTCATGCTATTTCCCTCCCGAGAGGCTGATAAGACAGTGAATCAGAACTTGTTACTAATAAGATTCGATGAAAAATAGAATCCACCGACATATTATTTTAAACACACGCCATTTGAAGATTCCCTTTTGTCACGATTACCTAATTGTTACTTCTGACATAATAATTACTTGTATCTAATTCGTGTCCCTGACCTAAAGTACCAAAAACGTTCCCAGTAGAGTAAGGAAGATAAACAAACATTCCCCATCTAGTTCATCCATCATATACGACCCCTGTTATGGAACTATAAACAAACCTGACCCATAAGAATAATTTAATACAGCCTTACATCCCATGAGTTGGTCCTTTCCACAACACGAACTCATTATAACGAAGGATTAGAAATTCTCACTGCCACAGCCTCGTCTTTCTTGATGTTCTCTCATTTCCTACTGTAATACACAGTTGTACAGTCGGCAAAAAAAGTTTCGTTACCACCCCTACGTTAATTTTAACATCGGTAAGCGGGGTAGGGTTGGTACCCCGCCGACTGGGCACCTGGTGCCTCGTGTCATCCGAGCCCATAATAATACTCGGGCCGCGGCAGTGACAATTTTTTTATATCAAAAGTTTAGCTGATTTTAAATTAAATTTTGAGTGTTCAAGAACTCTTACTATTCAACTATTCATTAATAAACATAAGGAAATACGTTTGAGTATTTTAGAACAAGAATAACCGTGAAATACCCAGAAACAGCACTGGGTGAAACAACGTCATCTCTGCTTGCTTATCCATGAGGCACTGAGGGACGGAGGTTGACGGAGGTATATAAGACACTCGCGTCACACCTGACTCGCCAGTCAGGTGTACCAACATTACATCACACTGTTAAAAGGATGGTAACGAAACTTTTTTTGCCGACTGTACATCGACTTCTCCTGTTTGTTTCTCTCTGCTGTTTAAATGTCAATAAGTGTTTTATCATTACTCTCTCTCTCTCTCTCTCTCTCTCTCTCTCTCTCTCTCTCTCTCTCTCTCTCTCTCTCTCAATTATCTTGCCTATTTGACTGGCCATCCCACATCATGCTATATTTACAGTGTTCACAATGCAATCTGTTTACCATAAAAAATCGAACTGCTTCTCTGCCACATACGGTAATTTTTGTCTAAACCTTTGACAGCCCAGAGTTCAGTTAGCCTATGTTCTGTAGACAGATATTGTACATTTATGCCTTCAACTCTCTTGTCATTATAATACATACAGTTACCACCATCAATCAAGTCTACCAGTGCCACTCCAAGTTACGTGGGTTATTTATTGTGCTGATCGGTTGTGTTCTTACGTGGCAAAACTGAATTAAATTTTAATATGTAGGTCTATAACCCAGAAAGACTAATAGAGTATGGGAGGTGGCAGCTATTTTTTATTTATTTATTTTTCTTAAACCACGAGTACTTATTATCTATTACACTGTACAAAACGCTGCTGAGTACAATTTTTATATCGGTGTGCGTGGGGCAAGGACAGAGGTGATGGGCATTTTTTTTTTTTTTTTTTTTTTTTTTCAATTTAAGTCAATCGATTTTTCTCAGCCAATCGCATGTGAAAGAAACAAATACTGCCAATCCGAACAATGAGCCCAATACTTCTTCTAAGTAACTGTATACAAGAGTGTAAACATCCCACTTGCATACATACAGAAGGGACAGGAATGGAGTAGCTGGAGTTACACACAGCATGAAGATTATTTCCATTGACATCTGCCTCCATCGTGTGATTGAATAGAATAATTATCAGTTTCTTGCTTATCTTGTCTTCTGCCGATACCACTCAATATAGCGCTAACGCTCTTCTGTACATTGGCCTAAAAGCAAATAATATCGGGATAATCAGTTTTTGCGAAGAAGAGCATGATGTGATAAACAGAGAGGGAAAACTGTCCTATGTAACTACGGTTGTTCATTCACGTTGCCATTCTTTAAATTTAATTCCGGGAACGAAACCCACGAGAGTATAAAATTATCATCCACCATCATTTTGCCTTGATGGTTTAGAGTTGCTGGGTTACATGTAAGTCCAGATAAAACAAGTAAAAAGGCAAATACTGACAAAAAAACAAAATACTTTATTGCTTCGCGTCAGTCGGCCAGGGGTTAGGCAGACCCCACACGATTGTCATTTCTGTCCTGTTGACAATAAATATTACTGGTTATAAAGTTTTGATGAAAAGCATAGTGAGCATTAAGATGTTAACCCTCTCACTTCTGGAATCAACCTGGACACAACACCAGTGACAGCCGATTTGGGGCCAAGCAAAAGTTTAATTTCGAAGCCTATTCGCCAATAGAATATATTTACATAAACATATAACATATTAACCACTTCGCGATTTAAAATGTATACCATTTTCATGCGAAACGTAAGAATTAAGATACCTGTAATTAGACATTGTATTTGGAATGAACTACGTCGTTCTAAATAATGTTTTAATTACAGTACTTAGTATGACCGACTCATGCAGGAATCAAAGCCGAATTTCATCAGTTTTCTAATTTAAAAATTTATAAGAAATTTGGATCAACAAAGAGCACTATGACCTGATTTTTTTAATATTGATCACTTGATTTCCTCAGTGACTTTTACTAATACATTTATACACTTGTAACCAGATTGCAGAACTCAAGGCCCAATTTTTCTTTTGAAAACAAATTTTCAAGCTACGCGTTCATAAAAATAATTACATTTCCTTTCATATTGGCCACTCAAATTTTCAAATATGCTCATAAGTAGACAACAGTTTTATTGGTTTATACTGTGTAAATAAGTAACTGTTCAATGATGTCTCAGAAAGGGCAACTGTACTGGTTCCTTATAACTTGTCAAATTGTTCATATAGGTAGGAAAAGCATTTACATAGATATGCATTGTTTCACACTTTTCAATAATACATTAAATGATGACTAATTCATTGAAAAATCATGATTTAGGGCAGAATGGTGGAGGAGCAATGGGTTTAAATACCTCCCACACCCCGCCTCAAAGGTTGCCTGCTCGGCAGACACTGAGGTATGTCATGTCTTGGGCTTTTTGACCCAGAGTAGAAGTAGAGTTGTCTGTTCGTTGATGTAACTCTACTTTGCACATTTCACCAACGAAAAACTTATACTTTTCACAGCATTTTACGATTTTAGACAAATATCCTTGTATTTAATTGGTCCAAAGGATGCATCTGGCTTTACTGGGTACCTCGAATACAACTTATGTTGGAGACAAAACGCGTCATCAGGAACGAGAGGGTTAATATTCTTGATAAAAAATCCACAAACAAGTCCAGACAAATGATGTTAAGATATACGAAGGTTGATAAAATGATCAGTGTGAATGTGAAAAAATTGCGATCATCATAAGAGCACGGTGAATTTATAGAAGTTAAATAGTATGGGTTTATATATTAGTGTCAAAATGTGTGTGTGTTGTAGGCATATCCAGAGTAGGTGGTGACAGGAATAGGCTACAGGAAGGGTATAGGTATATTATTCCCTCATTAGAATAGGAGAAGAACCACATAACATTACAGTGAGGTGTTTACGTTTTTCAGTAATCGAGCATAACATTATACGGCAATAAGATAAGTGAAAATATAAGGTTAGCGAATTCATAATCTGGTGTATTTGTTGGTTTGTTACACTTGTAGGTTGGTGGCATATGTCGAAATGGACTATTAGTGTTTGTGAAATAAATAGCTTACAGATTTTTCTTTTAAGAGTGAAAGAGAGAAAATGTTTGATACATGGAACAAAGTGTAAATAATTACTAATCATGAATTATGATTTCCAGTGTGATTGTAAGCTAAAATATCTGTGGGTGTATTTGTAAAGCAACTTATATTGCTCTGACATTGAAAAGCAATTGTCGTTCCGGAAGGTGTGTGTGTGGTTCTGTGTGTGTGTGACTTGTCCTCTGACGCAGCTATCTGTGGTTGTGGAACATTTTAATCATTTTTAAGGAACCACCATGCATTATACTCGTCACTGTGTGTGTATTACTAATATCACGGTGAGGTGAAATCTGTATAGTTTCGTAACAATACAATGGAGAGAGTGAAGACAGTAGCTGATGAGGATGTAATTGCAGCCAGGTCCTCACAGTCTGCATCGTAGCCTATAGAGTTGGGCGAGTGGTATGAAGCAGTGGTTGAAGTTATGGTTAGTGGTACAGTAGATGATGAAGCAGTGTGTGGTGAAGTGGCAAGTATAGCAAGCAAAGGAATGTCCTAAGCAAATGTGGTACGAAGATCCCGTAGATTGGAGGGTTCGGTAAGGGTAGTGAGTGTGACGGGGAAGTGTAGTAGGAATTAAAGGTTGAGGGAGAAGGATGGATATGTACTGTATGTAAGCAAGGTTAGACGGCAGAGTGGGTTAGACGGCAGGAAGGTGTGTCAGGAAGGGAGGGGTTGGGGAGGGGGGAGAGTGAGTTGGGACATAGAGGGTGCGTGCGTGCGTGCGTGCGTGCGGGCGAGGACAGACAGACGGGCGTGGCGAGGGTATTACAGTACTGCCACTACTACTTCTCCTCCTCCTCCTCCTCCTCCTACTACTACTACTACTACTACTTCTACTACTACTACATGATTGTATGTGGGTTGGGATGGCAGCAGAGCCGTGGTGGTGACGGAGTATACCGCTCTCTTCTAGGAGGAGGGAGGTGAGGAGGGCGCCAAGGCTGAACAAATCCCGCTCCGTTCCAAACCTTCATCGTAACAAATTATTTTTCCTAAGTGAATTTAATCTGCTACATTATTTTGCACGCAGGTGAGTTGGTGAGTTGTTGTTTTCATTTGATTTCCCTAATTTTTTTTGAGCTACTTATTTCTCCTTTCATCCTTTCCGCTTTAACCCACCACGTTTTTCTAATCATTATTGCTTATATACGATTGATTGCTGCTTTATATTGATATTATTTTCGTTGTTGGTTGTTTCTTTTTTTTTTCGACACGAGTATCAGGATATGGTACTTTAAGGAGGCAATAATTATGTCGGTGACTAGGGGGCTACCTATTCCTCCAACCTGTGACAGGAAACAGGTTCTCTTATAGTTTAGTTGGCTTGGTCTGTTTTGTAGCATAGTATTGGAGCAATCAGTAGCCTCCTATTCTCCGACAAATTACTCGTCCCCTTAATTAACTAACTAACACAACCCTCCCTCTCTGTGATCGGGGAAAGTTTCATCGTATTATCCCGCCTTGTGTAACTAACTTTAATTATTATATATATTATAGCCTATACAATGTGTGTACCTCCTAACCCGTATAATATTACTACTACTATTATTTCTACTACTACTACTACAACTATTACTACTACTACTATTAATACTTCATGTGTGACTAACCCAACCAGGGTGCGTTTTCTGTGTTTAACTTTGATCGGATACTTCGCTACCGTAGTAATGCACGAGTGTCTCAACTGGATCTTTTTTTTATTGTTTTTTTAATCCGTGTTCGTCTGGATGGTTATCGTATCCTGTGTCTCTCTCTATTTACCAAACTACTTAAGCGGTGTGTGTTCACTCATCATTTCGACTGATTTCCTTGTGTTTTCCATTGTTTTCCCTCTCTTGTTTCTCTGACCCACCCCACCACCCCCTCCCCTCCGCCACCCCAGAGCAGTACCAGGTGTGTGTGTGTGTGTGTGTGTGTGTGTGTGTGTGTGTGTGTGTGTGTGTGTGTGAGAGAGAGAGAGAGAGTGTGTGTGTACTCGTGCGTGTGCGTGTATGTATGTGTGTGTGTTCCGTACCAGGGTAACCTCCACACACTTATTACACCTCGCTAACACAGTAATGCTTTAACTAACTAACTAGCTAACTAACTAACTAACTAACAGCTCCACCGGTCTTCATATAGGATTCGGCTCAACAAACAAACAAACAAACAACCTTCACCATAGAGTGTTGACCCAGGGAACAAAAAAGGAAAACAAAAAAACAGTATTATTATTATTTACCATCAGCCTTGACAACCACCAAACTTTTAAAAAATCAAATCAGGTTTATGTAAATGCAAACATAGTAACACTTCTCGGTTCGATTGATATAAAGTTTCATAAAAATAACTTCTCGATTGGTTTAATACTCACTTCCATAACTATAACTATATATTATTATGAATGAAGTACTAGTCTTGTGCAGGTATAATTAGGATGATTCTCTTGGGATGTCAACACTGAGTGAGTGAGGGGTGGGTGGCAGAGTATTATTAAAGTATTATACTGTAGTTCTGAAGCAGCAACAGCAGCAGTATTACCGTGAGCCTACTTAGAGACTTATGGTGGTATTATGAGAACAAGGGAAGGTAAATACTGCACGGATCTGTATTCTTTCAAGCTGTATTATCACATCATAGAGAGAGAGGATGTGTAACACTGACATTTCATGGGTACAAAAAACAAACAAACAAAAACTGTACCAAAGAATAATTATTTTCAAAATTCTGATAGTTTTCTCCTGGGTGGATTGTAACCATCTCATATTCAGATTTAGTTCAAAGAATGAGTGCAGCAGTACCCACCTTGTTTACATTTTCTCAGGCTCGTTAATTAGAATTCAGACTACAGAACGGTTTGCACTGACTGGGACGAGATTTTAGGCAGACTTGCAGAACCAGGGGACTGAATAACTGAAGCACAAAAGATGATCAACGCCACGTGTGCGTCAATCGAGCCTGAGCGTAAATAATACCACCTTTATTAGATGGCCAGGGAGGCATGGTAGCGTGAGAAAGAAGAGGTGGACTCAATTTTTAAGTTTGCTTTCCTCACCTTTAAAGTTACAGACGTCCACACCAAAATATTTGGTTTACTCTTAGTGCAATGACGCATGTAAAATTTAAATATTTATCTACAATACAATAGATTTTCAAAATCTTATGTACTACAATAATTCACCTGAGGGGAAATTAAATTCAACGACAAAGCTCATCTGATCATTTCCCTGTGTTACATAAAATTCAAGTTTATTTACGACCCCTCACCATTACCGATGCTAACAAAATATCCGTGACGTATAGCTCAATAGTGAAGGTTTCCATGATGGTATAATGCTTACTTGTCCCATAGCCAGACTCTCCTTTCTCAACATGCCAACCCTATATTAGTTATAGCTACAATTACTAGAGTCGATACAGAAACTATTTAACCTGAACCGCTGGAAGAGACAAAGGTTCATACATAACCCACTAGCTAGCATTACTCTCATGTTAGTCACTCAAGGTTCAATCATGTGGATGGTTGCCACTGACTGACGCGACTGAGTGGCAAAACATCATTCCAAGTTTATGTACAGTCACGTCCAATAGTCCTACACAACATCTTTGAATGAAACGGCCTGGAAAAATGACGCGAAGTTACTGTATAGCTGCTTGTCTCTGTAATATTGGTTCATAAGATTCACTCATGTGGCCCATATTCATTCAACTAAGACAGGATTTTGAACAGTGACTGTACATAATTATAAAGTAATAAGAAATGAAGGCCAGAACGTGATAGACCCCACGTGTGTCAGTTGGCCCTGAGGGTGGTACTAGTCCATTGAATCCACTCACTGGTATACATTCCAATACACAGGCACATTTTCCTTCCTCCTCTGTTCTCAGGTCACAGTGTCTTTGCTGTGTCTAGATTCACGTGTGTCCTTCCCCCGTTGTAAAACAAGTTGGGGAATGGCGAATATCTTTCAGCTGGAACAAAGGATGAAAGAAAATGTGCAAGTGGTTGTGATATCCACTCAGTTAATTAAGTTGTGATTGATTTTGGGGAAAATTATTATGGACGAATTTCTGATCAAGCCCGATGCACTGGAAATGTGATACTAAGTATACGATACCCAAAATGACTACTATATTCCTAGTTACCCCGACAATTCAAGGAAACACCACAAACACGATTCCAATCACTCCACCCGATCGATAATCATACAACTTCAATCTCGAAATAATAGAAATACACCTGACTGTGTTACACAATAGCTCGATTTAAAACTTTCAACTCATCTTATGTTTGTCTCATTTGCCGCTGCCTGTATGCCGTATGCTCCCTCCCTCCTCCTGCACCATCATAACTCAGTGACCTTTAGCGGAAATAATAAAACTAATGGGACGAACAGTCATGGAATGGGAGACAAGACACGTTTTGCAGGACGAGTAAAGCATACAACCTTGACAAGCAATGCATCTTTCAAACAACAGTACGCTATTCTTTGACAACCAGTCTGCCAGAAACTGTACATTCCTTCAAGATTTCAAGTTTATAAAGTCAATTGTTGTCAAAATCTCAATCTCATGGGGACTTCCAAACGCTTCAGAGATTTTCAATGTTTTGCTTAAAGATTGGATACGTTTTTTTTTTTTTTTTTTTCAGTGGTCGGGACTTAATCATCCCAATTACTCTGACGCTTATAATAGAAAGACTAGTGTAATGAGTTTAAGGATCTATTAAGTTTGTCCTACACGACATTATATTGTATCGTTCATGTATTGTAAGATAAGATGTGAAACGCGTCATCAAGTGTAAGGAGTTATTATGAGTTGAGAAAGAAAAAACAAAGCTAATTTTCAAATACTTCTGTAGTTATTTAACAATATACATTGTTTTACTCTCACATCTTTCGTTAACTTGGTTTGATATTACGAGACGTACAGTATGGTTACTTAAATTAATATAGATACTGGGGCCCATTCTCTGATAAACAAGTCACACGTTACCGAAATCAATCCGTTTTGGGGGTTACCTGTAAGTGCTAATATTGTCTTAAAATTAAATTAATACTTTAATGGATGATGACGGTGGACTGGAGAGAGGCGGGTGAGTGAATGAGAGAGGCCTCCTTCACCACCAACCAGACAAGTTACTACTGTACTGTACTTATTACCACTGTGTGTGCCCCCCTCCTCCCCCCTGGCAGTGTATGGGTGGGTGGGTGGGTGGGTGGAGAGGTGGGTGTGGTTACTTTTAGTGTGTCGTGTGCTCAATATCACTGGAGGTGTTGTTGTGTTGTGTGTTGGTCAGTTTAGTGTGTCGTGTGCTCAATATCACTGGAGTGTTGTTGTTGTGTTGTGTGTTGGTCAGTTCGTATAACAGCCAGCCAGCCTGTTAACACTACCCAAGAATATTAAAGCTAACAAGTGTTGTTTTTGTTTTTTTATATTATGGCTAACTGTAAACCTCCACAGTTGATATAATTAACTATAAACTTTCCTCTTGCATCTCATAGGCTGGTGTGTGAATGCTAAACTCATGGGTACACGAGGTCAGCTTTTGATGGTATTGACTGTGGATATGTACAGTCAGTTTAAAGAAAAAAATAACAATACACTAAAAATATTATAGCTAGGTGATTGGGACGACAACAAGAACTTTTTCCTACTATTGACGTAGGAGTGTGTATTAACAAACTAACCTACGTAAATAATTATCATCATTAAGAGGCGTGCCCACCATAACTTCTGCATTTATTTCTCGTTTATTTATGATTGATTTTTACTTTAACTATTTAATTGAACTTTTATACTTTCATTCTCCATATCCCCCTCCACCACCATCTCCTCCCTCATACCCTTAAAGGTAAACAAACATCAACCCTCCAAGTTCTCCTTTTCCTCCTCCTTCTCCTCCTCCTCACCACCTTTTTAAATAATCTTCTGATGACTACAATATTTTAAACGGATGTAAAAACGTAATTAGTATAGTATCACCCACCCATCCATCCACCCTCCAAAAAAATAAACACCCCTAAGCCCCCACTCCCCCCCCCCTCCCCCAACTAAACCACCCTGATTAGCTGTTAAGAAGGATCCTGGCTGCTGGCTGGACTTTCCCCTTTCCTCCACCACCATTTCTCTTCTCTCTCTCTCTCTCTCTCTCTCTCTCTCTCTCTCTCTCTCTCTCTCTCTATATATATATATATATATATATATATATATATATATATATATATATATATATATATATATATATATATATATATATATATATATATATATATATATATATATATATATATATATATATATATATATATATATATACTCTCTCTCTCTCTCTCTCTCTCTCTCTCTCTCTCTCTCTCTCTCTCTCTCTCTCTCTCTCTCTCTCTCTCTCTCTCTCTCTCTCTCTACATAATATAAGGTGTATGAGTGTTGCTGTCCGTACCTCTCAGTGTGTCCGTAAGTTTCCGTGGCCAGACCTAAGTGTGTGTTCCCGTACCACCAGACCATTTAAGTGTGTTCCCGTACCACCAAACCATTCATTAGTGTGTTCCCGTACCACCAAACCATTTAAGTGTGTGTTCCCGTACCACCAAACCATTTAAGTGTGTTCCCGTACCCAATCACTCAGTGTGTGTTGTAGGTATTGGTCACAGCAGCGTGTGGGGCATCTGTTTACATTCATCCATAAGTATTCATTGATAAAATAGTAAATGAGAGCCGAGTACCTATCATAACGCTGTGTGACCAATGTCTTACCTATCTATATCTATATTTATAACTGGTGTTCATTTTGCTGGCTAAGATAGATGTATTTCCTTATGACAATGTGTAGTAAACAAACCTGATATTATGAAACTTGTGTATCCTTCCTTCTCCCGTCCTTACATCCTTCCTCATCCCCTGCTTCCCTTCTTCCTTTTTCCATCCTGCAGCTCCTTCCTGTATCCTGCCCTTTCTCCCCCATTCCCTCCTCCTCACTCAGACGAACCACTCCAAATTAACATTATAAGCAATCCCATTCCCACCACCACTACCACCCTCACCCTCCTCTCCATCATCATACAGACACTATCCCTTCTACCATCATCATACAGTACTGATTCACACCATCCCCTTCATCATCACACAAAAACAACCACGACCCTTTCCTTCCACCACTACATACACAGACACGACCACCCTCCACTACTACCACTACCACAACCACCACACCATACTCACACGACACAACCCCCTCCCCCATCCTCTTTACCATCACGACCCTTCCTTCCACCACTACATTCACATACACGACCACCTTCCACTACCACTACCACAACCACCACACCATAATCACGCGACCCAACCCCCTCCCCCATCATCTTTACCATCACATAGTTCTGACACAACTCACCTTTCCACCATGACCTACACTTCACCTCCACTATGACATGACTTCTCAGCACCACCACCACTACCATATTGACAAGACCTCCTCCTCCTCCCCCCCCCCCACAACCAAGAAGTGACATCTATTTAACCATCCATCCATCCATCCATCCATCCATCTCCCTCACTCTGTCAGTCACACTCCTAACAGTCAGTTTCCCCTCGACATACCAAGCTGCTGCATGTATTCTCACTCATCTTATATTAATACTTCTCAACATACATAGCCTACATACATATACTACTTCAAGCTAAACTCTTACACACATACACACATATTACATATACACTTAGATACCCCAAGCTCGCTTTCACACAACTTCAAATAGCCGTGAGTATACTTCACTATACACATACATCCTACACAAACCAATCCTGTCACGGCACACCTACATATCGATATCATAATTTCACCAAGAATTTATATGTAACACTCAAACACACTCCTTTACATCATCACTAATATATACATCTTGATAGTTCCATTATTACTAATACATACATCTCGGTTGTAAATTATATTACGGGAATAATAACCGTAGATCAAGAACGTGACCATCTACTTGAAGTGTAGCTATTTTCAGGGGATAATTTGCTTAGAGTGAACTGAAGGGCTAATTATTACACAAAAGTAGGCCAGAAAAACAGACTTCTTTAATATACGGTTTGAAGATATGTTTTGTAGCTTAATTTGAAGGAATCGTAGAACTCCAACTGGCCCACAACGAATGGCCCTATTACTATTCCCAAACCAGGAGTACAATACGTAATGATCACAGGTCTGAGAGTCATTGTTTTTTAATTGGTTCCCACGAATATAAGTTCAGTGTTCAGGACCTCCTCGCCTCCCTCAAGGGTCTATCACACTAGTACCTATTTCCTTCGTCCTGCGTCTTTCATCCTCCGCTCTCGGGCCAGATTTGCTCCCGCTGTATATGTGGGGTTGAGTTCTGGCCCTCTGAGAATGTGTTGGATGACGGAGGAAGTCTTAGATTGCCCAGAGAATGGAGGGAGATAATAATTGTGTTAATGTGATGCCTGCCTCAGCCTGCTTGCCTGCCTTGACACATCACAGACTTGTTACGATCTCTACTACAATTGTTCTGTGGTGATGTACTCGATTGCAAGATGTATTCAATTACAAGAGATATCGTAGGCCAGGTAATGACAATGACTCATACGATTAATTCATGGAGACTGCATGGAGCCATCGTACTGGTCACTGTCATCACTTAATCCATGACCAATGGAGGGTGTTGTCTCGTTTTCTTGTAGTCAAACTGGAGGGATTATGATTTCTCCAAACTATGCTAGGAAACAGATTACTGCAATACACGACATGGGAGTCTGTTTCATTACTTAGTTTGGAGGAAGCAGCACCACCTCCAAGTTGACCACGAGAGACTATAATATATACCCTAAAATTTATACATAAGTCCAAACTCGCCCCAAATCCACATAGAGCGTCCATATTTTTCATGTTTTTTTTTTTTTTAGACTACCAATGCTAACCCTTCGATACATGTTAATCCCATGCTAATTGTCTTGAGAAGAGAACTATATAATATTTACCTATCAACTTCTCACTGTCTTGGGCTAAACAGTATAAATTTTGCAAGACCACCTACCTTACCATTAATTAGCCTCCCTCCCTAGTGCAAAAGAACCCTGGAGTATTTACATGTTACTTTTTACACAGAGGACTGACAGTTTTAACTCCCAAGTATATACATTTTATCCTCCCAGTGGCCACGTGTTACTTTGAGCTGAACACTACCACTTTTATTTTTTTTTTTCTTAGGGGACCCTGTGATGTAATCTGAAAATTGGAGGTTAGCGAGTCCTTCAATCATTGCCACGAAAACCCCCTATACTGAAAAAGCTTGTTTCGTGGCACAGTCAGGAGGAATCAGAAGCCACCAAGTCTCAAACACGATCACAGGGTCCTTAATCCCTAGAACATGTATATTATATTCGTGACCTGAGAACCAGTAACAATAACCCCCTCTTTAACTTCCAATTAAACTTGTTAACCTTCCAGTGTCCAACATTTCACTTTGAGCTGAGGACGTCCCCCTTTTTAACTCCCTAGTAATGAGCAATTTTTTCCCTCCCAGCGTCTCCTCGTGAATAATACGTGTTTACATATTTTTCTGTACTCTGCGATGACCGCTGTCCACGCCCCGCCCCCCAGCAACCCAACCAACCATCCACCCACCCGTGAGGAACAACCGCCCAGCCATACACTCCCCCGCCCACAGTAATTACAGTATAGATGTCAGTCCCCTCCCTTACAGATAGTCAGTCAGTCGTATGCAAGAAACTTCACAAACTAGGGTAGACGATGACCGGTACGATGACTCTATGAAGCCATCGTTCCGACCATCGTCATAACACAGCCCATGACCCATTATTTTGTTCTTCCATACGACCGAGAGAACTACTATAGAGGACTGTTTCACCCCAAGGTTTGGAGGAATCTAAAGCAAAGTAGCCTGTCTGTCTGTCCTCTTAAAACTTTATACACTGGTCTATCCCCTTTACTTCAGTGCCTCTCCAGCAACTCTTACACTTTGTCACCGTTGCAGAGATCGTTACAACTCACTGTCTCTCTGTCTGACTGTCTGCTTTGTCTGTCTCTGTCTGACTGTCTGTCTATTTATTTATCTCTCTCTCTCTCTCTCTCTCTCTCTCTCTCTCTCTCTCTCTCTCTCTCTCTCTCTCTCTCTCTCTCTCTCTCTCTCTCTCTCTCTCTCTCTCTCTCTCTCTCTCTCTCTCTCTCTCTCTCTCTCTATATATATATATATATATATATATATATATATATATATATATATATATATATATATATATATATATATATATATATATATATATATATATATATATATATATATACTCTGCTGTCTATCTCTGCTTTTTCTATCTCTGTCTGTCTGTTTGTTTGTCTCTCCAAAAAATTCCCCTCCACTCCAGCTTCTCCTTCAACCAGTTCTATTTGTCACCGCGGCCTACAACTATCCATGAATCGCGTAAAGTACAACCTATGTTTACCGTTGAATAAAAATAATGCACTGGAGATGAAGCTTACCAGAACCTCCAAACCATCCAAGGAAAAAAAGTCCCTATATAAAAACACTGACACCATCTTCCTTCCTCCCTTCCTTCCTTCCTTCCAAGACTGATGCCTGTCCCAACCACGCCACCTAGCGGATGCCACGATGTTTTGGTTAGCAGTTACATGTGTTGAGATCAATTATGTGTGTACCCCTTGTAGAGTGCTAACTAAACTAACCTTGCCCTCCCTTACATTGCATTCCAGTTAGCCAGCAAGAGGGGGTTTCAGATCGTCCCCTTCCCTCATGTTGTTGGTGTCTCTCTGTGTTGTGTTTCCTCTCAGTTCCCTTTACTTAACTAACTAAACTGTAGACTGCATTTCTCTGGTAAACCGAAGCTCTTCCCTTATTTTTTTTCCCTTGCCATAGATATGTTGCAAGATACTTTTAACATTTATGTGATCTTGAAGTACGTACCTCCTGTTATCCTACCATTCAGACATTGCAGGATATTTTTGATGAATCCCTGTACTATTTATCATTCCCTTTAATTAACTCAAATGTATATACTGTATACATATTAACTTATGCAGTATATTTTCGCTCCTCCAACCAACCCATAGGTGTCCATTAAATGTTAGAGAAGATAATGTCCTAATATTGTCTTGATATACCAACAGATTTGTCCCCAGGCGTGTCCCTCCCAGCCATCACTTCTAAATTGTCAACAGTTGTCCCCTCCCTTATTTCCAACCAGCTACCGTTACCATATATTCAATTATTATATTTCCCTGTATCGTACATTATATATTTTATCTGTTATTCTCGATGCCCTTTTCCTCTCCCTCCCACCACCCCTCCCTATTCACGTGAGACTCCCTCTTAAATGGTCAACTGTACCCTCCTTTATCTCGTCCAGTATAATGGTACATGATTTGTTTGACTACTCTCACTGCCCCTCCCCAGTCATGTCACCCTCCCAGGACAAGGCAAGGTAATGACCCCACTCATTCACTCACCCACCCACTCACTCACTCACTCACTCACTCCCTCCCTTCCCAATATATTATTCATAGTGTCCTCTTCAGCATCAGTCCCATTTGCACACAGTGTCTCCCTTAAATATATCTATATATGTTATATCATCAAATGGTTCTTGCTGCCCATCCCAAGTCATGTCAACCTCACGAGACAACACGAGGTAAATATATTTGTTCCTTCCCTTCCCTTCCCTTGATGGAACACTGACAAGACAACACGACAATAATAATAATAATAACCTGCCAAGAAACGAACGTCATAAAGCACTAAGATACAACAGCGAGTAAAATTCCTCCCTGCCTGTAGGTTTTCCGTAAAGATATAAACTGACCTGAATAATATGACCTGTATAAACTGACCTGTATAATATTCTACCCCCCCCCCTTAGTGTCCCTATCTCCGTCCCTGGTAAATCCACCCCTTTAGAATAACATAAAGGGCGATGACCTGAAAGAAGTAAAGATATTGTTGTGGAAGTGAAGACTACTGATTCCTCCAAATTGTGACAATGAAACTCACTGCCTCGGTGTGGCCAGGGTCAAATTGTTTTGTGGCACCGTTTGGAGGAATCAGTAGACTTCAGTTAGCCTAGCCATAAGGAATTACAACACCCTTCAATACCCTAAAACCGATTTGTCTGCCATGGAATCTTCTAAATAGTAATCAAAACTAACTTTATATCAGAACAAGAATCAACTAATCAGAACAAATGATTATAAATGTGTTATAACTATATACATACGGTACTATTCTTTGGGCATTATTTGTACACCTGATTAGAAATTGATCTATGGTCTTGGGCAGATGAAACTCGTTGGTGACTTTATACAGAATGAGGAAGAATAATAAAGCCCGTTATATCCCTGTCTATTCTCCTCCGTTAGTAGTCAGGGATGTCAGGATAGTCAGGTAGTCAGGGATGTTACGTAGAATAGTTCGAAAGTTTGTTGTTGTTGTTTTTTCCACCGTATTGTATAGCTCCTGTAAAAATTTGGTCCGGTTTCGTCACGCATTTATTTATTTATTTTTTTTTTCAACACCAAAATAATGTCGTCTGCGTGCACTCCTACATCAGATTCCTTCAACAACCCTTTTATACCTTTAGTTCATTTCTATTTCCTACTACATTTTACAACCCATTTACACACTTCATTTTACAACCATATTTTTACTTCTACTTATTATTTTTACAACTTCTTTATCACACGTTTATCTTATCATCTCCACTTACATAATATTATTCGTACACTTATTATATGTTTTACTGTTGTTGTTTACCTCTATATTTGTGCTGGGGTCACATGAACACTGACTCATCAACATTACTCATTATTTTGTATCATTCTTCCTCCCTAATGTGTCTTAATCTACATACATTCCTCACCATATCATCATCATCATCATTTTCCCTCACACCTCCTCCTCCTCCTCCTTATCCTCCTCCTCCTCCTCCTCCTCCTCTTCTCCCATTTCACTTTAAATACATTCCATCCCATACCCTCATCGTCCTTTCACTCCTCCTCCTCCACCACCTCCTCTTACATACATACATACATACATTCCTCACTTTACCCCTCACTCCTCCCAAAAACAAAATGTCCCATAATTCCTCCTCTACTTCCTTCACCCATTCCTCTTCCTCCTCCTAAAACCATTCTCCTCTTCTTTCCCATTTACCATTTTCACCTCCCCTTCCTTATCTATCTCTGTCCATCTCTCCTTCACCCACTCCTCTTCCTCCTCCTCTTCCTCAAACCATTCTCCTCTTCTCTCTTATATTCCATTTTCATCCCCAGTATCAAGCCCTCCCCCTCCTTCTTCTCTATCTCTGTCCATCTCTCCCAGGCATCTTAAGAGGTACCCTACGTCCATAATAATAATAATAATAATAATAATAATAATACTCCATTGACCTAGAGTTTCGTGTGTTGTACATTTTGCCTCTGTGTATGTGACCTGGGTGTACAGACAATCATGTAAGTAGGTGCACCCTTCTTTAAGCATGATCATATGGCCTGGTGTGTGTGTGTGTGTGTGTGTGTGTGTGTGTGTGTGTGTGTGTGTGTGTGTGTGAGAGAGAGAGAGTATATAATTATCTAGGTACAATTGAGGATGTTACTCTCCTCATGTGTCACGAAATGGATCATGTTGTTTTTCTGTGGCTCATCATTTTGATTATGATATAGATAATGTTAACGATGAGAACAAAAATAATATTAATAACAATAATAATACCAATAATAATAAAAACAAATAATAACAAAATAATAATAATAATAATAATAATAACAACAACAACAATAGCAATTACAATAATAAAAATAATAATAACAACAACAACAATAATAATAATAATAATAATAATAATAATAATAATAATAACAATAACAATAATAATAATAATAATAATAATAATAATAATAATATGATAAAAACCAAGCCACTGTCATAAGAAGGAATCCTCTTAAGATGCTCAGGGATATCTTCTATAGTCTGTTATATACTTCTTAGTTGACGGTACCACTTGGTGAATTAATTAAGGGGATATGGTATACATCTGGTACATTGGAGTGCCTTGATTCCTCTAAAATATGCCAGGAAACAGGACCAGAGTAGCAAAAATAAATGGGTGTTGGTGTTGCTTGGACTAGTTTGAAGGAATCAGTTACTCCTGATTTACCAACCAACGCTATACATAACCCCCTAAAGCCCCCTAAAAAAAAGTCCACTCCCTTCTACTATAGTATTCTCAGACAGACTCGACACCCACCAATGATTCGTACCAACTGGCGGGTTCCCAGATAACTAAACACCAAACTCTTAATTCAAATATATAATTATTCAGTTTATACTCTATTCTTCACTGATGTAAATTATCTAAATGAGACAAACAATCAAACGTTGGTCAGTCAGTCGAGTTTGTAAGTGTTACTGATATTTACTGTACAGCCGAAAATTTTCTTCCCTGTTCTATGAGCTGTACGAAGAGTTAGCTCAATGCATATCAACACTGCATATCAGTACAAGTTTATGAAGTGGAGACGGTGTATTTTTCTTTTTTATCATTTACAGTTGTCCATGATGTTACTGTGTATGAACGGAATGATACACACGCTTTCAATTTCCCCTTCAAATATACAAGCTCAGTAAATGACCCTATACTCGGTTTTCCTTTAGCTAAATTTCCACAGCCAAGATCCACCACAATAATATGTTCTAAGAGGAACTTACTGTACAAATAACAACAATATTATATCACGAGCAAAAATATTCACCCAATAATCACCTATAAATTTGTACCATAACGAAATTACTCACGGGGAGGTTGTAGCTGTAAGGACCCTCCCTCCCCATTGTTTCTTAAATGATATCCTCCAGAAAATATCATAATGGAATAAGTACAATAATGGCTTGGTATTGATAGTACTAAAAGGGAGAGGACGGGACTTCCTTGCATATAATAAATTCACTTGGTACCGTCAACGAAGAAAGAACACCAAGAAAAACAGACTCTCGGTCCTTTTATTACACTCCACTCGTCGCTGTCTTTATACCCATACAGGTCTCGCATCTCCACTTCCTAACCCCCACACCCCCTGCCTCCCCAAGCTCCTCTCGCCAAATACTCTTGTCGTAATATAATCATTGATTCACTCACAGGAATAAACAGTATACCACCACCACCACCACCATCACCACCACCACCACCACCACCACCACCACCACTACCACCATCGTGAATACTATCACGAGAACACCAAACGACTGTTCCACTACCAATAACATCATCAACATTTTCACAAACTACTGCTATCATTATATAGGTCCACAACAACATCACAACTAACAACGCAACGACACTGCCATCGTAATCACCACCAAACCACAAGAAGGACACAACTACCTACCACCACCACCATCACCACCACCACCACCACCTACATCATCATCACCACCACCAACACTATCACTGACTCTCAAAAATCATCACTAGTGCACATGAAAACCACAGCTACAGTATCATCACCACCGTCATCACCACTCTGACTCGGTATACAAGAACACACACCACCACCCATGCATCAATATAGTCACCAACACAATCACCACTAAAACACCACAATCTGATATCAACCCCTCCTCCTCCTCCTCTTCCACCATCACCACAACTTACGTCTTCACATGTAAATCATTACTGCTGCCACTAACTATACCACAAATATAATTCTTCAGACCATAAATACTCAACCATCACTTTTCAACCACTATACCGCTAGTAGTAGGGCACACAACACTTGTTACTTTCCCCACAAGCTTTATCAACAACCATTCTTATTCTACTCACCATCTACAACAACTTCATCAACAACTGTTTGAGACGATTCCTATCAACAACCATCAACAACCAACCAAGCACTGGCTCACACACACACACACACACACACACACACACACACACACACACACACACACAAACGAGACCCCTGCCACTGCCCTATAAGGTGTGTACGTTTTCTCCAAGCTAACGTTGACTCATCATTGCTCGTTGCAGGAGGTGCCAGCGGCTACCCACCAACCATAGCCTATCTAAGCGTGAGGCAGTTATTCATACCTTTAATTATTACTCACATTTTATTCTTTTTACCATAGCGATAACTCACCAGCCTTGTATTCCCTTTAAACCTGCACTCTGTCCCAAGAAATTAATACATGATAACTTACTTACCTTAATTAATCCCTTCATATATAAAGTTGCACTGTGGCCCGAGAGAGTCCCCCTGGTGGCCAACACGTATGTACCACTGTAAATATAAACAACAACGTTTCGTTATTATCTAAACGACTACAATAACGACAAAATAATATAAAATAAGCTGCACAGAGATAATGATGCATGCACATCTTGCAATCAACAACACCTGACGCGACTCTTGACTAATAATTTAGACAAGCGGTAAAACTATCACACAGTTCGTTCATCACCGTTGGAAAATGGACTGGTAATTATAATCTTAAATTGTTGTGTTTAGCCTAATCCTAATCATCCAGTTCCAATTCTGTTTACCACTCTCACGTTTCTCGCTCAAGATTCAAGATTCATACATGTAAACATTTCTCATTGACTGCACAACTTTAACACCATTCACCTTTAATTCAGTTTATGCAATATAAAACACCAGACGACTGTATATTTGACATTAAAATAACTACGGTACACCGAATGACCGTCAGCTAAGAGTGATAAGAGTGTGGCAGAGCAGTGCATCAACTTATACGAGTAAATACACACTCAATTATGTCTCTGTTCCCTCATCACAAAACGGGATTAAAGGGGAGAGTCTTAGTTGGTGAATTGGAGAGCTACTCACTGATTTCTCCAAACTATACCAGGACACAGATGACTTCATTGCCGATTTGTTTCGTGGCATAGTTTGGAGGAGTCAGTAGCCCTCCAGTTCACAAACAAGAATAACTCCCCTGAATACACTGGATATTCATATGAAGGCGACGGTACTTCCCTCTTGTAGTCTCCTTCTCACTCGCATTTCCTTGGGAAGAGCTTACAGATTTAGTAATACAAGTACGTTTTCATGTTTGATATACTTACGCCATTATTCCTCGGTCATTCATTTTTTTTTTTTTTTTTAACTGGTGTTGATATTAAACTGACTTTTGCCTTTAGTCGTCATCTTTCTCAGTACAAATATAAAATAATATATGCTCACGAAGAACAGCAGAAATATGGAAACACTGTTAATAATTTTTTTTTTCTTTCTTTTTTCAAGTTAAGTGTATCGCGAGAATCTCATTACCGTGTGACCTAACTCATCTCTTCGCTTGACAATGACATACAGACGGACGAACTAGCCTAACTGGGCTGTTCCAATAGTGTAATTATTAGTTAAAGTATCATCCACTGCATAACACTGTAATTATAACACCTGAAGATTTGGACAAGCAGAGGGGACATGCAAGGTACAGGCGACTATCAACACACACACACACACACACACACACACACACACACACACACACACAAGAGGTCCCACACACACACACAAGAGGTCCCAACCCTGACACCTTAACTTGCATTTACACTAATTCTACTCACCCTTGCACTTCACACTTCATTATTCATCAACTCTTTAATTTACACTTCATCAACCCAACCAACCTCACACGTCACTCACACTCCGCTCCCTACACCACCACTGTCATCACACCTGTCACCACCACCACCACCACCACCACCACCACCATGTCACCACCACCATCATCCCAGCCTCTGCCACAAGCCAAGCTCCCACCATCATCACCACCACTACTACCACCACCACCACAACTACCATCATCCCCATCCAAATCACCACCACAAACTTCGGCCATCACCACTATCTGAGCAGCCACCACTACCACCCTCACAACTAACTACCACCATCGCTGTTCACCAACATCCAAAATATCTTCATCATCATCATCATCATCACCAATATCTAAGCCACCTTCACCACCACCTTCACCACCACCACCACCACCAAACTGCAATTGATAACTCCCTCTGCCCCACTACTTGCCTGTCCACTCCAAACCTCCCCTACCCAAACAAACAAACCTGCACGCCCCTCCCTCTTCCCGAGCCCTACGCCCGCTCCGCCTGCCACCTCCTTCGCCTGCTTCCTGCTTTCCTCTCCCGTCTGTTCCTTCTCCTGGCGCGGCGAGGAGGGTGCCAGCTGACGGTGGTGTGGTTGCAGGACTACAAGGAGTTCATAGACGCGGAATGCCTGGTGCCGGCGCCGGTGACGGAGGCGCCATTCCCCATAGAGTTACGCCCACTCAAGACCCAGGACGGGTCCCGGGGGCAGGGGGGGGCGGGGCATGACCTGGCCTCCATGGACTCAACCGACACCTTCGCCTCCTGCCCCACACACCCCTTCAACTCAGAGGCGGACCTCACCGAAGATCAGCCCAACAACAAGGACTCTAACCTGTACGTCAACCCGCTGGATGCAGATGGTTACCAGCCACCGAGCTCTGGCGGCGCGGCGGCGGCGGCGGCGGCGGCGGCATCATCACCACCACCACCACCACGCACGCCCACGCCGCGCTCGTCGCCGCGCCACCGACTCCATCGCCCTCAAGGCTACACCACGGACTCCTTCGACGACACACGCAGCACCGACAACCTGTTGGGTAGCAGTCGCTCCTCCCTACAGGACTCACCATTGCCCAAACATCGCCGAGCGCGCTTCCAGGAGGTACGACCCTTCCACCTACCATCTTGCCACGCCCATCTCACGCCCACGCCACGCCCACGACACCCAAAACACAGGCATCCGGCGAGATACACTTTGCTGAAAAATTGAGTCATGATATATACATACACTCACAAGTTTATCATTGTACAGTAGATGAAAGTTTTACCAACTTAAGTATCACTCCTTTGCCTGTATAACCTAACAGTCAGTCAGACCAGCTGCCTCTTGTTTTACCACCTCGATATTATCAATGAAAAAAATAACAACATATTCTTTGAGATTTGTGTGTTGAACATTACACTTTCTGCCTGTGACTTATTCTTGGGTATGCTGATTACCATGTTGAACTTCTCGATAACAACTGCGATTAAATCTTGAGAGAATCACCACAATACTGCATCATCAATATTTCTATGTGCATGATGTGTTGTGCATGATGATTGTCTTTTTTACTATATGTCAACATCACTTTCTTTCCTCACCTCGTATATTGTACTTTCCGTTACACAGTTAAGCCAGTTTCATTTTAGCACAAAATTTGAAGATACAATTAATATATACTTGGTGATTTGATATTATTTGGTTGGCGGTACTTGGCAATTAAGATACCTGTTGTGTTTTCCACGGATTGAATACTGCCTAGTCCTCCAAACTATGCCACTTAAGGACCCAGTGATCGTATATGAGAATTGGAGGCTTCTGAATCCTCCTGACTATACCACGAAACACGCTCCTCCCTATATGTGTGTGTGTTTCGTGGCAATATTTGAATGACTCATTTACCTTCAATATTCTGACTATATCATGGGGTTCCCTAACAGTTTACCTCAGTTGATAAGTGCTGTTACGTGAGACAGTTTGGAGTAATCACATGGCCTTAAATCACCAATGAGATGGGAGTGACACTGTGGGCAATGTAAAGTTTACTGTTGCCTCCAAACTATGCCAGAGAACAACAGACCTCCTTAAGGGACCCTGTGATGTAGTCAGAACATTGGAGATAAACGAGTCCTTCAAATATTGCCACGAAACACCATATATTGGGAAAAAGCTTGTTTCGTGGTATAGTCAGAAGGACCTAGAAGCCTCTAATTCCCATACACGATCACAGGGTCCTTAAGGGGAGATTCATTTGTTGGTGAATTGGAAGGTCTCTGATTCTTACAAACTATGCCACGAAACAGATCCCCTACTAGTACATACCACTGAGGGCGTCTGTTTTCTGGTATAGTTACGGGAAATCAGTAGCCTTCCAATTTACCAACAAGAGAATCTCCCCTTTAACAGATGTAGTCAGTCACCTGTCATAGTTTGGGGGAATCAGTATGACCCTCAATATGCCCACAATATTTTACATCCCTTAATTAAGACAACTGTTTTTGCCAGTATTAACTTATTATGTATAGCTGCGTACATATAATACACTTTTGGTACATTGGAGTGCCTTGATTCCTCCAAAGTATGACTGCAAACACGACCAGACGAACGAAAATCATGGTGTCCTGTTGCTTGGAGTAGTTTGAAGGAATCACTCGCTCCAGATTTACCAAAAGTGTATTACTCCCTTAATTAAGCTGTACTAAACCCAAATGAAGATTACTGAAACAAACATTAACGAATCACTCATAAATAGAATCTGAGTAAGTTATCAATATATAATAATTAAACAGACCTATAATAGTACCAAGGGGCAAGTGGAAAAAGATCATTCATTCTTATTTTCCCTCCCCTGTACTGAATGATTATACCAACAAGGAGGTGAATAGCCCAGTAACGCCATCTGAGAAATAACACAATAATATATAGCTGGTGTGTGGGTTGGACGAGGGATGAAAGGTAAGTACAGTCACGAGCAATGATTTCTTTATTCCTCCAAGCGTGTGTGTGTATGTATGTGTGTGTGGGGATCGAGGCGAGATTAATTAAGGTCCCTGTGATGTTGTATGTAAATTGGTGGCTTCTGATTCCTCCTGATTATGCCACGAAACAAGCTCCTTCAATGTAGGTGGTGTTTCTTGGCAATATTTGAAGGACTCGCTAACCTTCAATTTTCTGACTACATCACAGGGTCCCTAAATTAAAGAAGAGTCAGGAGAACAAGCACTACTGACTGGTTCATAACTGTTTTATACTGTGACGATGGTTTTTTTACTGATGAATATAATAAGTTTCATACGGAGTGATAAATACATCAGTTTCAGTAATAATTTTGTCAGTCAACAGTCAGTCAGTCAGTCAATCATTTAGTTGGACATTTTAAGTCAGTAAGTCACAAGAGATAATATGTTTTAATTATTTTTTGTTTTGTGGAGCATAATAATTGCATTAATTATTAACGAATCGCCTTTACAATACTGCTTCATGTTGACTAGAGTATCGTTGAAGCTGAGGTGAGTCTATCTTTGACATCATGAAGCATAACATCCCAAGTACCGAACAGAGCCAACCAATATTTGTTCTCTTGGTCCCTTTCCAACTTCGACTCTCGACCTCACACATCACACCTTCTAGACGGGGCAGGGGGGAAATGGAGGCAAAAAGAGACTATAGCTCTTGACCGTATAGGCCTTTAGTATCATTCATGCCTATTCTAAACACGTGATACCCAGGCCTCGTGAGGAATAGCGAATGATCTGACACGTCACTGACAAACTACCGGAACGAGTAGAGTGACGTGAGGGGGCCTTGTGGGAGAAGAGACATGTATGGGTTACTACAACATTCAAACACAGGAGGTGGTTATATATATATAGACCGTGACGATGACCGCTACGATGGCTCCATGTAGTGCTGTACAGTCTGGTAGTGAAGCCATCCTACCGAGCGGCCATCGTCATCATCAAGCTAACCTGGACCATGGCTTTTCTCACACTGGGTCCCGTGTCAGATAATTCGACAATGCCAATAAGGGTGTCGTTTCCTATTGTGGTATTAGAGGTCTACTGATTACCCCACACTATGCCACGAAACAGATTCCCTATTGGCTACTACTCGTATATACACTGAAGTGATCTGTTTCCTGGTATAGTCTGGAGGGAGTTTTAGTAGCTCTCCAGTTCACCATAAGCAAATGATTCCCCCCAAGAGTCTGGGTACAGTCACACTCAATAGTCCTTCACGAACCGACGAATGAAACAAACAGCCTTCAGAAATACTCACTAACCTCCAATTGTCTGACTACATCACGGGGGTCCTTAATTTCACTCCGATGGTTCAGTTTCATTTGAATGGCCAATGCAGGACTTTTGATTGCCACTGTACATGTTTAGGATAAGAATCTCGACCATACACACCAGCTGTACTACTACCATCACCACTACCAGGACTACTACCACTACTACCACTCAACTCAGGGGGCCGAGTACAGGAAAACTCATCGTGTAGGAGGTGATGACAATGACCCGGTACCATGGCTCCCAATAGTCACTTATACTTGGAGGCATCGTACCGGTATGGCCATCGTCTGTCCTACCCACCCACCACGATGACTCTTCCTGCAAACGGTCCTGACATTCCTATATATGGCTTAAATACATATTACTGAGCACTGTTATTGTATGTGGACTGCCGCCGCTGCTTATGTTTATCATGTTACATCCGCCTCACCATGCAGCTGCTCGAGATGGTAAACAAAACATGAATATAAAGGGCCAGCCAGGTCTTTGCTTCAGCAGCTCGCTTCCTCTTGCTTAATGATGTGGTAAGCGAGCCCCAACCTGCCCTCCTCCCACTCCTTCCATGGTGTCCTTTCATCCCTCCCTTTCTCTCTCACCCCCACTCAGTCTCGTCCCTCCCTCCCTCCTTCATTGCAAGGAAGATTTACTTCTCACAATATTAAATTTTCCCCAGTTATATCCCTATTAATTACCATTTCTCTCTGTTTCCTTACCTACCCTCCTTCCCCTTCTAATAAACGAGTCAAAAACCCTGAAATGCTGGTAGTACTTTAAGGGGTTTGACGCCCCTGTGGCCCCGGCCATCCCCTTTTCGTTCTTCAACTGTCCTTCCTTTCTTTTTAACTCCTTCGCGTTTGCAGTACCACCTCTCTATCCCCTTTTCCTTTGTCCTACGGGGTCTTCCTGGCTTTTCTTGTACCCTCAAATCAAATCTCCCTTTGACCAACTCCTCTTTCCTTAACTTTTCCTCCCGACATCCAAAGTACCAGTTCACTTCAATCTCTATGCTACTGTCTTGTTCTCTACCCTCCCCACTTCCTAGGCATATCCTTCTTTTTTTCCTTCTTCCCTCCTTGTTTTCTAGTTACTCTCTTCCTTTTCCTTCCTATTATCCTTACTTTATCCCTTCTCTCCACGCATGTTTTCTCTCTCTCCATCCGTCCCTTCTTTCTTCGCTGCCCTCTTCTGCTCTCCCCCCTTTCTATTCCCTGGTCGCTCGCTGTCTCTCTCCCTTCCTATGTAACTTGTTGCTTCCCTCCCTGCCCTCCCCCTGGCCACGAGTACCACCATTAACGGCAGCAGTTGTGGGCGTGTGGTTAGCAGCTGTCATAGTAACCCTAAGAAGCCGCTCTTGCATTTCCGTGTCCTAGGAGACCAACATCTCCTCCTCCATCCTGCTACTCATTCAAAGAGATATATATATATATATATTTAGTTCCCTATGTGCTCCCCTGTCCTTCCTCTCCCCACATCCTTGACTCTGGTTCTCTACCACTTGGCAGAAGTTTGCTCTTACAACATAATTATTACTTCTTCTTGGACTGATTGTTAGTCTTTTATTTCATTATCTTGTGAACATATCAGTGTTTGATAACAAACACAATCCAGCTCAACTTATGACTATTTATTATCAGCCTCTGTTTCTTCATACCCCTCTGTTATGTTTGTTATGATACCTCATCAATGTTATAGTCTTTCAGCTTGTGTACGAGCAAAACATAGCAGTGGCAACAACAGCTCTGCTACTTTTTTGTAAAATATTGAATCTTGTTTGTTTTTTCTATCTCTCCCTTAAAGAAAATCCTACTGCAACCCCCAACTATTGTTTATTTTACCACTGGTTTTTTATTACTCTCCTCATCTCGGTTTATTCCCTGCCATGGTGATCATCTCCCGTACTAACGTCTGCAAACATTTCTCAAAGTGTCAAGTGGCGGAGTAACAGATGAGAGACGTATATGGCTAAGGATCGGTCGGTCCTCTCCCTGGTAAGCTACGGTCTTTGTTTGTCAAAAGAATGGTTACTTTTCTCATTCATTTATTAAGTCCAGGATAAAACTCTAAGCCAGTATATAATATACATCCAGTCATCACAAGAAAACTATACTTCCAATGTTTGATGCCACCACAACTTGAGTGACACTATCCACCCACCAACCAACCCACCAACCAACCCACCAACCAGAGAATTATTATAACCCAGAATGTAAATCAGACTCCAGGTAACTATTGGTGGATATTCTCTCTATCTACCACCATCACTACTATATTCCCTAGTACATAAGCCCTTCCATTCGACACCACAGACACTGAAGGAGACAGTAGGGGTAGGTGAGGCTTGTGCTCACAGCTTCTTGTTATTACAATATAGCATGATATTCACGCGCCTGCCCGCCCGCACGCCACTTCACACTCCTGTCTGTCTGCCCCAACCATGGATGAAGTCCCTCGTAAACAGCACTGTATATAGTTTACCTTAGCATCCTTTTGGGTCAATCACACCAGCATCTATTTTCCTCGTCCTACGTCTTCTATTTTGAAATACATTGGTTCCGTTCCATTTCCAGCTTCTTTAATTCTTTATGGGGTCAAGTTGGCTCAAGGATAAAGACAAAATAATACAATAATAGCATTTTTGTACCAAGCAATAGAGGTCTTTGTTTGACCAGTAAACAGAGGAAAATGTGCTCTAGTGATACCTGCTTTAGTCACACTGAGTGTTTCTATGTGTATAGTTTGGGGATCCATGGCCAAGTGACAGTGTGGGGGATAAAACTGGCGGGCGGGCGGTGTGTGGCGTTAGTCGGTCATGATGACGACACACTAGTAGTAGCAGCAGCAGCCGCAGCAGCAGAAGCAGCAACAGCAACCAAATGCTTACTTAGACAGACACCTCTCACTAAGGGAATACCAACACTTTATTGAGGCACCCGGGGCATGTCAGTCGCGATATATACTGCAAGTCAAATCACAGCCAATCGTCGGAAAGAGAGCAACAATGTCCAGGTAAATGCTTCATTCACAATATCCCCCCTCCCCCCTCTCCCTCCGCCTGGTGGTCGCTACACAACAACTTCCCACCAACAACAAGGTCAGCGCTAACTCAGGCAGGAAATATATTTGATCACAGTTACGTCCCTCGGCAGATCCCAAAGTCAATTCCTACAATCGACACATTCCACCTAACGGAATTGCCAGCGGGGTAACTTTCGTCTATATGAATTCACTCGTCAATATTGTTCCTGCCTCAGTTATCAAATACTTGAATGACGTTAAACCGTAATTTTCAAATATCACCGAAGAGCAACATTTCCCACTCTTTATTATAACTGTTTTGGAATGCGATTCACGTCAGCTTAACCCGAGCCGGGAGCTGTCTGTCCAATAGTATCAGGTGTCCCCAATTCCCCTCCCCTCCCCTCCCCTCCCCATCTCTCTCTACTACCGGGCTCCCCCCTCAAGGCTCCATATTACCAGGTGTCCCCTTCCCGGTCTTCCTGATGGCCCTAATATTTATCATTATTATGGGCAGCAGCCAGCGTGCCCCTGCCCTCGTCCACCAACCAATACAAAGCAGACCCCATCATGTTGTTGGTGTTTCACTATACTCCACCAACCAACCAACCAACCAACCACTTCCCATCATCAGACTCGTCACCGCGTCAAGAGGTCTTCCTCTTTACTTTTATCTTGTTTTTCTCTTCATCTCTCTCGACGAAAACTCCCGCGTTCTTCTGGACGAGGCAAAAAAAAAAAAAAAAAAAAAGATAATGAAGGATAGCATTTTGCTCTTTCACTCCCCCACTATATTCTGAACTTGTCCCCTTGAAATTTCTGACTGCAGTATAGTCCACACAAGCGCCCCAACTGAACCACCACCACCACCACCACCACCGCACACTCACACGGTTACACCACCACCACCACCACCACCACTACAGATGCTGCCAAGAGTGTTTGTAACTTGCTCTTTATCAATTATTATATGAAAGCTAAAAGACAATGTATTGATACGAGAGAATATTGTTGTATGTGTAAGTCCTCAAAAACCATAATATATGTATAATAACTACCAAATCACAAGGTGCACATACTTTAAAATAATCACCACCACCACCACCACAACAACAATAACAACAACAATCTGTCTACCACACCTACAAAAAAAAATTATTAATTAAAGGTACAATACAAGTAGAATCCAAAATTATTCCCGATTAGCAAGTTCAACAACACATTCTGGTCTCCTCTGTCTCACCACGTGGTCTGAGGCTGGCTCGAAGGGGAAGGACAACAACAACAACCATAACAAAAAAAAAAAAAAAAAAAAAAAGCAAAACATAGCAAGTAACTGTCTAAAATCAGATCCCATTTTTTTTCATTTGATATATATATATTTTTTTTTTTTTTTCATAATTGTGCCTTATTGAAACATAGTGCGACGACTCACAAGCATTTCAGTCAGTCAGTCAGTCATTGAGTCATGCAGTTAAATCAATCAATCAGTCAGTGAGTCAGTGAGTCACGTCCTCAGAGTCGTCGCATCTTTCTTGGTTTGTTCCTCCACACACACGCCACCTCAGACCCGGATAAATAGGGTATGTTTGTGATAAGATAAAATAATAATAATAATAATAATAATAATAATAATAGAAATAGAACTACCTTGAATGCTTCAGTAGTGTTCTTCTACCTGACCTGCCCACAACACAGGGAGGCGCCGCAGTGTGTGAGGAAAAGCTTATAGTGCCTTTATTATTATATTTTTCTATACCTGGTGAACGTGTGTCTGTACTGGATACCTTCCAATATTTTCCAATGATTTAATGTTGTAAATAATATAGATCTACACTACATGTGTTAAGGGGAGTAACTTATTATGGGAAATCAGAAGGCTACTGATTTCTCCAAACTATGCCAGGAAACAGAACCCCTCCATATGGAATTATACAAGGGATGTATTTTATAGATGACTCTGGAGGCCTACATTGCCTGCAAATTGAATACAAAAGGTTGCTTCCCTTAAGGGACCCCGTGATGTAGTCAGAAAATTGGAGGTTCGGGAGTCCTTCAAACATTGCCATGAAACATCACCACCTATATTGAAGGAGCTTGTTTCGTGGCATGGTCAGGAGGAATCAGTAGCCACCAATATTCATACACGATCACAGGGTCCTTATTAATATGAATCTGGTGTATTGTTTCCATATTTTACACGTATTATAGTTACGGAAAAGCTAAGGAATCGGATGCATCTTCACCAGGTAAAAAAAATAATAATAATAATAATACCCTATAACTATCAACTTTTTTTTACATCCATCCCAGCCCCTCAAATAATTAAAAATAAATACGTAAACAAATGAATACAAAGACGAAGCAATGTGTAAAATAAAAATAACAATCTTACTTTTCATCCTTACAATTTCCCAAACATACCCCGTTGGAGAAGTGGAATGAGTAAATAAATAAATATCAACACTCCTGGCACAAGAGCACTCGGTTAGGGAAAAAGATTCTCATACTCATATTCTCTTCCCTGGAACTTCAGATACTTTCTTTTCTAACTCAACTTTCTCCTCTCGTGAAATAGAATAATGATTTCTATCAGCCCAGCTATCGAAGACATGACGAAGAAAGAAGGAAATAAATATACAAATGGGAAATGGACCTGAAGGATGTGTGTGTGTGTGTGTGTGTGTGTGTGTGTGTGTGTGTGTGTGTGTGTGTGTGTGTGTGTGTGTGCCAAAGACTGAAGGGAAGGCAAATAAATGGCAATGATTATGGTGTAACTGATAGTGACTGAACATGCAAAATAAAGTGAAAGTGACAGTGTGAATAAAAGTTAATGACGGTTGTAAATGAATTATACCATAGTCTACTGGGAAGGAGTGTAAATGGGAATGCAGAGAAGCGTGTACATGTAAATGACTACAGTAGTTTGTAAATGAAAGTGATATCAGCTGGAGAGGCATGTAAATGGAAACAGACATGCTAATAAGAGTGACTGGTGTGTAAATGAAAGTGATTGCTGTGTAAATTAATGTGATTGCTGTGTAAATGAAAGTGCCAGTAGACCGGAGAAGGGGTGTGTAAATGAAAGTGATTGGTGTGTAAATAAAAGTGGCGCGTGTAAATGAAAAGTGACGCGTGTAAATGTAGGTGACTGTACTGTAAATGGAAGTGTCAGTCGACCGGAGAGAGGGCGTGTAAATGGCAATGCGTGGGTATGCAAATGGAAGTGACAGTCTGCCGGGCGTGGGTTGCAGGAGAAGCCGCGTCCGTTCAGCCGTCTTCTGGAGTCCGTGGAGAGAGCACGAGCGGCGAGGGATAGTTCGGCTGGCGACAAGTCCAACAAGATCACCAATAGAGGTACGCCCACACACACACAACTACGCCCACACGCCCACACAGCAGTTGCTTCCAAGGGTGGGCCGGGGGGGGGTTGGGGCGGGGCGGGGCGGGGCGGGGCAGAGCTGGGGGCAAGGGCAGGGGGGCAGCCTAGCATGACGACCAGTAGAGTGTCTGGGTGTGGCGGGGAGCAAGGGGTGGGTCGGTCAGTCTCACGTATGCACGCACCATTCTTGATAGAGCCTCCACACCTAGGACTCTAATGCATGCTTTTATTTCTTTCTAACACCGTTTATGTGTCATTTATTTCTTTATATATTATCTTATTTTTGATTAGTCTATCAGCTAAAAATCATTAACACGACAACTTGGTCTATTAGACTAGGGATTGTGTGTGTGTCAGAGAGAGAAAGAGAGAGAGAGCATTGTGAGGTTTGCTACGGACAGCTTGAGTGTGGGCCGATGTGTTGCAGGTCGCAGCGGTAGCAAATCATCGCTAGGCGGAGACTCTCTGGACTCGAAGCGCTCACATGGCTCTCCAGAGAGGCGGAAGTCCATCCTGAAGCATCGCGACCCAGAGACCGAGCAGCTGCTGCCGGACCTCACCTACGACCCTCCGCAGGAGACAGAGAAGCTGGGGCGGCCTACCTTAAAGGGCATCGGCCCCCGCGCAGGGGGGAAGCCGCACGCCCTCCCCGTCAAGTTTGTGGGCATGGACGAGGAGGAGGATAGTAATCGCCCGCGCCGCATACTGCCCCGCTCTCCTATGCCACGGAGACACCCTCAGCAAGCACCACTTGCGGACTTACTGGCGGATTTCGCTGGGCAGGAAAAGGCGGCGCGGGACGAGGCGACCCCTGAAAATATATTAAAAGATTCACTCGAGCCTAGTCTGATCTCGATTGCGGCCAGCCTTGACCAGCGTAACGCTAACACGGTGCTGCGCTGTTCCAAGGCGCCGTGTTTGTATAACCAGCCCGCCTCCACCTCACCCATGGCCATTTCCCCTGACGAAGTGGGCGAGTCTCTGCTCTGCTTGTGCGGGGCGCCCATGACCAGGGTGGCCGCTCCAGCCCCGGCCATCATCACGCCTACCAGCGCCCTCCCCAACGCCCGCACCATCACCGAAAACTGCCTGCTAACAGACGACCTCAATAACGGCCCAGCCACGCTACGAGACATCGACGACCTGCTCTTTGCCGACCACACCCCGACTGAGGAGACCCACCTCCTCGACCGTTCCCTCTCCATCCCTCACAACACCTCAGGCCTCAACAGCTAACCCGTGAGTACTTCTGGTGTCTACATGCCGCCTTTTTTATAATCTATTCTTATAATAATGATTTACTGTTCAATTTATATATCTATACAGGATACACTATCAAAATGGTTCAAACAATGGCAATTAAGTATAGGCCTACAGGTCCACAATACTATCTAGTCAGAGAGAAAATTAAAATAAAGTTTCAAAAAGGTCTTGCAAGATGATTTCACACTCGAACCTCGTAAGGACCTCCGTCATGTAGTCAGAACAGTGGAGTTAAAAGAATCCTTCAAACATTGCCACGAAACACCACCTACATTGACAGTGCTTGTTTCGTGGCATAGTCAGGAGGAATCAGAAGCAACCAAAGTCTCATACACGAACATAAGGTTCTTAAAACACCCTCTGAACAGAACTAAGAACATGGTAACTATTGTAGTAAATCATACATTCATGGAACACCTCCACACAGAACTGGCAAATAACAGGTGCCAGAAAACATGCAACAGTGGTTAGGGACCCTATATATGTAATCATGTATGAGACTTGGTGGCTTCTGATTGCACCTGACTATGCCACAAAACATGCTCCTTCAATGTTGGTGACATTTTCTGACTACATCACGGGTCCCTTAAATGAGGGAGCCGTTTAGTTTTCCCAGGAATTTAAAAAATGGAATACAAAAGAGTTACTTACCAAACTTTGGTAGATTCACTACGGGAACGTGTCATCTTCCTGTAAATAAAGCCTGATCAGAATCTTTTCAACATAATTCAGTACACTTCAGTCTGGTATTAGCCCCAGTAGGCCTATCTAGAATGGGGAAAGGTCACACACACCCACACACAAACACACACACACACGCGCGCAAGTTATTGTTTGCATAGTTTCCTTACTGGAGGGGATTAAAAGAAAATGGTATAATTACATCAATATAAATAATGTGGTGGCGTGAGTATTCCATTGTGGTTACGACATAAACTGGTCTGCCCTGTACTCTCTCACTAATGAACAAGTATATACATTTATATAATGACAAACAAATAACAACAAAGTGCTAATACTATTATAGTGACCAAGTACACTCGCAATCCAAAATATGTAGCCTATCCAGGCTTGCTTCGAATAGCCTGGTCGAGTATTAAGCGAGCTCAAGCAAATATGAAACAGGAAAAGCGTGTAATTGGTTCACTAGAATGCCAAATTATTCGAAACTTCAACAAGACCTAGATACAAGTTTTAGATTGCGAGTGTACATATATCATGACAAATAAATAACAACAAAGTCCCAATACTAGTGTCTAGTAGCCAAGTACATACAGTATATTATAACAAATAAATAATAACAAAGTGCCAATGGAGGTTACCAGCAGCAGCAGCAATAACAATAGTGTGAAGACGAAGAGCAATATGTAGCAGCGTTCAACAGTCATTCCACGTGTTGCTCCGGCAGTTTGCCAAGAACTAGTCTGAGGCAGAACATCTATTGGCTTTTCCATCCACCCCCACCCCCCCTGAACATCATTGAAAAATTCATAGAAATTTTTGCCTACAAGCCAGATGACTTTGCCTTTCACTTGATTATATATAGTGCTAAAGTATACACCGTAAAAATATTACAAGGGGGTTAAGCATTTTATAAGTTTCGCAGTTTTGAAGGTCGTGGTTCACATGTTCAAGCAAGTGAATCTTCATCCTGAGACAAACAGGGCTACCAACCAACCTAATAAAAATGTTTCATACTCTTCAATGCTTTGTATCAGTTTGTTTTTTGCCAAACTTTGCAATCTTCGTTCCGTATTTGTACTTTCGTAAACTACTGTCATAAAGGAGTGTATCTTTACTGTAGTGTTATATATATATATATATATATATATATATATATATATATATATATATATTTTTTTTTTTTTTTTTTTTTTTTTTAAGGATATGCGAGTCCTCGTTACATGTAAGACACTCACTAATTTTTTTTCAAGATGTTAAGAGTGGTATTGGAGATAAGTGGTCATTTGTCGTCATTTGTTTTGAATGGCGCTATTCAAGGGCGGAGGTGCTATTGATCCACCAGCGTCCGGATACACAGATAGCGGCTTCGTCTTCATATACAGATGTCTACTTATTACATGTATATCAAGTCCCTTGTAAAAGGAATCAAATAATATCTTGCTAGGTATTCTAAGTTATACAAAGTGGTTTAATTTTTCAGGGGGAATTAAAATAAGTAAATCTGCACAGTGCAAACGTACTAAGCCTAAGTCAGAGACTACTGAACATAATACTTACCTATTCTTTTCCTCAGGGTCCTCAGAGGATACAGTGCACGTTCCGCTCTTCTTAAGATTCTTCAAATATTTTATAGAAATTATAATCCCTTGCATTCGTATGATCATCATACACTATTATCTTTTATACCCTCTACACTATTATCTTCAACCCTCATTAAGGATTATTGCAGTTTAATCTTAATTCCTTGAACACACACACACTATAAAAAAAATTCCTACCTACACAATCCACAAAGTACGGTAATACATTACTGGAAATGGTTACAGTATATGCATGCGTTGTCCTTCCAGCAGCACCTCATTTATCATTATTGATATTAAATTACTGTACAGCACAACCATACAAAATTACTACACTAAATGCTAATTAACTGAAATGGACCCATACCTGACCAATAAATATAAAGTACTTCTACTGATATTGTACTAAGTGTACTTTACTTTCTCAGTCCTCGTGGACCACTGGTGTTCTTTCACTTCTTTGTTCATGCCGCTGGGATGCTAAGGACCTTTATTTACGGAGTACTGTACCGGTATTAGGGCTTCAGTATTTGAGAACATCAGCCAGAGCCAAGCAGCTTCGACAGACACCACACAACAATACTACAACACACGTGCACTTCACACACACACATGTACACTTCTCCAGCCTCCACATACACACACTAAATCACTCTATAAATATATCACCTTAATTACCATTACATAGTCATAGTCGATAGGTGTTTTATAAGCACAAATAACAAACAAAACAAGCAACTTCAAATGCACCGAGTGAATGCACCGAGTTGTTAGCTATACATAATGGGTCAGTATACTGTAGTCTGTTTGATTTGGTTCGACCCAATGGGACATTAACCAGGAATAATTTTAACGACGTCCTAACAATTATACTACGAACACTTCATCACCTAGCCAAAGTACTGTACATACGTCTAGCTCATCAAATTATATGTCACTCACAGCGTAATGCAATATTAAATTTACCCAAGATAAATTAAAGATAAGGTAATCCAGTTCTTTTCCCTCGTGTAAGGTGATGGGTGGGTTTGTGGCTATGTTGAGCCTTGTAATAACACTATGGGTTCTCAATCCTCGCTGCTACACGTAAATTTGGTAAAGTTGGGTGTCAATGGGTGATACTAGGCTGGTACCCTCTATAGTCTCCTGTAACCTCATTCAGCTTCAGGGTTTCTACATAGCCAGCTGGTTGAACATGCAAACAATACATATCAAGCCCATGGTTAAAGCATATAATAATATTATAGACTCATAGAGTATAGAGGATCCTTTTCACACTCTTTGGCTATAGTTTCTACTCTTCTCACAACGTTTTCTGTACTCTGTAACTCGTCATGACACTCTGAACTTTCACACAGTGTCAATAAGAAAAGACTGACCTGCTGATGAACAATATAAATCTACTTACCAATGTTATTCCCAAATACTTCCACGGTCTCACCCAAATACAGATCAACTTACCAATGTTATTCCTAAATAATGGCAGCATCCCATCCAAGGCTACGATTCATAGGAACTAAGGTGTCGGTGACAGTCGGTCGCTTATGGTTCTAAAACGTGACCCATTTTCTATAACTCACTTCGCGTATACCATTAACCAAATTTTACTGTTTAACTTTGGGGGGGGGGGGAATGGAATTGCACTAAATTTAAATAATGAACATGAACAAAATAAGTTTCTGCTAAGGAACTGCATGTCATAATTATTTAAAGGTAAATAACCGATAATACATACTTCCTACACAACCCAAGCCAAAATATGTTTGATGACTGCACTGAAAAATAAAAGCTGGAACAATTATTCATACATCAATCATATCCATTATTAATTCATTGCTCCAGATATTTCCACTGATGCATTCATTTCATTATGATAATCATGTGCATGTAACAAAAATTCCACTTATAATTCTTAATACAATTTATACATTAGAGGTAGGAGCTAGGTCTAAATATCAAAGTTCTTACCACTGAGCAATATTGAGTGAATGAGAGCAGAGTAGGAAGGAGTAGTAGAAAAAAGATGTGCAACACAGGTGTATTAAAATAAAGTAGCCTAGAGTAACCAATAATCTCCTTAGCCATGGCCACTCCCTGTTAGACAGCACCCAGGCAAAGAAGCATTTATATACATGTATATGCAGCCTTTATGTGAATTTTACTTTACAACTGATTTGCATTTAGATAAGATGTTAACTGCCTTTTTTCATTTGCAGGCCGTCATGCTAACCCCATGAGAACACCAAGATCAGCAGCCAAGGTTGCCAGCCACCTCCCTATCACATCAGTCCTTGAACCTCACTCCACATGTAACCAAAACTCTACTACAGCCACTCTCAACTACTCCATCTTATTCCATAATGGAGTCACATTACACTTCACACCTCCCACATATCAAGCATACATAACTCCACTGTTCCCTCACTCCAATACTAACCATTCTACTAAACAGTTATACTTTCATATAAATTACTTCACTACACCCCATTCTATAATTCACTGCTCTCTCCTCCAAACCATAACACTATACATACACATACACTCCCATACAAATTACTTCACCAATTAATTCACTTCACACTGCATGCACTTTGATATGATATAGTGCAATATAGCCTACTTCACATCTTTATGTGCAAGTTTTGACATCAAGGACAAGAAAGACTAATGTCAAGAGGTTGAAATGCTTCTGCTAGTGTGGAAAACACAGAGAAGTGCATTGAAAGATAATTGAAAAATGAAAACATTCATCACAAACTAAAGAACCCATACATGTCTCATAGAAGTGCTTTCCGGCTATAAGTACAGTATACTGTAATCCAGAAATTAATAGAAGTGTTACCAATAATAAGTTATTGTTATGAAATGGCCAAAATAATGATGAAAGATACAAAAAAATCACCTAGGATTATCAGTATTTGTTTTGCAATAATAAAAAGTATATAGTGAAAGAAGGGAAGCAGATGATTGAGCTGCCTGATGAGTTGCAGGGAGGTCAGAGGGGCAATGTGCAGTCAGTCAGTCAATCAGTCAGGACCAGCAATAAAATATCCAGAGCTGAAAATATCAACTTCTGAATCAGAAGATTATAAACTTTAATTTTTGACTGCCATAGCATATGCCATATCATGTGGTGCAAATTGATGTACAGTACTGTATAAGGGCTCTGTAGTGTAGGGCAGGCAATAAATTCCTTCACAGGAACTATACAATCAGACCCTTGTTAAGTATAAGCCATGTACTGTACAGAACAATGGAGCCTTAATGTGGGCAGCCTTAGAGGTGGGTGTAGGAGACTGTAGGTGAGTTGCCCGCCAGCAGTGTTGATGATGCAAGCGTGGAGTGTTGTAGCTCTGACCTCGGCCTCGCAGATAGTGTCTCATGGCTGTTCTTGCAAACATTGTCTTGTGATAAACAGTTTATGGAATAAGAAATTTCACTCCAGGCTGTATAAAAATTTGATAATATTTCCAAAGTAAGTAAAAATCTTAAAATTAAAAAATCTTAGTATCTCGACTCTATGAATTAAATAACATATTAATTTCATTACACCCACCTGCGAAGCCGATGGTCGATGTAGGTTGTAATGTAAAGTAATTACAGTAGTTCTGTAGCGGCGACGCCAACGTGATAAAATCTAGGATTTACCAGCTTTGTGCGCCTACAAGCCATTCCGCCAGAAGTCAGCCAGCCAGCGCCTAGCCTTCCGTGTCTGTAAAACTCCGCTATTAGCACCAACACAAGCCAGCGTGTTCTTTGCATGGGGCACTTCCTAGCCCCAACATGCTCACTTTACCATGTATAAAACAAAGAGAAACTTTATACATATACATATATATATATAAATATAAATAATTGCTCTGTATATAATTACAATGCCCTATGTCCTCAGAGTATGCAGCAAAAAGTGACTTGGGTGATGATAACAATATATCTGTACCTGACAAACTTTGCAAACACTCAAGGTTAAAGACATCTGTTGTGAACTTGGGTTGCAAATGAAAAGTGTTTCTGCAGACTAAAGCAAGAATGGGAAGTGAGTGATATGCTGTGGACATATCCAGAACTACTACTTTTTTATGATATTTCAGTCCTGTAGGATGAATATAATATCCTGTCATCATATTGTATAGTACCAGAATAATTACTTTATTCCTGTGGTGCTTTGTTACAAAAAATTATAATCAACTAGAGGCAAGTGCTGACTTTTGCTGGTGTGTTGTCACCAGTGAGAGGTCAGCCAGGGCTCAGACAACACTGACAGCCAGAATGTGAACCTGTTGTCTATTCCCAGAAAACTATGTAAATTGTTATAATTACTGCGGAAAAAAAATATTGAAAATTGTGATATGATTAGTCTTAATCTTAAGCTCAATATATACAAAATACACCAATGTTAACAGAAGCTCTTTCACTGGGGACGAGCAGGTGGGAAAAATACTCTTTAAAGCTGTGACGCTTTATGAGACAAGGAGGCAGGAGTAATTTTATAGCAATGCACTTTATAAGAACTGATCATCTTTCAAAAAAATATAGCTATATATCATATTGCCATTTGATAACACTACTACACCTTTCTGCATAAAATAAAGATTATCAAGTGTACTACCTTGAAATATTATACTTTATTGTATATAAATTACTATATTTCAGATAATACCGTATTAAAAGTATTCTTATCAAATATGGATATAAATAGACGCATTATAGTTTGTGCACTTGTTAAAATTTTATATACAGAATTAAGAATGCTTAAGATACACAATTGTTAGCATTTACCTTACTACTAAGGGAATTAGTACACAGATGGAGGTGCAAGGTCAGAGGTACTCCTTCTCTCATAAGTGTCCTGAACTTGACGTAACTTAAAGGTATGTTGTTCATGACTTGTTGCAATCATTATTGTTTACTATATGTGTGAGAGTTTTCCACATCATATATTTTCATGGAGTGGAGTGTACGGGCCACAAAATTATTTTTCCTAATACATCCAAATTTCAGCCAACAACATAATGCAGTTAGGTAATAAAATTTAATGAAAAGATACACATAAATTATACGAACATCTAAAACTACACATTAATGTTATATGCAAAACATTGTACCCAAGAATTCTGTGTTTCATTTAATATCTTGTTTATATTTATATTGTGGTCTTTTGTTACTAATGTCTTTGAAATAATTAATAAGGCTGGACCATCTATGTATTAGGAAAAAAATTTTGACATGGGCCGACCACCTCCTTCCTCAGCTACCACCACCACTTCTTCCATCCCCACTTCCACTCCATTCCAACAACTCCCACTCCCCCACTTACACTCCATTTCATCCACTTTCACTTCCTCATTTTCAGTCCATTCCACTCACTCCCACTCTCACACCTCTCTCTCAGAACTCCAGCACTTATAACTGTTGTATCAGAAATCACTTTGCCCACTTCAGTAAACAGTAAATGCCTCCCTACAGCAGAATAAAATATAGTGGTTCATAATTTTATCAGCCAACCTTCATACAGTACCTGAAATAAATGAACAAAATTCTGACTGTGATACAATATTATAATTCAAACACTGTACTACACCTTACCATAAAATTGGCCAAGACAAATTCATGATTAAATCAATGTGACATAGCTACACTATGGGAGTAAAACTTTTCCTCTAATCCTATAGTACCATTGAAAAAAAAAAAAAAAAAAAAAAAATTAACTCTTTGTTAGGCAAGCCCAAAATTCTATAAAATTATCATATAACCCCTGATGCTGGATTTACTCAGAAGTATCATTGTCTTTTAAAATGGAATATGCACTGACTAATCATAATATAAGTTCTCATGTAACAGTGTCACTATTTTTATTTATTCATATGGTTTGACGACTGATATCCTCATGGAAATCCCTTTAAAGTAGCCAAGGTAAATTGCAATAACTTCTTCTACAGCTCATTTCACAAGGTTTAACTGAAGCTCTGATCCTATCCATTCAGAGGGTCTGTTTACTCCTTTTCCACAGGAAAACCCAAGAGAATATTCATGTAAAATTGTAATGTACTGTAATGTGTTGAGAAAAAAGGAATTCCCGGGTAAATATACAGTATAGCTGGTAAAGGTGATATTTCCAAGAGAGAGAGAGAGATAAGAATCCAAGCAAACACTCAAGTCTCCCAACACCTTACATTAATACAGTACTGTACAATAAATTCATCATTGAGGTGGAGTCTCATTAAAAGTCCCTTCTTTTGCTGTTTGTTCATGAAAACAGCTACATGCAAGATAATTCCTAGGTTTAGGAATAATTATTTTAATTATTTAATTATTAATAATTATTTAATAATTATGATAAGTCTATGGATCCTTAGTATCAGTATAATCATCACCTAACCCATTAATTGTCTTCGTTTTAGCACTGAGGAATACCAAAAGGTCATCAGTAAATCCTCCTTCACAAACAGTGCTTTCATCTATATTTTGTTTAGTTACACAGAATTATAATTGATAAGAAAGTACAGTACTGTATATTTTCCTATGCATCACACATTTGTGGAAACAGAATCTGTCTTGTATCCTCCCTCTTCTCTGGCTTTCCCTTGCATCATTCCAACTGTTTGAGGTGTGTAAGGAAGGCAATATGCCAGTATGAAACAAACTCATGGGCAATTAAACTGATGATGATGAACATTATAATGACTCTTTAGACTTTAAATTAAATCATTATACTGTTCATCATTACAGCCAAGTCTAAAGCTTTTCTTGCATCTGGCCTGATGTCTGGTGGTGGTGGTGGCAGTGATGTTGGAGGCAGCTGGAGTGTGGCTGGCAGCTTATCACTCCTTTACAACAGGCATCATGCTGGCAAAAACAAAGAAATTATACAGTAGATTGAGTTTAATTCATTAAAGTTACTGAAAGAGGTACAAGATTTGCATTCCTTAAGAGGAACTTTTAAAATAAAAAAATGAAAAATAAACTAAAAATATTGTGGATCACTTGAACATTCAGTTTTTCTTTTTACACTAAGTTTATTGATGTTAGACAGTCTTTTTTCAAGTATGGTATTCAAGTATGGTACTTTAAAAATATATTGCTTGAAAGAGACACTCAACTTACAGTATGGATGGCTGCGATTTCACTTTGATTTTGACTAACATAATGATTTTGAAACATCATTAAGTGTCATAAATTTGAGAAATCTTTGTTTCATAAATTTGTGAGTGAGGAGTGAGGCCACTAGCCAGCCAGCACCCCAGCATAGTGAAAGTCATCCACAATTGTTATCACAGTACAGTATGTCTGCCAATTATATTTTTAGGTCTGTCACACTGTTATGTATTATACACCAGAATATTCATGGTTATAGACTAACTTTGGTAAGTGAACATTAAGCAGGAGAGAATACACGCATGGGTATTCCTGAGGTACATAGAGGCATTTTCCAGTGACTTCAGTCCTCATCTTGTCATAGGATGTGAAGGAGGTGAGATCCAGCATCTCCAAACCTTCACAGGTAGGCTACAGTAATACAAATGTATGCATGTACATTTGAACAGGTATAAGAAAATTTATTAGGTCTGAAGCTTCATATGAAGAAGCCACAGACATTCCAACGGTTTACACCAGTCACACGTAGCCTTTCGGTTGTGCACATTGTCCCCTTGATGAGTTCCTCCCCTTTATTTTGTTATCTTCTCTCAGTAAAACCATGTTTCTTTCAGTGTCTGATTGGCACAGGTATACAGTCACTAAAATAATATTCTGCATCTTCATACAGTAGTTTGATACAGTACCATACCATCACAGTACTGTACCTAGTGACACTATATCAGGCCTACAGTATACTGTGTTCATACAGATATCCATCAGAACAAGGAGTGAAGAATAATTATTTTGTGACTGTATTATATGCTTAATCAGTTACTATATTCTGTGGAGAGTCCAGGTTTTCACTTACTCATTTCAGTTGTCAATAGTAGTGAATTTTTTGCTCACCTAGGTAAATGAGTTGAGGTTGTGGCTTGTGAGGATGTAGAGAGAAACAGTAAACTCTTGTTAAGTTCGCAAAGTAGGGGCTCTAGCCGAGCCGACTTATCTTGTATTCAAACTTATGCTGGTACCAGGGTGTAGACACTGGAGGCAAAATGCCAAGATGCCACATCATTATTGACTTACAGAATTATCATGCTAATACAAGACGCAAAAAATGTTCACCATCCAGAATAGGGCTTTTTATGTTTTTGTATAAGTATGCCGACTAAATATTATTTTGTCGGATTATTTTTTTTTTTTAATTAAAAAATTATTATTTAATTAATACATTTTTCCCTTGCCCACTTATATGCAAATTTGATCATTACCAAATACAGTACTGACTTAACAAGGGTTTACTGTTTTACTGTTGATTCTAAACTTTATGTATGCCTACTGGCTCTCCACTATTCAGCTATAAAAGAAAATATTCCTTTAATGTCATTTACTATGCATCCATGTATAGATGATGACAGGGGTTTTAGGGTGGAATATAATACAGGTATGTTAAAGGTATTATGGCAATTCTTATAGCTACATTTTTTATATACTTGTACTTATTTCATGTGTTTCTGACTTGAAATAAATCCAGCATTAAAGAGTTTCCTCACTCCCACACCATACTTATGTGCAGTTTCTACTTCATACATTATTTGAGTCACTTTTGAAATACAGAAAATTTCCGCTGTGCAGTGTCAGCATTTTCTGAATTAGTGAGTGGAATACTGTACTCAAGACTCTCCACTAAAATCAAAACCCAATGTTTAGCCATATCACTACTAACTAGATTCTTTATGACTTTAGTAGACACTACAAATAAGACCAGTTGACTATCACAATTCACATTCAAAGCTTTAGCTTGACATTCCATTATGACCAAATACATTTTTCACAATACTTTTAACAATATTCTACCATCAGACACTACATACAGCATTATAGACGATTTGTGATTACTGCACATTGCAAAACTTGCCTTTAAGTATGACACAAGCATTGAAACTCTCTTGCACCAATAATATTCATAACTTAGTAAGCTGAAAACACCAGCATTTGTATCTTGACAGTTATCACTCCTGCAAAGTTTGTAAATAATAAAGACATTATATGAGAGACAAGTTATTTGTCATAAAACCCAGTTTCCATGGCTATTACTCAGTCTTTGAGACTCAAGATGAACATTCTCATCACCTCTCACAGCAGCTGACAATTTCCAGGCCTGTACACTCAACAGCTTCAACCTGACTCTTAACTATTTTGAGTGACACCCACATGCACGGCTGATCTTCTACTACCAACCTTTAGTGACCTCCCGGCCTAGTCCTGTAGCAAGATTAAAGTGAGGTTGGCAGATTTGTGACTATTGCTCTGGTTAATCTGTAATACTCTTTTGCTGCATGTCTCACTTACTTGTAACTTTTTGCTTCCAGATGTGGAGAATGAAGTGGCCAGGGTTGCAAATCTGCCAACTTTCCTCTGTTGTGATCTGATGCTTGTTGCCAGTTGAGTAGGAAAATACTATGTAGGATACCTGTGGAACCGTGCCTGCACTTGAGGTGTATGTTGTATGTTACAGTGTGTGTATGTTAGGCTGATGACTTGTCCTGTCTAATGTTCTCCACTCGTCATCCATCATATGGGCCAAAATAAGGTTAGCCAAAGCTTGTATGATCACATAATTATTATTAGTAATTGATCTGTTTAGAATGTAATGTTGTGTGTAGATTGTGCCGGGAGGACTTTATTACTGAAGATTGTGTGAGTGTAAGATGTGCTGTGTACCCACCATCTTTCTTGATTTGTTTCTGCCTGTGGTATGACTCACTGTGCTCCCTCTCAGATCAGTGATTTAATGTTGTATCCTGGATGCCTTTTAAAACAAAACTGGAATTAGAATACAGTATAATTACCAGGAAAGAAACTGGTATTAATAAAATTATACTCAGCAATAAATAGAAAACTATGCATTCACACTATATGTGTCTACATTAAGATCCATTTTTATTTCTGTATAGAATATACATAGTTATGCTTAAATTCTATAGTAAAAATGCCGTGAAATATCATAGTTACAATACAACTGTATGTTAGTGTTAAGTTTGATGCAAAATAACTGCAGGTAATTACAATGACAAGATAACCATCTGTAGCAAGTGTGGTGTTGTCCAGCAGGACCAACTGCTCAAATCCAGGTTATAATGGGTGTCCAGGATGCTGGTAGAGGAGAGTGGTGGGCCACTGGGTGTCACTCTGTATGCTTCACAGGCTCTAACCGTTGATTATGTAACATCCCTAAGGACTTGGATGAATCATGAATAATCATGTATAAAACACATTTGATGATTTTTATATACCTGGGGTACCATTTTTTCTAGTTTTACCTCATGACGTACTTATCTGTACCATTATATGTATAAAGTAAGTTCAATGTATCACTTTATGTTTAGGGCTTCATGTTTTTGCCACTTTTTATACAGTGTTACAGTATTGTGACAATCAGTTGACCACTTCAGATGTTGTGGCCAGTAAAAGTATCACAATGATCTCCGTAATATTTTGAAATATCATACAATCATTTCTACAAAAGTTACTGCTATGCCACTTTGGATATTGTATGCTTCAAATGCCAGTAATTTTTTAAACTACAGTACTTGAATTTCTAATTATGGGAGAATCACCCTCTGAATTAACGGTACAGTATATTCCATATAAAACCTTACCCGTGCAATTGCCTTGTATATTAAACAGTGTGGATCGCCATACCATTTCCTCTTCTTTACCCTAACTAACTGGGGGATACGAAAAAATGAATGTAGGAAATTAAACAACACACAGACCACTTTCTACTGTGCAAGTGCTCATCAGTTATGTAACATGGCCTCTTCTTCACTGTGTCTGTTAACAATTACCATTACAGTAATTTGGATATACAGTACATTTGTTCCATTTATCAATCAAAATCATTGATACCCAACTATCCAGCTTCCTCCTGGGAACTTTCCTATGCAGGCTAGACATGGTAGAAAACCCTTAGATTACGTTATCTTAACACTTATCTTAAAAGAGTTTGTTAAGAGAATTTTCCATCCCACAATGTCCTAGGAACTCCCCAACAGTGGGTAGATTTGGCAGGAGTCTCTAGGTTACTTGAATATTACACACCAAATTTACATAATTTTTCAAACACATGGTAATATACTGTAGTTTGTCCAAAAAATAAAAGATAAAAGAGAAGCAGCTGAAGAGTGCTCTTGCTCTTCCTAACACACTCTTAAAATAAAATCTGAAGAAAAACTGCACAGCTTCAAGTTTCAGGTAAGAAAAGATGCAATATTATAATTATAGCTATATTCAATTGCTTCATCCTTCACATACATATTGTACATTGCATACTCATTAACCACTACCAGTACAGTATGTACTTATATACTACAGACATCGAACAATGAATTATGTCTTGATGCCGAGTTTGTAAAGAGAAAAATTACTACACTAGGTCAGGAGAGAGAATCGGGACAGCAAGTACAAAGGAAGTGTAAGGATAGGAGGGACAGTTGTAGGGAGGAAAGGGAATGGTTTGGGTCTGATGGGGTGACAATTACCTTTAAGTACTGCCCACAACTTTGTAGGCAATACCCTTATATGGGGTGCCTTGCAGCCAAGACAATGGACACGGATACAGCATGGGCTACAAAAAATTGACTGGGTTATATCTAGCGGTTGCACTGGTAGCAATGGGCAATACATTGTGTAATATAGCATTTCACAAGGTGACACCCTGTTCCCAGTTGGTAATGTGATATTGGGTGCATGTGTGCTCACCCTTTCTCTCCTCCTCAACCTTCAACTCTAGGACTGGTCCCTTGTGTCTATGTGCCTTTCCCTCTCTCCCAATACTCTTTCAAAATTACCATCACAACATGACAGGTCAGGCAGTCAGACCTTGCCCTCCTTCCCTGAACAGAAATTTCGTTGTTTGTGTATTCACTTCATTCATATTCTGTCATATTTTTCTGATCTTTTCTATACATGCTTTATACCTAAGGAACACACACAGTATATGGCATTGATATGTTAATTCTGTAATGTTAGTGCCAAAAGAACATAATGCTCTGTGAAGTTCCACCATTTTCCCTCAGACGAGAAGGCAATTTTATTAATTTCATCCTTGACTGTGCAGAAACTATTTTACATAAGAACCTCAGAATGGCAGATGCGGATGTATAAATTCAAGCTCCTTAAATCGGCAGGTAAATGTTGAAAAATTGGATCTGATTTGCATCATACACAAGATATATACAGACAGAACAAAATTTTATCATTCAACCTTCCTCTACTTTTCCTACATCAATTTCTCCTCCGCTTCCTGAAGCTTCTTCCGCCTCTTCTCAAAGCCTTTAAATTTCTTCTTATTACTTTTCTTTACAGGTGGCTTCTTTTGGACCTTCTTTACAAACTTAGGTAACATCTCAGATTTTTTCTTCATAACTGAGAGAGCATTCCCAGCTTCACTCTTTTCAGTTGGGTTGTCAAAGTAGAATGGCATCACCACTGATCCTGTCTGTGTTGGATACCTGCCAGAGAAATTTCTTGACAGTAGTGGGGAGGACAGCATCTTTGCTAAGACTGCTCTCTTGATTTTCAACTCCTTCCTCTTTCTTCCCTCGTACAATGACTTCTCCATTTCTTCATCGTAGTCACCGGACTTCCTGAGATATAAAGAGTAGATTAACAATTATTATGACAAAAAGCTACGTAAACTGATACAGAACTGTAAACGTTTTAATATTCTTAACATGCGAGTTAAACCAATGAAGAAATAATACTGAATTGGCAGAGATGCATTCAAATTTCACACACTGTTTATATATTTGAGGGGGTTGACTCTGGATGGAGTAAGCCAAAAGGAAAGTTGCAAAACAAATAGTTGAAGTAAGTCAATTCTTAATTACTGAAGTTATAAAGTTCAGGTAACTATCGTATATATTATGTACAGTACTCAGTACTCACTCCTCTACATAAAGCTCAGCATCCTTTGCCATCTTCTTGAGCCAGTCCTCTGAACGCTTCTTACGTTGACTGGTTTCTACAGCCTCCAAAGGGCGAGCAAAATCTATGATTTTCTTTACTTGGTCGAAGATATTGCGATCAACAGGAAAGGTGGGAAGTTCTGTGTCACGGTTAAGGGTGGTGCACAACTCCCTATATTTTTTCACCTCAGAAGCATCAATGAGAAGGATACTGAGACCTTCTTGCTTGGCTCGGGCTGTACGGCCACTACGGTGGATGTAAGTCTGCAAAATTTGTTACATAGGGAACTATAAATGGCCTAAATCAAAGAAAAGTACATCTATCAAGTAAGATATACAACAGTATCACCATTTTCATAAATAACAATTTTAAAGCAATAAGTGAATGGTTTGAGCAGATTTTCAAATTTCTTATTTATAAGGCTAATGCACATATATTACTGAATCCAAGAGTGGGATTACATAATAAAACAGAATAACTTAACACTGAACACTCTAAGAATATTTGTCAGTAGAATATCTTAAAATTTCATCTGAAAACCTAAGACTGTAGTATAGTAAACAATGAGGAAAATACACTGTTCACACAACAACAGCAAGCCCCTTTCACTCACAATTCAATACTAATCAAACATAATAAACTTGTTTCCTAAGCAACACTGCAAAGTCCATAACAAAACAACAAACAATACTCCAAATACAATTCTTACACCAATCACACAACAAATTATTAGTATCACCAATTGCATTCATAAAACACAAAAAGACACCTCAGCATATACACATCATAAAGTCTAGCAAGCACATCAAGTCAAATACCACAAACAACAAAGATTGATAAATAAAATATACCATCATGGAGAAGTACAGGGTATGGGACCGTTATCATAATTACTGTACAGTCACAGTCATTTGATACAATAAGTTTGTTATATACTGGGGTTATGGGCATGATAAATGTGTATGTATGAAGAGGATATGACATAACTAAGCATAAAGGAATACAACAAAATATAGGACAACTAAAGTCTATGTGAAATGCAACTTTCAGAATACATGTACTGAGGAAGGTAAATGAATTTTTAGAGTAAGTGAAATGTATACATACAAACGGTGTTTAAAAAATGGTTTTCTTTATCATGCTGAGAACTCACCTCTGCTGTACGAGGAACATGGTAATGGATAACATGTTCAATATTTGGAATATCAAGACCTCGAGCAGCAACATCAGTGGCGATTAGCAATGCTCGTGGGTTGTTGGAGAAACGTTCAAGGCTTTTAAGTCGCTGCCTCTGTTGCAATGCTGCATGAAGTGACTGAAAAAAAAAAAAAATTAAGAAAAAAATAATAAATTTTATCTCATCAAATGTCTTGTGGTGTGAAAAAACAAATTAAGCTAGAAGGAGTCTCATAAATTTGGAACTACAGGATACAATGTTCACACCATCAACACACACATTATAATAATGGGGAACACCAACTTTACTCTAGTGTTTTATACAGGATCCATTCATTGTGCTGATGCCTTACTCTCACCAGGAAACTCCAACCATGTGATGAAGCATATTAAAAGCCACAAAGAGTAATATTCCTGTGAGCCACTATTCAACTGTAAAGGAACACCCCCTCTCAGCCCCAAGGAGATCAAGTATACAGAGTATGGTTGGGCACAGGAATTCTTACATAGGCTATTTGGAAAGAGAGGTCATTATTCTGGAAGTACTGCAATGAATTGACTCGATGATTGCAATATAACAAACCTAATAATACTGTTGTATTGCAGTAATGTAGTCTTAAATTTTCTGTATGTTGTAAACCCTTAAAAACAACAGCATGTGTACGAATTCTTGTGGCCAATATTATATCATATATTTATGCTATGGCTCTAGGCACTGATTGTTCAATAAACAGTATGCAACCATCTTCCTGATGGGATAAAATTTACCCGAGGGTCAAGCTGTGGTGCTTAAAAGTACTGTAAGCTTTGGTACTACAAATTAACAATAGTCACTAACTTAGTTCCCTCAGGTAAACCCTTGATGAGATTCTTGCTGGGTAGACCCAGAAATTTCTCACTATGGCACAATTAATATACTGTAGTAGTGATGTATTTGTAATATGAAGGCAGTCAGTGTAATAATGGTATCCAAGATAAGAAGGGCTATATGCTTAGTTATATTTTCATGTAACTGTTTTAGAGCTGGGTGCAGTGGGTGAGGGCTAGAATAAAATAATCACAAACCTGAGGTTCACACTTCAGTAGAGTGAAGAAATGCTGGAGCCTTTTTACTGTGTCAATACTGTTACAAAACACTAGTGTTCTGCCAGGGTAACTCTTCAGGAAGTGATACAAATAGTAGTCCTTATGCTCCTGCAAAAAAAAACAAATATCTACAGTTTAGTCAGACAGTATTTGGAAGGTTCTTCATAAAAAAAATCAAATGTGTAGTTCAGTCTTATTTCACCTACATTCACAATTATAAAAAGGGCATACTCAATTAATTTGTTAATAAGAATATGGCATAAAGATATATCGGTACACTCAACAGTAATATTTCACCTACTTACCTTTAGACAATTAATCCTGGCTTCTGTAAGATTTTCTGCAGTTCCAAATTTCCGAGTTACATCATATACCTTGTGGTCTTCCTTTATACCAATTGACTTGGCAAGCTGTTTAATTTTCATCTCAGATGATATTTTTACCATCTGTAATAGAATAATAACTATAAGAACAATATAATGTACAGTATAGTTTGTTCCACTCCCAAGATTTTCTGTAAGAGTAGTTAATCCTGTCTCATTAGATGATCCATTAATTGCAAGTAATATAATAATAATAAATTATGAAGTATTCACAGGATACTACTGGAAAATGCTTTGAATCAAGGTTATATCTCATGCTTCAGGGTGCTAACCTTCCTAAGAAACACAAGGATTTAACTTTATCATATACAGTAATGCCTTGGTTAAGCTTTAGAGTCCAAAATATTTAGACAAACACAAGATTTACACATGTATAAATGTACAGTTGGGGAAAACATCATTTTCACATTTATGTGGAATCTTCTTCAAACATAACCATAATACAGTAAGATGTAGTGCATATTATGTTAAATTAACTGACAGAGAACTGATTGTTGCAATAAACAACTTGTATCAATTTAAGAAGTGCTGCAGCCTGTGATGGCACAGTACTTGTACCATAGTATTTTTACTATTGAGGGAGCTTCCTAAAACTACCTTGGCCTTCAGTGTTTAGTGTGTTGATGCACTACATTATTCCTCAACAGAATGGAAATGTTTACTGTACAGTACAGGGTCTGAAATCATCAGTCTTAAGTTGGCTACCAGTAACCTTCAACATGCCTTAAAAATAAGATATGATTGAACTTCTTTTAGCTTACCCCATACCACAAGTACTGTTTGTTGAAACATACAGTAATTAAGATGCTTCAGGTGCAGTAATGATATACAGTACTACAATAAGAATTTGTAGGAATAGGGAAATGGTGTTTCCATCGCCCTCCATTCTTGTGATGGTGCAGTCAGCCTCGTATCCCCTATGATACGGGGAGGAGGGGGAAGGAGAGAGAGGGTTGGTGACTCCACTCTCTAACAATAACTCCACCAAAGGCTCAAATTGCCTCGGAGTTGGACCCCCTAGTGCACTGGCACTAGAGCATCCCCACCCCTTGAAAAAATGGAAATAGGGTATTGATGATGACTACAATAACAATACTCAAATGGTAAAACCTTTTACTCATACACACTATGAGTGGTAAGATACATCTCATATGCAGATCCCTTACATATAAAGATGTATAATATTCCTTTGACGATACTTTAACCAACAGCTGAACAAACCCAATGCAATATTGCAAAACAAAGGATTCAGAACTATTTAGAATACTTAGAACAATGGCTCCCTTCAATTAGCAATGCAACTATCATCACAAAAATCCTCTTAAGCTTTCTTCACCTTGTCTGCATTAGTCAAAAGTAAAATGTTTAGAGAGAAGAGGAATTGACTGAAAGGAAGGTAATTTGTTTGTAGCCATCCAATCAGAGCCTGGCATGAGATAGATGAATACAAACATACATACATAATTTGGCTGATTAGATTTATACAGAGCCTTTACCTTCCGTTTCAACTTTTGCCTCTTGGGAGGATCGTGAGTAGTGGTGAGGGTGGCTGAAAACACAAAGGTCTGCCGCTGCAATTTAGCCTCTTCATTGCTGTTGATCATTGTGAGGAGTTCATCGAGCTCCTGGAAGTGGCCTTGCTCTACCATGCGGTCAGTCTCATCCACGACCAGGTAACTGAAATGTTTGTTCATTATATTCAGCACTATACAAAAGTGCACCAGCCTTATTCAATGTAAGTGGAGGTACAGTATGGAGGAGATGAGCACGAGATGAAGAGGACAAGCATCAGCAGAGGACAAAGTGGTTTGGAGGCAGTTAGTTAGTGATCACCACATTAGGGATTAGACTGATATATTATATACAGTACACTATGTAATGATGTTTGTTGTTAATCAAGCTGTGAAGCATGGTGATATGATTGTAAATATGTTGACTGCTCAGCATCAACATTGGTTTCATTATGTTTGTTCCTCTGAAAGGAAATTACTTTTATCTTTGCTATTTCAACTCCTATAGTCACTGAATTATGAAAGTACTATATACCTCTAAGCATACACCATCAACAGAGAAAAGTTGAGGTGTTGATTTCATCATAAAAGTGCTAGTAAGCTAAGCAGAGGTTGTATAAAGGTTAAATAAAGCTATAATTAGGTTATGTTTACATTGTATGGTGCTGAAAGAGTCAAATTTAGTGGTTAACCCTGGGTTAACCCAATAAAAGTTGGTTTTCTATATACAGAAGTGGTAAATGTTTGTCAAGTTTTCTCGATTGTGATATCTAAACTAAAATATTGAATGCTAATGGCTTCCTTATTTCTTTCGTCCAGACACTTATTGGTAGACAATTAACTAAACTCCATTCTCCTCCCCCTATTAGAGCTACAGCAAGTAAAGCAGTTATGTATTGTTCCATTCCCTACCTCGGTAACCGAAGCCTTGTTATTAAGAATGAGATTAGTAAATTATAGTAGTTCAACAGTTTTATCCACAAGTTAAATTAAAAATAACTTCAAACCATAGTATACCCTTGCTAAAATATTCACACATAAAGACAAGATCCCAGCTGCACTGCAATCCTCCACTGTTTATTTATACAAGTATAGTAGCTGTACACCGTAATACTACATATACCGGTCAATCCAAATGCCACAAACAAAACGTCCTTTAGCCAAACCATCATTCTCAGTCATATGAGAACATAGTGAAGCATCAGACCACTCCAAATATAGTTCAGATTTTTTCATTTTGTGTAGTGGCCAGGATGCCTCCACAACCAAATCCCACCTGACCAATTCTAAGCGCCTTTCCCTGGGCACGAGCAATCCACTCCACTTCTCTGTTTTTTATGGTTACTTTTATATATAATATTGTACCTTTGGCTCTTTTTTTTTTGTATGATTTGCCCCTCATTATTTACAAAAAGAAAAAAAAATTGTGTTTATATATGGTTCATTGTTCGTGTAGTTGTATTGTTTATTCTTTGGTGTTATTTATTTTCAAATGGTTTAGGTCTGATGATGATACAATATTCCTGCACTGAAACATTACAATAAAAAGTGAAGCTATATATTGTAGATAATATAATAAAACAGAGGTGTATGTTTGTTGGTTTGTTCACGCATCACTTGAAAACTATGCATTGAACAGCAAAACTAAAATATATTCGGAATCAAGAGAATGTTCGTGGCGTATTTCTAATATAATATCAACACTATACTGTAAATTGCAATGCAATGCATTAGCAAAGGTATGGAGAAGAGAATACACATATGGTCGTGATTCGTGCTTACCGTATAGTTGCAACTTGACTCAAATGATCATTTCCTAGCTGGATGAGTTCCCAGAGTCTGCCAGGGGTTCCCACAACAATATCAGGACCGTAGCTCAACAGACGTTCCTGCTTTTGGGAGGCTACACCACCGATTATTACAACTGACCTGATATCAGTGTACTTCAAAACTGCATCAAGATGGCTCTTCACCTGATATATAAGGATGAACGTTGTTACAGAAAACACTAAATATGTTTTTCACTTCATATGCCAAATAAATTAAAATACAAAAAGTAAAAAAAATTAAAAAGTTCATCTTATATTTAAAAGAAAAAGAAGTTTCCACAAAGGATGGGTGGCTCCAGAGCCAGAGATGGGAAACAGAAATCCAAAATAAGAGGGTGTGACAGAATACCCAGTAACTCACATTCACTCCTTTCAAGCCCATGAAATTCTCCCCCTCACAAAAATCATAATTATTTTTAGCGTAAGGAGCTATTCCATGGACTGTCAAGTTAAAACCCAAGTTACCAGCTGTAACATAATTATACTCCTCTTAGCATATCTCTCACTCTTGCATAGGTTCTATTCCTTCATCCATTCCTTTTACATACTTTCTTATACAATCACTCACCACATTGTATCATTTTCTATGTTTTCCCTTTTCCTTGGCTCTTAAATCATTCTTTTACATCTTTTTCACCACTTTTTTTTCACCCATTCTTTCCACTTGCCCATACCACCTCAGAACACTTTCCTCTAATCTCTGATCACACCAAACTTTCATGGATTTCAGTATTTCTCAGTATATCAATCTCTATTGCTTACTCTCAAACTCCCATACCCATGCCATAACAAAGTTTCACATCCATAATGATGTTGGATATTAACACTGCTTCATGCAATCCTCTTGTAACCTCTTCAGTATACTTAACCCTTTAGTTCTAACCAGTTCTTTTATCACACTCACTACTCTCCTGACCTGGGTTTCTTTACTTCCCACTGAGATTATTATTTCATAAGATATCAATAAAGTTCACAAACATTACCTGAATTGCAAGTTCTCTTGTTGGTGTGACAATTAAAGCTCTCAACTTCTTTTTTTCTTTAGTATTACCTTTGTTTTCATTGTCATCTAAAAAGTCAAATTCAATATTATCAATAACTTTGACCAAGCCTATTCCATCCCGAGATGAGTAATAGTCACAGGCCATATCCTCAGGTTCACCATCACTTGGTTCTTCATTGTCATCCATGATATTTCTGCTTTCATCATCACTTGACATCTGATTATCATCAACTAAGTGTTGATCTCCCATATCATCAATGTCCTCATCATCCACCTCTTCTTCATTGTTATCATCCTCCTCTTTCTCTTCTTCCATGTCAATGCAGCTGTCATCTATTTTATTTGTCTCTTCCTCTTCCTCACTCTGTTCTACTCTGCTGTCAGTGGTTTCCTCCATAGCTTCCTGTTCCAATTTCTTATCCATCAGAATACCATGTATGATGGGAATAACAAAAGCTAAAGTTTTTCCACTTCCTGTTTCAGCAGCTCCAATGATGTCCTTACGACCTTTTATGGCAGCAGGGAGACAAAGCTTCTGCAAAACAATAAAGGAATAGAGTAAATACTTTAACAAATTTTTGCCAAATGTGTGGATGGAAATACCATCTGAAGAAGAATATGGGTTTGGACATAGCGGAAACATTGGCCTTTCATCTCATCATCTCTCCTCCACTTCATGAATTACTACATCTCTTTCTTTGCTACAAAGGAACAGTTGCCCACACATGAAGCTGGTGGGGCTCGTTACTTGTGAGGTAGCTACAAAGTGAAAGTGAACAAACTATAACTCTTGCTCATTTTCCTTCCTGTTGTAGCTACCTTACAAGAAGCGAGGCATACCAGTTTCATGTGTGGGCAACTGTACATCATTCGCTATCTCACTCCTCATCTTCAATATAGAGGGGAAAAAAAAAAAAAAACTATACAAGTATATATATGTAGTATACAGTATACCCCACCTGTATTGTTGTTGGGTGTGAGAAACCCAACTCTGCCAGGGCCTCCTGGACAGGGGGTGGAGCAAACACAGTCTCCCACTCTGACACATCCACCTTTTCCTTCCCACTCTGGTTTGTCCCTTGGTAAATGGTGCTATCATATTTACTTTTCTTCTCAAAAACCTCTTCACTCTTTGACAGCTGCTTTCTTTTTATCCCTTTCTTGACCTTCTGTGCTTCACTTGTCTCTTTGACACATAACCCATCACCTTCATTTTCCAAATTGCTGCTTGTGTCTTGACTGCCTGTTTCTGTTGCCGGTTGTTTCTTTTTTTTGTTTCTCTTTTTCTTTTTCTTTTTGTTTCCTTTTTCTATGCCTTCAGAAGACACTGATTTTCCTTTACGACCAGCACCTGATCCTCGTTTCTGTAAAAGTAGCACAAACAGAATGAAATGTGTGCAGTCCTACCAACTATCAAAAATATCTTTGTAATACGTGTGCTCTAAACTTCACATGACATATATTATGATGTACAGTATATATCAATGAGTGCAATTTACTAAAATATACTTCAGGTCATAACTGTACAATGTAAGGGAATGCCTCTATTACACAAATGACCTAACCTGAACCTGGTATACAAAGTGTAGTATCAATGTAGTAGTAGTCAATGTGGTGACATATAACCCTTAAATCCTTAACCACTACACTACAGGCACTGTTGAGTACCATGGTTATTCCCAAATAAGTACAGAAATCAACTGCCCATCAAGAAATGCCTATTGTAAATAGCCAAACTCAAAGTTTTCAGGAGAAATAGCTAAGGTAAAACATGCTCAATCTCCTTAAGCAATATTTAATGAATATTGCCAAATTCCATCTGGGTTATTGTTATCCTTGTTTTATAGCTCTATGGAGGAAGGCAACTACCAAGTGTGATTATACAAAGCACTTATAATTATGAACTTTACAGTATACAGTACAGTAATATATAAATATTATCTTACTATATAGTCACGAGCACTAATAATTATTCAGATGTGCTTCGAATGCCTAGAGACAGTAAATAAATGCACAATAGGATCTTCATTGGTGAATTGACCTATTCAAAGCTTCAACCAAAACTGTATACTTATTTGTGCTCGTGAGTCGTGACTGTACATTACCAATACAGTACCATAAAAATCAGTACTCCATCAGGTTACAGTATACTTACATTCTTTACAATTTTGCCATTTTCCCATTCTTCACGTTGCAATAATTTTCCAAATTTGTTGATTTTCAGGAGGGTACATGTTTTTATTTCTTCAATTCCTGTTAATCCTTCAAATTCATGAGTGACATTCAATGGAGTAGATATCAATTCTGTACTCTTTTTCTCAGGCATCACAGCAACATTATCTTTTATTTTCCCCATATCTGGAGAAGTAACCTGAGGATGAAGTACAATAATAATTTATAAATAAATATTGAAGTTAAAAATAGAAAAATTAATAGTTATATGAACAAAACAAAATTATGAAACTGCAGAAGGCACTGGCCCATTTCTTGGCAGCTCCTGGTTTAGACACATCCCATTGAATCCATGTATTTATCCATCCAATTTTGAAATCCGTTGAGTGTTTTTCCATTTACGATTTTTTTGGAAGCTTTTACTATTTCTATTGGAATGGAGTTATTGATGACTAGCTTCGCTTGCGATTTTTCATTGTTATGTACTCGTGTGCCAACTGCATGGTTTCCTATTATATTTAATTACATGCAGCACTACATCTTTATAATTCTGAAATTATAATCAAGGAGATAGGTATACACAATAGGTAATATTTAACCCGTGAGCTACTACATGCCTAGTTATGTAGGCTCAGGTGTGCGAGTGCAGCAAGCCTCACTATAGCCAGCCTGCCTGCCTACCCATATAAGTTCATTGAAAGTCACGGAGAAATCTGTCATCCCCTTCCATCTGTCATGTGAGTCAGTAACCCCACCGAAAATATTAGACATTGAAGTTGTGGATGCAATTGTATAACTAATGGAATTAGCCTGGCCTTACCTGACCTAACCTGGAGGGAAGCAGACTACCGGGACATAACCGTGGCAAACTAGCGGGACCTAACCAGATGTGACAACACTGCTACAGAATGCCAATATAGTAAATAAATACCAACAATACTCTTGGACAATACATCACTTAAGTTAACCAATAAATTTTTTTAGTGCATTTTCCTTTGTTTCAAACAATTTTGACACTCATTCCATTAGGAAATGCATTATACAGTATTGAGAGTACCCACTACCTCATACCCATCTATCCAACAATCTTGGAACATGTTTTCCCACCACCCAAAATCCCTGATTACCAACACTCTTCCCCTAAATTAAACTGTTGGATAGGTGGGTAAGGCTATATCTAAAAAAAGCATAGTAAATTTTCGGTATTTATTGAAAGAATTGCCGTTCGTAGCAGTGTTGCCAGATCCGGCTAGGTCCCAGTATTTTGCCCCGGTCACTTCCTGTACTTTACTACGGCCATCTCCCGGTAGTTTGCCCAGGTTAGGTCCCGGTAGTCTGCCGTGGTCTAGGTTAGGTTAGGTAAGGTCAAGCTAATTTCAAAATGCCCCATTTGAATATGCCCAATCTTGGAAATGGGGCATTTGCGGAGAAATGCCATAGAAGAAAATAAGGTATTTATTGAATGAATTACAGTTTTGTAGCAGTGTTGCCAGATCCGGCTAGGTCCCAGTATTTTGCCCCGGTCATTTCCTGTACTTTACCATGGTTATTTCCCGGTAGTCTGCCCAGGTTAGGTCCCGGTAGTCTGCCCAGGCTGGGTCTTGGTAGTTTGCTGTGGTCTAGGTTAGGTTAGGTAAGGTCAGGCTAATTTCAAATTGCCCCATTTGAATATGACCTATTTTGGAAATGGGGCATTTGCAGAGGAAATGCCACAGAAGAAAATAGTCTTTGAATTGGTAAATTTACAGAAGAACTGGGTTCACTATATTGTGTATTTTAGTATCATTACCCACTATTTTGGACCATTCTAAAACACTTTTATTCTATGGTGTTTCTATCGGAGATGCCCCGTTTTACAAACATAATTTGGAAATTAGTCTGACCTCACCTGACCTGACCTAACCTAACCTAGACAACATCAGACTACCGGGACCTAACCTGGGCAAACTACGGTATTTATTGAAAGAATTACCGTTTTGCAGCAGTGTTGCCAGATCCGGCTGGGTGCCAGTATTTTACCCCCGTCATTTATTGTACTTTACCACGGTTATTTCCCGGTAGTTTGCCCAGGTTAGGTCCCAGTAGTTTGCCCAGGTTAGGTCCCGGTAGTCTGATGCGGTCTAGGTTAGGTTAGGTCAGGTCAGGTAAGGTCAGGCTAATTTCAAAATGCCCCATTTGAATATGCCCTATCTTGGAAATGGGGCATTTGCGGAGAAAATGCCATCGAGGAAAATAGTCTTAGAATGGTCTAAATAAGTGGGTAATGAAGGTAGAAAAAACGTACGCAATAACGGTAATTCTTTCAATATTTACCCAAACTACCGAGATATAACCGGTGTAAACTATCATAAAGTGACTGGGGCAAATTCCCAGGACCTAGCCGGATGTGGTAACACTGCGCGATCCTAGCCAAAAACCCAGTTATTCTGTAATAATACCTTTGAATTGTCTAAATAAGTGGGTAAAGAAGGTAGAAAAACCGTACGCAATAATGGTAATTCTTTCAATATTTACCCAGGCCCTCTAGGGCCTCTTCCGATGAATCTTCTGCGAGTAATAGAAAATGGCATTATACTAGATAATTACCCTTTTCTTCAGTGTACGAGACCAATTTTCCCGTCGTGCCGTGGTCGTGATGCTCTAACTAAGTTACATTAGTTCAACTATTCTACACGGTCTAATTGGTATGACAGGTACGAGAAAAAATAATAATACTGCTATCCGTTCACACGTGTTGTTAATTTGTTATGGCTTTTGGTCGGGACTCGGATGATGATGATGACGACGACGATGGTGAAGAAATGTTTGCCAGGTTTGCCTTTACAACGGCTCCGTTTTCTCAATCTTTCTGGCTGGGTAGAAAGAGCAGCAGGAGGTATAATATATTATACCTCCATGGGTAGTACAGTCGGCGTTAAAAGTCATGTCAGTTCACTCGGCGTTTTTTCAAAAGATAATCTAAGGGGTAAATTAATAAATCTCTGCTTTTTCGGTTTACGAACCTGTGTATACAGTATTTTTCTGGACACACCACCATCACCCACGTACAGTACGTTAAACTTATAATCTACCAGCGGGTGAATCGGTATAGATATTGATTCATAATTTAAGTTACATCATTTATCTGTACATAGGTCTAGTAAAATTTTGCCTTTGGATAAGCTGTTTTTGCTATCTCAGAGTAAACAACAAACAAACAAAATTACATATAATTGCATTATAATTAGACCTATTGGCAATAAGGGAATCCTTTAGCCTAGCTCCTATTTAATGTGAATGACTCTTAATTTCTGCCTGGCATGAATCGAAGGTCCTCTTGTTATAGGCTTCCTTGGTATTGGCATGGAAGTATTTTAATTATAACTCCATGGTATATATATGGTAATGACCCCCCCCCCATCCCCCTCTGTCAAAATGAATCCTTTCTGTATTATGCCTGTTTATCAAAACTAAAATAATTAGTAATCAATTCTTACTTTCCCATTAAATGGTTCCCAGTAAAAGTGGGACTCCGTCAAGTCTGTGTGATGTCACCATGGTTGTTTAATATTTATATGGACGGTGTGGTAAGAGAGGTAAATGCTAGGGTGATGGAGAGAGGTGTGGTGGACAGCAGAGGTAGAGAGTTGAGCCTCAACCAATTACTGTTTGCTGATGATACGGCGCATTAGTGGCAGAGTCAGAAAAGGAACTGAGTATGTTAGTGCAGGAGTTTGGACGGGTGTGCAGGAGGAGAAAACTGAGAGTGAATGTGGCAAAGAGCAAAGTAATGAGACGTAGGAGAGGAGCAGAGGATAGAAGTATGAATATAATGCTAGATGGTGAAATATTGGAGGAGGTGGAGCGCTTTAAGTATTTGGGGTCAAAGGTGACGGTGGATAGCAAAATAGAGACAGGTAAAATCTAGAGTAAATGAGGTAGGAAAGGTGCTAGGAGGAATGAATAGGATGTTCGGCTGTAAGTCACTTAGAATGGATGTTAAGAGGAAATTGTACGAAGGGATAGCAGTGCCTACTGCACTGTATGGAGCGGAAACAAGGAATATAAGAGAAGGTGAGAAGAGAAGGTTGAATGTAGTAGAGATGAGATGTCTGAGAAGCATGTGTGGTGACTCGAATAAACAGAGTTAGAAATGAGGAAGTGAGGAGAAGGACAGGTGTCGTGAGAGAGCTAGCAGGCCGTGCAGAGCAGAGTGTGTTAAGATGGTTTGGACATGTGGAGAGAATGGAGGAGAATAAAATGGTAAAGAGGATAGGGGACTCAAATGTACGAAGTGTAAGAAGGAAAGGAAGGCCACAGAGGAGATGGATAGACACCGTGAAAGGAGCTCTGAGTGGAAGAGGTATACCTGTGGAGCAAGGTAGAGTAATTGCGTATGATAGAAACGAGTGGAGGAGGGTGGTGAATGCTTGAAGAGTGGACGCAGCTTCCAGGTCCTTTGAGGAGTGGCCTGCATTGAGTGTGGCCCATGGCCGGCTGAATGCTGGAGGGGGAGTTTGCCCTGTAGTGAAGTGGCAAGGGTAAACCAGCTTTTGCTGTCGGGCCTTGCTATGGATACAAACATGACTGTACCCCTTGTAGTCCCACAAGGAGATGCGGTTGTGCTGTGGGGGGCTCCCTCCTCCAACAGGGATCGGGGGGTTGAGATGTGGAGTGTGTGTGTGTGCGGGGGAGGTGGGTGAGTTCTATGTTTGGGTATTTTGTTTCGGAGGGTGTGCGACGTGACGAGGCTACCTCCAGCGTGGAGAGGAAGGCCTGGTAAATGTAAATATGTATGTAATTCTTACCTTTGATTCAAGTCACAAGTGGATATCTTATATGTTTAGGTAGGCCTGCAATCTTATGCATCAAGTACAGCAAATCATCTAAACTATAATAATCGCATTGAAGATGCTGTAGTGGAGAGTGAGCACTCCATGTCATATACAAGGTTCCAGCCTTACCCAAAGATCGGTCACTACGAGCTCTGAGCTCATTCCGGGAGGGTAACAGTTGGTGAGCACGTGTCCAGGACGTGATCAAGACCAGGTGAAACAAACAACTTGCGCATCACGGCCCTCACCTGTCGGACGCCAGTCACACATGCTCGCGCAGCCTCACCCCGCTCCGGACGGTATAAAAGGAGCCAGAACGACACTCAAATTGTCAGGGGGAGCTGATGGTGTAATGGTTAGCACACTCGCCCAGCACGCGAGTGATCCCAGGTTTGATTCCCGGGTCAGTGGAATTGTTGGACAAATTTCCCAGCCCCCTATGTCCCTGTTCACCTAGCAGTAAGTAGGTACCCGGTTGTAAGAGCAAGGATAGCAACCTTGTAGGCTGGGGAAAGATGTGTTGATGAAACAAGACTTGACTGCCTTAATGACCAACACCATGAGTCGATAGGCATAAAGCCCTAAATCTTCTTCTCCTTCTCAAATTGTCACTCACCGGCAGCAGCTCCTCTGGACAACACCTGTCCGCTCCAGCCCAATACACTCCAGTTCCTGCTTGCAGCCCTCTACAGCCTATTAGCAGTCCACCGCTCTCTTGCCTGCTGCTGACCTGCGTGCTACTGCTGCTCACCTGCCTATAGCTGCTGCTGCTCACGCTACCTGCCTGCTGCTCACCTGGCCACCGCTACCGCCACTGCTGCCTGGCCGTCACTACTACCTGCCACCTGCAGTACACATACCTGCTCGCCGTAGCGCCCAAGGATGAGAGACAGTCTCTCATCCTTGGTAGCGCCTACCTGCAGCCACCGTACCTGTCCAGCTGCCCAACTACTGCAGCCCAGCCTATTCAAGTGCTCGCTATCCACACTTACCTTAACCCCAGCTCCCTGGAGTCTAAAGAGAAGAGTGTACCACACAATAGGACTACAACACACTGTATAGACATACCCAATAAACCCAGTGTAATTCCTTGTGAGTTTGGTGCACCCCCAGGTAATAACCGCCTATAGAGACGTTACAATGTCATCATGCCAACCGAGATGCGAGATGGTAAAAAATATCATAATCCAATGTTTCAATTAATATTCCCAGGGATATATTCAAGAACATCCATGGTGCATACGATGGTGTGGTAGGACCTACCGGTACGATGACTCAATTGTTTGTCTATGGAGCCGTGGTATCGGTACCACGCCATCGTATGCACCACAAATGTTCTTGAATATGACCTTCAGTCTGGTTAAATTTCCCGCGTATAGAGTTTGCTATTTTCGATCAGTGATATTGACCAGCCTACTTTCTCTTATTGACGCATAATATATGTATGTACCGTATATATAACAAAACTGTGTTCTTGTGTTATAATGAATATTCCCTACTCTTATGATAACTAGTGAATCCATTTGTAAATATATTTGACACAAGAATACGTAATAGTATAATAATTAACAGCTCAACTGACTCCGTCCCCATCAGCTGTTGTGCCCAGTTATGCCAAATATGGAGTATTTTCTCAGGACATGGGGAATTAAAGATACCAATGGGGAATTTATATAATTTTTGTTCAAGAGTAAATGGGAACATTTCTACCAGACGAAATATCAATAAGGTAAAAGCAAGTTTAATGATCTTTGGGTAGATGTATGTACTGTACGACCTTGTGTACGACTATCTTCAGGTCCTCAGGAGTAAACAGAGAATTATTTAGGTAAAAAGGGAAATTCTGTTGTTGAAATTGGGTAATTTCGTCGAGCAGACCTGGTGGCAACACTGCTGGGCTGTAGGTGTCTAGGTGACGAAACGACGAGAACTGGTGGTGGATATAAGTAAGTCATTATATAAATTATATTCCAAGGAGGTATGTATTTTTAAATTTTTTTTACTTAAAGTGTTTGCCATAAACGTTGGCAATTGATATGTTAGTGTAGGTATATAATAGTAAGGAATATTGGGTTAACTAGCCGGTTACTAAATAATATGGAAGCCCTTACCACTAAGTTAGGGTAACATACATAGTTATATTTACTGTGATCGTTTATATAACAGACAAGAAACGCTTGTGTGCATATATAGTTTCGGATCTGGGGCCATATACATTTCTTACCTTGATAATAAGCGATTTTAAACCATCAACTCGCGTACATTAGTCACAATTGAATTTGGTAAATATTGAAAGAATTACCGTTATTGCGTACGGTTTTTCTACCTTCTATTACCCACTTATTTAGACCATTCTAAGACTATTTACGAATAGGGTAAATATTGAATGAATTACCGTTATTGCGTACGGTTTTTCTACCTTCATTACCCACTTATTTAGACCATTCTAAGACTATTTTCGGTAAATATTGAATGAATTACCGTTATTGGGTAAGGTTTTTTTACCTTTATTACCCACTTATTTAGACCATTCTAAGACTATTTTCTTCTATAGCATTTCCTCCGCAAATGCCCCATTTCCAAGATAGGGCATATTCAAATGGGGCATTTTGAAATCAGCCTGACCTGACCTGACCTAACCTAACCTAACCTAACCTAACCTAACCTAACCTAGACCGCATCAGACTACCGGGACCTAACCTGGGCAAACTACCGGGAAATAACCGTGGTAAAGTACAGAAAATGACCGGTGCAAAATACTGGGACCTAGCCGTATCTGGCAACACTGCTACAAAACGGTAATTCTTTCAATAAATACCCTATTTTCTTCTATGGCATTTCCTCCACAAGTTTATACATTACAGGCTTCTCAGTATGGTAATTCTTTATGAAAGCTCCATCTAAGTTACTGTTTCATGTTTTGTTTATGCAGTTACCAGTATATAATGGTATACAGATATAGTTATGTATTCCATCCCTGAAAGCCACAAGGAATGTAATAATTGATGTATTACTCCAGCCTCACTGCTAACTAAAGTCGGGACAAAGTAACAATCTCAATAAGCCACACCTCCTTTCTCGTCAGCGCCGTGGATAACGGAATATGTTCTCGTACTGTTCTCGATGCCGCCATTTGACATCAGACCACGGTACTGATAACATCTATTATTTAATCCATTGAACAATAAAAGAATGTTTTAATACCTGTAGTTTTGCACTTATTTTGTACAATTTCTCTCTTATCGAAGAACTTGAACATGTTAAGGACAATATTTCAAGCTGGCCCTGGGGTATAGCCGAAAGTGGAATAGCGGACGCTATGACCTTACCCCTCCAGCAGCCAATAAGGCACTGATTAGCGCGTGTCGTTGACTCGCGTTTCATAGGCCTGGCAGAGCTCGCCGTCGTAAACAGTTAAACATAATTTCAAACATAATTAAATATCCAACTAAAATGTAAAGTTTCCTAACTGTGATGTAGTTATCAATGTAATGAATGACACATGAGAAACTGAAATATGAGTTGCTGAAAACTGTAAACTTGTGATGAAGTAAAAATTAGTAATTAGTGTACAGTACTCAAATAGTTATTAATTATCGTTGGTGCTACAGATATCGCTGCCAGCCTTATGAGTACAGTCTAAAGGGGGTGTGGCCTATTGAGATTGTTACTTTGTCCCGACTTTAGTACACTGTATTTTTGACATCATATTCTACCATTGTGGACCATTCTAAGGTACTTCTATGGCATTTCTGAGATATCTCTTTACTCTTGCGGGCATTCCAGAATTACACCAGTCGCATGCATCACTTTATACTTATAGTATGAATAGAAGATTGTAAGGTTGTCATTTTTCTACAGACAGACATGGGGAAAGGATTCGGAGAGCTTGCATATGTGCGGGGAATCGTCAAGTATTCCCTGTCTCCCTTTGAGCAGAAAGCTTTTGCTGGTGCCATTTCCAATGGAATTCCAAACCTGTTCAGGAGATTTAAGTCACAAGTGTTTCGTATTGCACCACGTAAGTAAAATTATATCATCAGTGGCATTACTTAAACAATGGTGTTATATAAACAAGGAGGGGAGCTACTGCTCCTTCCGTTTGTAGTAAGTAAGGGTTTATTTAACTGAAGAAATTTTTTTCTTAAAATAATTTAGTAAAAGGAAGATCCAACCTTGTACCAAATAATCTGCAGCTGAAATATAGTATTTTTAATCATAAAACAGAGCAGTGATGTGTTTGGAATATATATTGCGTAAAGTAGATAGCTATTATAACCTTTGTGCGACATTCACTTAGATAAAGTATTTGATGTGGATAAAATCACTGTTTACAGATTTATAATCATAGTTGTACCAAAATTACTGAAAAATAATAGCTGGTTATTAATAATACACGTTAAGATTACAGTATTCAAAGCTTCCTTGTATAGAGGAACTAGACATAGTGAAATAAAGATGTGCATTAACCAGTCATCAATAAGAATATAAGCTATTATGAATATTTTTGGGATATATCATACTGGTTATAGTTTCATAAACCAAAGTAAATTCTATTTGTGGCATTGCTTATGGGAATGGTGTGTGTATGTAAAAGTTGTTTCCGAGTATGGTCACTAAGAAGCTAGCTGATTGTCTATGAAGAAGTGGCCAATATACACTACTGATGAAAGCTCATAGTATCCAAGCTTGACTAATTAGAAAATCATCCTTGTGGTTTCTGTACCCCAATGTAGAACTACTGTTTTTCAGAATTCATTTATTCCCAGAACCACATCGTTATGGAATGTACTTCCTCAAAACTGCTTTCCACCAGTTTTTAATCCTCAGTCATTTAAATCCAACTGTTACAGACATTATATGAATGAAGGATTCTAATAGGCACATGGACTTTGTTTTCATAGATATTGTTTTTCCTTCCTTCTTTCTGATTAAAAAAAAAAAAAAAGTACTGTACATCTATTATTGTATTTGCTTCTCTTGTACAGAATGCTTCCTGTTAATACCATTGCAGTAATAATGTTTCATTAGTATTAAGATAGAAATATTGTGAAAAAACATAAATCTAACATATATTAATAATCTATTACAGCCTTCATTATTGCCTACATGGTCTACAGTGGAGTGGAAGCCAGACATGAACAGCTCATGAGAAAAAACCCTGCTGACTATGAAAATGATGAGTAATTTTTTTTTTTTTTTTTTTATTCAGCTATTTTTCAGTTGTATCTCACTTTGTAGTCACATCAAATTGTAAGTGATCTCCTGTTGAGTACTGTATTTGTAAATAAAAGAATGCCTTTAAAGTAGAACATGTATAGTACTGTAAGTCTAGTATTATCATTTTTGGCCAATATTTACCTAAATAAATAAAACATGTCTATAAACTATTACCATGAACAGCAGCTCCCAAAAGGATTTTTATAATCATGTGAAGGACAGTTTGATGTCATGAGACTTGTTGCAGCAGTAAATGGTAGCCCTGTATGCTGGGAGTAGTTGCCATGTATGACTTGAGAAAGGTATAATAATTATCAAGGACCAGTTATTATTCACATATTGAAGGATGTTTACAGTAATATGGAGGCACTGTTTTGAACTTGCAGTAGTGCCCAGGATGGTCTAACTCGCTCACCAACCTTATCACGACAGCAATTGGTCAGACGACTGCAATAAATACAACCACACTTGTCAACAACACACACTCTCTGAGGGCACTGTGGGAAAGCCTGGTTCAGGCCATGAACTTCCTCAGGAGCTTGGGGCTGCTCAGCCAGACAGCTTGAGGAACTTCTACAACGACATGTTTAATACTGTTCATTAAGCCATTCTTCACACAACACATTAGAGATAGTTTTGGGAGCTACTGCACATTTATATTCTCCTTGTATAACTTGTAACTAGAACTTATCGTACATATTAAATGAAATACAAAATTACCTAATGGAAAGGAACATACTGTAACATAAATACAATTTCAATTTTGCCAACTAGGAGTGTGATGATACTTGGCTGTTGTTCAGTTATACAATCTGAAGTTCACTGGTAGTTTAATTCCTCAATTCCAGAACTTAAGTTGCAATTTCAAAATAATATAAAAATTGAGATGACAAGAAATAAATGTACAGTATAAGTATTCTGGCATAATCAAATCAATCTTCTTACCTACCCATTACATTATTCACAATACTCCAGGTATATCACCAGTATGAGTATTTATAAATACTTCCAGAGTCTTTTGAAAGTTGGCCATGCGTTCATCATTCTGAAAAAGTATAAGAACACACTCAGGAAACATACATCTCGAATTTTAGCAACACCAAATGCTCATCAACAGAAACTCAAGCTACAAGTATTTGGTACAATAATATTCACTCCTGAAACTTTTTAGTACAATGTACTGTATATGAATATCTCTATAACTAAGATTTTTTAAATATGATAGAAATGTATTCACATCCCTGCTGCTAAACTCAATTCGCCTACCCACGGAAATGAATTCAACAACACTGCAAATTTGGACTTTCCCTTCTGCTGCGTGAGTTCCCAAGGCACATAATAAAAGTGCAACATATCAATGAAAAAATACTGTAGACGACATACATTGATGTGATTTGGATACTTTTTATCTTCCCAAGGTAAGTACTGTTTTGGTGATATTTGACAGAAATTCATTTATAATCAATTCCTGGATGAAGAAAGGGTACAACTAAAAGCAAAACTTTACTGATGGAAGCTTATAGATAATAGGAATGGGTGAGATGTTGCTATTGTACAACTGCCTGCGAGCAGACTAATGGTTTTGTCCTTCCATAGTAAATGTTGATATTTGACAAACTCATCTATGGCCAATGCTTGGAAGACAAAATTACAACTGAAAGTGTAAAATGTCGGTGATCAATGACTGTAGATGAGAAGCATGGCTGTGACACCATGCACACACACATCATAAGTGAAATCTAATTCATAAACAGGAAAGCAAGATTTCAGATATAAACATCAATTAAATAAGTATTTCTCTACATGGTCAGTACTGTACTATATTACTATTCACTTAATATTCATGTCATATAATTGATGAAGGTGGGATAGAACACCAAGGTATATTATTTATATATTACACCTTTTCCATGTGCAGTAGTCACTCAACATTTGTGGGGGCTTACATTACATTCACGTTGGTGTTGAATTTCCGCTAATAAATGTCCCACCTCTGGATGCGTACATACATGTAAAAGGTACGACTATAATACTGACTAAACAGCTGCCATCACCAAACACTTTAATTTGATCTTATTCAAGTTTGTTACCTTAATTTTTTCATTGAATATAAATGAAAATATGAATAAAATATGAATGAAAATCATTCTCACATAAACAACTTATTAAATGCACAATATTTTACATAGTTCAGTAATACATGAAAAGCAGTACTGTAGTACAGTATATACCATTTCCTTGTAAGTGTTAACTGCACTATAAAAGGTATCATGTTTAATAAGGTGTTTATGTAAAAATTTCTTTAACATCGACAGTTTTAAGGCCATCCATACATAAAAATAAGTATTACATTACAGTAAGCTATCCTGACATGTTTTATTTAAGTAATTCATGTTAAAAAGCAACATACAGGTGTGTGTGTAGGATCCTATGTTGTTGATCAGAAATCTGCAGAAGGATTCTCAATATTTGTTGATGCTTATCAAAACCAAACCCATGAATGTCAAGTATTATACGATGTTCCTAATGTTGAGGGGCTACTGTACATGCACAACTACATCTCCTGTCACTCGCCACTTGCTCTGTTTCAACCGATGTACAGTAGCCTGTGATCTTACCTTCCTACCTACAAGGGTATGTAGGTCTGTGTTGGGAGGCAGGTGTGGTTTGGGTGTGATGTGAAGGAGGGAGTACCCAGAATGTGCTGCTAGAGCCTCCTCACACAGTAGCACAGCTGCTGCTGCATCCCATCCCTCTACTGTGGTTCGCAGGGCTAGCTTTGCGTGACTGGATGCCACCTGAGCCCTGTCAAAATCTGTATTTTATACACAATAGCCGTTCCAGCTTGGCACAATAGGCAGTTCACATCAGGTGGGGTGTTGACTTTTTCCATTTTTTCCATGAAACAAAAAGAGTGAATTTTACAGTAAATGAGTAATGAAAACTATCTGACTCTACAGTACAGTACTGTATATACTGTACTTAATTTATCAACATTGGTATCTCCGGTAATTTAATTTACTGTACTGTACCTACATTTGCACCAGTGTAACAGATGGTGAGTTTACTCACATAGTATGTATAGCAGTAATAGGAACAGCTGAGCCCTGTACACAATCTCCTCGCAGCCGTCTGGTGGCCACATAATAACCACGAATCAACTTCTCTGCACTGGCACTGAACACGACCTTGATACTCCTTACTATATTCAAGTACTGCAGCAAGAAATATTGTTTCTCATGTTATCCATACTGTACAATACTTCCCATTAGCATTTTTATCCACTATCATAAACTCTGAATCCATGAAAACCATAAACAGCTTATCTTTTTCACATGCTTTGTCCATCAACTGCCCTGTTGCAAACACCTGATCCAGACATCCTCTACTGCCATGAAAGCCTCCCTGCTTATTGCTCCTCATCTCCACTGATCTTTCCTGCAATTTATCCATCATTTTCAACCTAAGCTCATTTGCCAACTTAACTGTATCTCCACTACTGTCCAATTGATTCGGATTATGCTGTATGGGTTAATAACTTTTTTGCCTAATTAAAGGCTGGTAATGCATTACAAATTGATGAAGCCATCATAAAAGAGGTACATAGTACAGTACATAATGAGAGACAGTTTAATACAACCTGACTCAGCTGTTCTGATGGAAGGAGAGACTGAGATGAGGATTGGAATCCTGGCTGGTGTGTGGTTGCTTGTAGCAAGGTGTGCAGAGTGATTACATCCTCTGCTTCCCTCTCACACTCGCCCAAAGGAGTTTCAGTGTAGACCACCAGTCCAAACACACTGGAAATGGGATAATTCATAATTACACGACTGTACAAGATGTGTAATGAAGTGGATGGAAGAATCAAGATGAGGATGTACTTTTGCAGGCAACTGTACATGAACCTGGAACTATATAGTATACCTATCTGTAGCCAGATTTCTTAGTTTTTAATTAGATTATGCTGTGCACTGTCTTTATTTAGAAGTTATTACGGATGTCTGTAATATGCAAACCCAATAATATAACTTACTCAGTAATCGACTTAGTGAGGTCTCCCAGTGGCACATGAAGAAAGCTATCAAACTGATCATTAGTTGCTTGGGTGCGTGCAGTAGAAGGATCATAGCAGCCCCAGGCAGTAGTACGTAGAGGGTACGTGAAGTAAGTAACATCTTTGCCGAGACGAGTGGAGTGCTGAACCTGCACTACCCCACTCTCAAGAGCTGAAGAAACAAAAGATGATTGGATGAAGAGTTTGTTAGGTACTAAGTGAAGGCATTGTGAAAATGAGAAACTATTCTTGAAAAAAAGTAAAAACAGTAAACATGTAGAGAAAGGAAATAAACATTGGTAATGTGAGAGTGATAATAGGGACGGAGTGAAAGCAAAGTTAAAATAGTTATCAAGAAGAGGCATACTGCACATGTGATGAATGAGATTATATTACTGTATAAAAATATCTCAAGACTGCTGTACTTGGCAGTTCAATCATCTCACCTCGACACACAGACTGCTGTAAGTCTTTTTTAAATTTTGAGAACTCTCCAAGAACACAGACTCCACCATGAGCCCTGAGGAGTGAACCAGCCTCAACCCACAGGTGACCCTCGCCATCCTTCACACAGGCACCTGCCACTGCATCCAGAGAGGAATGGACCACACTGCGAGGGGCATGGAGTGCACTCCACCATAACAGGCGTAGCAGCATTGTAGTGTTACTGCCCACCCCAAGTACAGCCAAGCCAGGCTGAAGGTGGTATGTATTTACATGCAAAAAATATCGCATAGCCAAAAATGAGCAGTTTTCAATAGAGCCTGGTACAATATACAACATTAAATAAATCTATCAACTGAGTGACATCCAGTATGGTATCTAATAAAATATAACAACAAAATTCTCATACCAATTTTGAGTAAAATCAATTACCAAAACAGTTATCGTTAGTCCAAGAAAAATTTCTCTGTGACTAAAATTTTACACCTTACTGAAGAGTTATGGTACAGTAACTTTAATGGTGTCCATAACAGAAAGTACGAGCCTCAAATCTGAACCACACAAAACTGGCTGATTTACGGATTCAAAGCTTGGGTTACTCATGGGAACCAGCACTCAGACCTTAATCAAGATTCCTCATCACAGTATGTGAACAACTTTCTTGATTTTACAAAGAACACATTAGTTCTTGAGGTAGTCAAATTATAAATACTGTACACCATAAAAAAAAAAAAAAAAAAATCGGTTAAGTTGCAATTAGTTAGGTCAAACCTTCTCAGATGAACATGCTGCAAGTGAAAGGAGCAGTGCAAACTTGAGTGTGTGGAAGGTACCAGCAGGAGTGACAGAAGCAGCAAACATGTATGCCAATGTCAGCACAAGGGACCATGGGGATGACTCACGGTCCTTCACTAACCGACTGACAGAAATGGTGTAGTGAATCATATGTAACATTTGGTAATTTACAAATCATCCTCATCATCATAAACCCATTTCTCTTTTTATCAAGAGGTTGGGGAATAAATATCCAAAATATAAAAAAAGAATGAGTGAGAGAGATTTAAAGGAATCTTAATGAAATTGATCATACTAATATTAACCTATCTATCTATCTATAGCTCCGACACCTCGTTCCCTCCGGGAACTCTCCCCAAGGGGATGGCCACTGTAGAAGTGTCTCCAGCTTTCCCTGTTCCAACACTAATATTAACCAACCAACTAATATCTGGTGTGACAATTTACTTTAGATGAATCATGAAGCAGTAAATTATATCATGTAATAATGCCTCCTGACATTCTACTCATATCTAGTAATCAGTATCTATACCACTATGAATTACATATCTGGAAATGCCATTACCAACCTACAATAATCAGTCCATCACAAAATTTTTAGCTACATGACAAGTTTATCAATTCAAAATGTCCTTGTCAACAGCATAAGTGTACCATATATATATTGGTCTATTTATTATAATAAATGTACTGATATCTAATTCTGATTAATATTCAACTAATTGCATACTCTGCCCCAGGAGATTGAATGGTTGGATTATCCTATCACTTAACAGAAGTTTACCATAAAGTACTGTACTTGATGGGCTTGATAACCAGTTGTAGTATTTTTCCTGTACCAAGTATATACATACAGTCCTGTACTGTATTTTAAAACACCACAGTTAAATAGACTACCTTACACTGAAATGGGATACCTAGTCATGCAATCCTTCCACATGCTAACTTAGTAAGTTGAAAAGAGGTACTGTATTACCTTAATTCTTTAAAGTTTTTATTCAGTGGCTTTACCTGAATACTGGTGGAAGTGAAGAGGGAGGTCTGAGAGGTATGGGAGGATGTACCAGGATACCTTCAAGTGAGGGAAATTGAGGGAAATTCTGTGGAGATATCATCACTGTTGCTTCCAATGCCTGGCCTGGTTGTAATCCTTCCTTCATTTCATCTAGAAGAACATTAGTATAACGATACATTAACATTATCAACACCGCATCAAAAGTATACGTATCACAGTAACAAGGAGTCTGGCAAAAAGCAAATAAATGCTGCACCTTCAACCCAACAAATAATTGATCTCTGATGACAGTGGACATGACTTTTGCACCTTACTTTCTCATCACCTTAAAACAAAATAGTCTATTCAAGACAGAAAAGTGACACTCACCTCTCAGCACCACCCTGAGAGCCTGGACCCTAACATGTACATCATCCTCAGATTGTTGGTTAGGTAGTACAAGTATGGTTGCTTTCTCTCCCAGCTCCCTTGATGATGGGTCTTCAGAGAGGGATGAGTGGCAAACTCTGCAATGAATATACTGTATAAAAATCAATATACAGCACTGAAAACTTACTACCGTAGTAAGTTTCAGTCATGCAGAAATTGTTAGAAAAAAAACATAACTAGTGTTGTTCAACTGAGGTAAAATTAGAAATGAGGCAACATACTATAGAAAAGTTGAGAGAGAGAGAGAGCTACTGTATAGTATATAATATGGGAGAAGCTGAGTTTTGGGTAGAGCAATTACTACTGCTGTGAGGGTGTACAGGTTCTTAGCATCTGCACATATAGGGGCCTGGTGTTCCAGCATTCTACCTCCTCCTTGCTAACAAATGGTTTGAAAAGGGAAGGGAAAAAGAAAGCTACTGTGTAAGAAATGCTATATACATTACTGTATATAGCATGGAAAGTGGACACCCATAACTAGAAGCTTTTCTAGAGTTTGTGAAGAAAGTAGATAATATACAAGTGGCAGTCCAGTTAGTCTAGTAATCAAGGATACAGTACCTGCAATGCGGATGGTTGTGAACAGTATCTGCCTCAGGACGTCCCACCACAAAAACTCTCACATGAAGGTCCCGAGCCATCCCAACACACCCCGGAGTACTGCACACATATCGTACCCACTTCCTGGAAAGTAATATCTCCAGTTATTAGCCTGAAAGAGAAAGTAATACATTACTTCACAATGACTCTTGATAAATGACTTTGGGAAAGGGAGTAGGAATGGAAGACTAATGAAGAAATAACCACTGCTTGTTCAAGGTCTAGAGACTAGACTCTAGCAGCTCTAGCCCATTGGAAAATTATTTTACTGGGTATGAAATTACTGATACTGAAAAGTCTTTCCATCCACTCATAGTGTTGATGTCTCCCTCACTCCTGGAAGTGTCCATCATTAGATACACCACAGGCCAGTGAGTGTATAATGAAATCCCTCTACAGGAGCAAGCAGCTGAACTAAACTTTGGACACTACATACAGATGCATTAATGTAATTTTAAATACGTAGGTAATTGAACTGCTACTCATACACCATACAAAATGCAGCACATCTAACTCACGTATATGAAGATGATATTGAGATAGACAGGATCCTTCCTGATATAAAAGCTAATCGTGGTTCATCCAGTTTTAGTGGTAAGTCTCTGATTCCTCTCACAGCCAACTCTTTCACTCCTGACAGACCACTAACACGAAGTGGAACATAAATCTGTTAAAGAGGTGCTGAATAGTTATCCATAGTACAGTAATACAATATTTTCGTGGATGAAAGTAAATGATCCCCATGGCTAAAATTATTAATCATCCATTTATAGACAGTTTAATATGTTAAAATGGGAAGTAATGATGAACTTGGTAAAGGCACTGTACCTTCAGCTTCAAATATTCTGGAAAATGAATATATCAGTATGGTACTGCACTGTACAGTACAGTACAGTATTTAGAATACATGAATACATGGTTGTCCATCAACAGTCTGTATTACTGTATCAGTTCTTATAGCATTTCTCTGCTCCCTAGACCCTAATCCATAATGCTGTCTCTCTCCTTGATATTGTATAACTCTCCTTTCGAAAGTTGGGTTTAGTTTCTGTTCAATGGATATTGTAAGGCTCCAAATTGTTGCTATATTATCTTCACATAAATTAAATTTGTCCTAATGTGCAGTCAGAATTTCCCAGTTTTTAACAGTATTTTGTGTTGCTCTTTTACTTTCAATTTTGACCTAAATTTTTAGTGGAAACCATTATATTGTATTACAGTATTAAACAAACCTAACCTGACATAACTCCAGAGATTTCCCAAGTTCAAATTAAGGCTAGGCTAGGTTACTTTATGTTGGAGACATAGTAAATGCTAAATAGTTCATTAATTTTCTCTTCATTAGTGTGGTCAAATCAGAAAGAAAACCCCTATACAGTATTATTAAATTTAAAAATGGAGAACCTATTCTTCATAAACACCCTATATTCAGATTTGCAATTCTATTCAAAGGTATCTTAAGTTGGGTGCTAAAATTTATGTTGGATAGACTTTAATTCTGTTTGTGAGATCAATGGCCTACAGATAACATACTGAACTGTACAAGGTATTTGCAGTGACGAATGCATGAAAAAAGTACTAATTTAAGGACCCTATAAATAGCCTATTATACCTGAGGTGCTGTGAGGACGTCATATGATTCATCAATTACAGATGACTCCAGTGGCAGGTTCGAAGCTAATGACTGAAGGGTGAGGTCAAGGTCAGCCTTATCCACAGTTATTTCCAAATCTACCGTCTCGTTAAGCTCTTTCTTGACAGTTGTGTTGTCAAGGTAAAGAGAGAAATGTTTTGCAGGGTCAGGCAGGGGTATTGCTGGACATGGGATGCAGTGATCTTCCTCATCCAAAACCACATTGCTCTCAGTGTCCTCTTTCTTGACCTGACATTTCAACTGTAGCATAATGGCAACTGAAGCAACATGAACCACGTGATGAAAGATACGTTGTGCCTTCATAGGTCTGTTCACCACCAAGTCTGCCAGCCCCTCTACAAAGTGGAATATGTAACAGAATAAAGCACAGAGAATGCCTGGAAGGTTACTGTTAAAGGAAGAGCACAATTATTGTAAGTATTGAAACGAAAAAAAAAGACATAAAGTTGGCTTGAGAGGATATAAGGAACGGCTGATATCGTTATTAAAAAAATATTCATTTTTTCCCGTGGGAAAGTAACAGTAACAGTTCTGGCTGGGTTTATTCTAAGGAAAATTTACAACTGCACAAACTCTGATGCGAGGCCCGAATGACCTAAACCAGTGGTTCCCAAACCGGGGGGTGCGGCTTTATGATTTATGTAATATGCATGATTGCATTATATGGTAAGGTTAATGAAAATAAAAATATGTTCTGGTCAACTATCAGTGACTTCTATTGTGGTTCCTTCCTAGTTTATGACACCCTAGCCATGCAAATTCAAACAAAGTACAAATTTACAACTGCACAAATCTGGATTTACATCTGCACATTTTGAATTTACAACTGCACAAAAGGGGTACAACTGCACGTTAGAATAAACCCTGGGAAAGTTAATAAACAAGCTGCTGTCAGTCACAGATCTATGGTCTATGACTCTATGGAATTGTATTATTAGGCTATGAAAGTTCGAAAAAGGCAGGGGATTGCTAGGTTGAAGCCTAGCTTATGTTAATATCACATTTTACTGTGAAATAATTTGAGTTGTATGGCGCTTTTAATATGATGAAACTAGTCAGAATATATAAGAAATTTGTAATTCTGTTAGTGCCTGAAAATTAATACACTTCCAGGAAATTTGTAAAATGAGGCTGGCGATCCACACATGAAATTACTCACCATTAATGTGGCGAAGATCCATGACATTAACGTGAATAGGTGCACTGAATATCCTGTGAGGTTTGTGTAAAGCAGCTCGGGTAACCAGAGCAGAGTTTATATTGGCTAGACTCCCTGATTCCTCCAGCCATTTGAGTGCTGCTTCACACAACTCCTCTTCCATGCTAGAAACCGTGTTATCCAATATTATTACATCATCATCATCAAACTACAGGAGCTCCATTCAACACTAGGCATTATAATTAATTCATGCCAGCGCTTCCTCATATCAATGTAGATCGAGTATGTAACATTAAAACTATGTAATTGTAATGTCGCTACATATATTTTGAAATACTAATGTAGATCCAGATGTCAGTTCTACAGTATATCCTTAGTATATATATAATATTGGATTGTTGTCCTATTACTGTATATTGTCCACAGAAAATCTAACTGATTACCTACCTTGATGCAGTTGACAAGTCTTCTATTTCGCACAACTCAAAAATGGCGCCGAAATAATCCTAAGGGATGCTTAATACAAATCATATATTTGATAGAGACTTGGCTTCAATAACCTTATCAATTCACTTAATGAAACCAAACCTATATTATAATGCATTCGTTACTTTAGTAGGCGGAAAAGACTTTATAGAATCCTTGCCAGTACCGGATTCTATTATAGTACTGCTGTAATTTGGTGGTGACGGTGGAGCCTCTAGCGGACACGGGGATTCAACATTCCAGCTCCCGCCTGCTTCCCTTTATCGTGATTAATTTTTAGGTTCGATATTTCTTGACTAGTAACGCACAGGACCTTTGATACTAATTATCTGGCTACAGAACGAATAATTATATTAATTGTGGTCAAATTACATAATAAATTACGATAATATCTACGAGGATAATGTATCATCATCTAAAGGATAATGTATCATCATCTAACACCAGTTAATGTCAAATAAATACTGTAAAACTATCACAGTCAAATCTGTACCCCGTAGCTTGCCAAGTTATAAAAACACGCCTTTCAAGATCTTTTGGGAAGAGGAAAAAGAACAGATCTTTATTACACTTAGAGTTGGTGGAACAGTTTATTGTTGAGCACCAAGTAATTCCCATTTCAATCACAAAATCAACTTCAGCAAACAAAGAAAAATGAAAACACGACCACCGCTCCTGTGTAAGTAAAGGCACCAGCTGTAAGTGAATCCCGTCAGCCGCTAGGTGGCTCTGCTGTACCGCGACAACCAAAACTCCTATAAGAGTGGCCTATCCTTCTTACAGCACTTGAATCCTTGCCACTACCCAGTGCCACCGTGACCAGGCCCTAGTTGTGAAGTCACCATATTTACACTTGCACCAGCACTGCAACAACATGTCATGGCACATAGCAGCCTCATTATTGTTAATACCAAGAGGCAATGTATGCACGACTATTTCTCATACAAAAAGTCCATCACCTCACTTTTTCCTCAAAGAACATCTTCTGACACCCCTACAGTACTGTCAGAAGCAGACGCTGAATGCTTATAGGACCCATGGTAAAATAACTCAGCTGGCAGATGTCAAACAATGCTGCATAAAAGCACAAATGAGTGAACGCTGGCTAGGATAGGTATGCACAGGACATGGTCCTGGGTAAGCCTACCCACATTATGTGGCTGCAGTTATTATGGGATGTGGACCAGAGAAATCTCAAGCAGTGCTTCTACCGGGCAAGCCATAAGAGTACTCCACTGGCGTAGCTTTCAAATTCTGCCTTTAACTCTCAGGTCCGGCCATTACACAGTTTTACCCCTAGGTAGGATCAATTTCAGGGGTCTGGCAAATCAACAGACCAACTTAACAACGTGGTAGCGTGTAAGAGGCCAAACGGACAAGGCTGACGCAGGAACCATGGCACACACTGACCATGCCCACCGCTTTGCACCAATGCAATAATCCAATCAATCAAGCAAGGAAGAATCAAATCAACCAAGTAAGTCAGACCCAGAAATTGATCCATTTAAATTCTAGTCGTACCCACGGGGAATCGAACCCTGGACCAGAGAAATCTCAGGCAGTGCTTCTACCGGGTAAACCATAAGAGTACTCCACTGGCGTAGCTGTCAAATTCTGCCTTTAACTCTCAGGTCCGGCCATTACAGGGATAACTGTTGAACTTTTCCCCTATTGAGCATGAATATAGTATTGTAATGAGGCTAGGATTAAATTTTATTCATAACAACACAAACAATATGTAAATGAACTAAGTTGGTAACAACACAAAATACACGACAGCAATTTGTGAACAACAACAAACTAAACTTAAAACTCATAATACCTGGGATATAATAAGTTATGTATGGATAGGCTCTGCATCACATGACCACTATGTACTGTAGCACTGCATTGTAATTAATAATACTTTAACATGAACAACAACCACTCTTATCTTCCATAGTAACCAATGTTATGTAGGCTACTGTACAGTATAGTATTAAAATGTACAGTCCTTTACAATATCAACATTTGTGGCAATAATCTTCACCTGTTTTAGTAACGAGATTGTTGTGTTTATAAATACTGTACTGTATACGGCATTAGTGTGTTAAATCCAAGGGCAAGGGCTGTCTATCTGTGTGTGTAGAGGGAAAAGAAGAAATGCTTGGTTAGAAGGACCTAGTACCTCAAGGAAGGAGATAGCCAGGAGGGACACAAGCAAGCAAGAAGGAAAGAGGAAAGGAAGAGCAGTTGAAGAGAGGAAAGGAATTGGCTCGGGTCCAAATGGGTGCCAAATTCTTTAAAATAATGTCTACACGTTTGCAAGCCATAAGCACCTAGGGGGAAATCCAATGGGTACTTGTAATATATGTTGTGGGATGATGATGATGACCATTATGATGGTTACACAAACACTACAAAGAACCATTGTATCTGTCAGATATTACCTTACCTATGAATTTCTTTGTGAATTAAGAGTATGTGGTTATTTCAGCATGATCAAACTGAAAACCTTCGCTCTGGCAACATTCAACTGAGGCACAAAAGGCTATAAGCTTTGTCACTTATTAATGATAGTGATGTTATGTAACAAATTATTATGGAATACCGTATAATGTAATTCTTATAAATATTATTAAATTAATTTATTATTTCATTTACAGGAGGAGAGGCGAGAAGAGGGCAAAGCACTGGGGAGGGCTGTAGGAGTGGAAGCCAAGTAGGCCATGAAAGACGTGGAAGCAATGTGTTATAGAAGGTCTGACAACACTGGGCATTTATAAGGCAGAGGTGATGGACAGGGTCAGTTGGAAAAGAATTTTCAATCGTCTGCCTGTACAGTATTGCCATTCATTTTACAATAGCTAATAATAAATTATATGTTCACTATGCTAAGAAATTATTATTAGCAGTCTAAGATAACAAAGAGACAAACAAACACACAACCAAAGCAGTCAACTGATTTGTCTCAATCATCATGGAAACCTCCACACATAAGGCCACTACTGTATCTAAATGTTTTGCCCACATAGCTGCACCAGTGAGAATGGATCAAATAGGTGTTCACCTGTTTATGGATTAATTAAGGGCTGGGTATCATAACTGTTGAAATATATAAATCGTTACCTGTCATTAAAATGATATAATACTGCCTTAGCATATTCCAGAAATCAATTTGAGAGCCTGGAAAATTAATTTGTTTAGTCACAAAATTGCAGTATAATGATTAGGTTATACAAAGTCAAAATAATGATAAAAAACATACAGCACACCATTCATCAAGCAGCACTACAAAATCATAATCACATAAGAAATTGTAAGATTCACACAAAATCTGATCTCTCTAACATAGGGGGAATACCAGCAGAAATCTCTATCCACACTGACTGTGGAAGCAGGTTGGAGAGAATGTATCAGGTTGTGTAGTGCATGTGTAAAGCATGTTTGTATTGGAATGACTACATTTGTGAATGTGAGAAGGGTCTGAATGCAACGATGAGGAAACTTCCACAGGGTGCCCACATATAAAATATAATTATGTAAGAACTACCTGCACTCACTTAAATGTCTGCCCCAAAGTTCAACCAAATATGAGTTTACTACATTTGTGAAATTATTAACTTGGGAAATGAGTACTGTACATTATCCACTGAACCACAGAGTGCTCCAGCAGCAATACTGTCCCAATATATTTTATTACACTTACAGCTGAGCCATTCATATTCACAAATTCATGCAAGCACATATGCTTACACAAATGTGATTAATTACCTTCAGTTTTATTCTTTCTGTTCAGGATCACACAGGGAAAATATTGCACATCATTTCTTCTGAAAGTTACTGACTGCTTTTTATAGTGTACAAGTACACTCGAGCTCGTAAATTTGCGACCACATCCCCAAATGTTTATGTCATCTATCTGAGCTGGTAACGCTGTATGGGGAAGGTGTCATTGTAGGTGAAAGATTGTATCATGTCGCTCTACTATGTTCCACCTACTCTGCTTCCTCCCCAAATAAATGTTACCAGCTCAAATGGCATAAGTACGTGGTCGTGAGTTTACGAGCTCAGGTGTACATGTAACATGAGAGGCAAGAACCATGCTCATTGTAAGGCATAAGGGAGGACTGTATTAAAAATTAAGCATGAAAAAATCAGTTTCATGCTAACTACTATAAACAACTATTATTTTCACTCTCATGAATGTATATAGCTGTCAAACAAAATAAGTTACCTCTAGGTCATATTGAAGACACTAAAAATATAATTTATCTTAAAAATATGAAAAATCTATATATTACATTACTCTATCATTAAGTTACTTTGAATTGTAAAGCATCTAAATCCTTAGGGGAAGTTGTTTCTCCAATCAGGCCTTGCCTGTTTTCTGTTGCAGTCACCACGAGAATAATAACCAGTCTTTGAGCTACTATCTCCATGAGGAGTATCATAGCGTCGTCCTCTTGTGGGCTCCTTGTACCTTGCTCTATATCTGTCTTGCTGCTCCCCTGCATCTCTAGAGGAATATTTAAAGTATTCTTGAGATCTGTTGTTAGGCAGTGGTGCCCGACTGACTAGTTCTGTGGAGCATTTCTTCTCATCAGCAGTTTCTGCACGGCACCTTCTTTCTTCAACACCAATACTGAGTTTCCTTTGTTCTGATTCATCTCCTCTGTTTTTCCTTTCCTCTCCTTCATCACCACGGTAATGTCTTTCTTCTGCCTCACCACCTCTGTTCTTCCTTGGTTCACTATTTCTCAGTCTCTCTCCACCTAACCTATCTCTATCATTTACTGGTCTCTCTCTGTCCACATTGAGTCTGTTCCTATTTCTTTCACTGCTAATCCTATACTTGTCAACCTGTCTCACTCTCTCCAAGTCACTGTTGTCTCTTTCTCTTACTCCTCGCTTCTCCCCAATCCGACCCCTCTCAGGATCTCTGTTATCTATATATTTTTCCCTTTCTTTCACTCTGCAATTCTTTTCATGCTCTCTCCGAATGCCCCGATAGTTCCTTACTCCTTCACGGTTTTTCTCTCGTTCATGGTCATTGCTTTGCGAGTCACACTTCACTCCCTGAATCTTCACACTCTTCTCAATAACCCGGCGTTGATGGTCTAACTGGGGGAACAATTCTGTAAAAAGAAAAACTCTGAACACATGAAGATAAATATTTGTTACATAAGTCAACTGCAGCCAACTACCTTCAATTAAATGAAACACATTTTCTTAAATAGAAAAGTACTATACATTATCAACCCTTTGCCGTTCTGATGACGGGTTTGCCTGTCTTCAATTTTTTATGCTGAAACAATTTATAATTAAATATTATCCCGCCCCTATTGTGTTCGAAGACGGCGCTTGGTGTAAAGAGAGTGTTGGGAGTTGGCAGATGCTGCTTCTAGCCCTGCTCTCCTCTAAGCCACTCTCAGTGCATACATAGGACACGGAAGTTATTGTGAACCAGTGAAAAACAGAAAAAAATATGGTCTCCAGTTTCATATTTTTTACCAGCTTCTATTCATATCATATATGGATGGAATGGAAATGTATTCAGCTAAGCTATAGAGCAATCTTAATTATTCTATCTTCATTATTCTTTGTTTGTCGTAGTTTTTTACCGGTAGGGTGTAAAATGTTTGCTTGTCAGCTAACATTCTACTCACTGTTATTGCATTTTACTTTGTGTTTATTGCTTTTTTTAACATAGTATGACAAACTACAACTCCTATGCTTTAAAACAAGACCAGATTCAGTTTCCTATGATCATTAGTAAGTGGTAGAATGACAGCATCTATATGGAAGATGACACCCAGCATGAGAGGAGGTATCGTGCATTGCCCGTTTTTGACACACTTGTGACAGCAAAGGGCTAAATATTTTATTATTTGCTGTTTAATTTCTTTTAATTTTCAAAAATTCTTGTAACAGATCACAAAGCACTCCTTACCTTTGGAATTCAACAGAGCTTCCCCAGCAGCATTCATCTCTGCCTGCTGTATGGAATGTCCAGATGCTTTGGCCAAGCGTCGACCTCTAAAGTACACAGCTACAGTGTAGACACGTGTGTTGGTTGGTCCTTTACATTCAATAACCCTACAAGAAACAATCAAATGTATTGGAGAAAGACACTTTTCCCAAGTAGGGGTATAATCATAAAAATTCAATATCATCCATGGAATACACCCCCTGATTTTTGCTACATATTTCCTTAACACCCTGTAGATCTTGTCTAGATGTTTAATCAGTCTGCAAATTGAAATATAAGATCTTTGAACTACAATTCCAATTCACCAACCATTACATAACTGGTCTCTCTAAACACCTTAAATAACTAAACGTCATCATGCCATACATACTTATATATAGGAATGTCTGGTTCACCACCATCCATGGTACGCAGGGTTAGGCAACACTGCTGTAACTTGCTTTTAGGGTCATTCCAATCTTGGTTCATGATAAACTGATGGAGACGAGGAAAGAAGCACACTTGGCAGAATGTCCGGCAATATGTCAGACCCTACAGAGAGCAAAAAACAAATTCAGTAACATAAGTGGTACAGTAATTTCAATTGTAATTAACATAAATATGCACTAGGCACACAAATATTCAACAAGTCTAATTGAAGCTTTGTACATAAAAACAAAGTACTGTACAATGTGGGATACAGTAATTCACAGTGGCTGAACATAAGCATGTATTGCACATATTTCTAGTCACTTACCCTATCTATGTAAAGAGCTCCCAAAAATGCTTCCAATAAGTCTGCACGATCCTTGGTCTTGAGTTCCGTTTTCAAGTGAGAATACATTGCATATGATGTCATCCCAAGGTCATCACACACCACAGCCTGGGTCCGGTTGTTAACCAGAGATGACCGCAGCAGCTGAAATATAATATTATAAATAGAAGAGAGACGGTACTATTTTGCAGTACAGTTCTTAATAATGCAATGTTATTAAATTAACCTTATGCCTTTTAGTGGCAAAACTGCCCAGCATACTGTGGCTAACTTGTGTTGTTTGGTAAGGTTGATATGTTTCTCAGCCTTTTTTCAGCCTCCATACCCCAATTATCTTGATGTTTAAGACAAAGTCATGAGAACACTTTTTACTTGCTCTGCACTCTAAACAAAAAGAAATCAACCAAACAAAAATACAGTACTGTATAAGGTATGCATGCTGATATAGACTACAGTGTAAAGGAAGCCAATATTGTGTTTCTACTGTGGTCCAAAACAAAGTATACTTATCTATTGTTCATTATTATATTTTTGACCAATAAAACTGATTATGATGGCTTATGTGTACAAAAACCATCTCTAGACATTCTTGTTTTCTAAAAGATTTCTGTCAAATATCAGAACTTTACACTTTCAGCCATAAAAGAAAATACCAAAGAAAATTCAGCACAGTACCGAGAGATGCCCCTCATGATGCTCAGGAAAATAGCGGTAGAGGTACTCAGAGGACACCAGCTGAAGTACTGTGTCACCAAGGAACTCAAGGCGCTGGTTGGAGCCCAGGGTCAAGTTGTTGAAGCCAATACTTCGGTCAGTAAAGGCACGTGCCAGCAACCGAATATGCTGGAACTCTACCCCAATGGAATCCTCAAACTTTGCTAGTTTCTGAAGGAGAAATAGTACTGAGCATTTATCACTGTACTGGTAGGTATGTACAGTACAGTATATCCCAGGAAAGAGTAAGATTTCAGTGACATTCAATGCTTTGGGATTAATTGATGAGATATAAAGGAATCTATAAATAAAGATATTGCATACCTTGCAGGTTCATCCTGTATGTAAATAGTTATGGAATATTCAACCATCACAGAGGTTTGTGGTCTCTGAAGACTTGTTATGTATTGAGTCTTAATCTGTAATAATAACTAAGAAAAACTGACTGTGAGTATGGGGAAAGACTTGATCCACTTGCGGTCACCATGAGGCTCCTGCTCTTGGATGGGGTGAGGAGGGTAGTTGACCCAGATACTGTGTAACACTGGCTCATCCTTAAACAGGGTCGAGCTTAACACCTTGTCTGCTTCCTTAAAAAATAATTGGGAAAAAAATGTCAATGTCTATATTACTATATAAAATGGCACATATGTCAATCATCTTGCATACTATGAATAAATAGTGTAATTTAATTTAAATAATCATCACCAAGGCTCTATTTCTCTTTTTCTAAAGGGAAGGGGGTTCCAAGTTCAGCAGGTCACAGGTCAGGAAAATTTTATAGGTCTGGGGTCACATACAGTAACAAATTCACATTTTACTTCTTTCCACACCAACAAACAGCTATCTGATAATTTCAACTAATATTAGCTTACTTCATCCTTACCTCAATGCCTGAATCCAGAAAGATGGCTCCCATGAGAGCCTCAAAGCAGTTGGCCATAGCATGTCTGAGTTCAAAGTCATGGCAGAGATCAGAACCATGTGCATACAGCATGAATTGGTCCAGTCCAAGTTTCTCTGCTAACACTGCTAGGTGCTGGTTTTGTACAATGGCTGCCCTGTTGGAGATACAGTCAAATAAAAGTGGACAAGTGTATACCTAATCCAACTAATAGATTCATGAAGCTTCAATGAAAATTCTTAAAAGTTCCTCAAAGCACCATAAGCAAACAAAGCAAAAATAGTTACTGTAATGTCCTGAAATACTAAGGATAACTTTATTCCCTGAGAACAAAGTGGATATTGTTGTAGTCTAACCCCCCTCTAAGTTAAGAGATTTATCAGTATGTGTGTTCGAGTAGCAGACCTTTCCCAAACACCCCCTTCTCCACTTTAAATGACTTCACTGATAACAAGAGGTAGCCCACAACACTGGTATATTTATCTCTGAGTATGAGTGGTGGTATCTTAGGTTAGGTTACTTTAAAGCTAATGACTGTGTGGGACTGGATAGGAGTTAAAGTGGACATAAAACATTGTTAAGTTTTTCTATATAATAAAACAAGGTTACTTAACACTAATAACAATTCCACAAATAATATATAAAAACTCCTAGCCTTCTACAATCACAGATTACCAATGTACCAAACCACATGGTCAGATATTCCCTTGAAGTGAAGAGGGAGCTCCCACACGTCTGACCACAATGAGCGCTAGTAAGAGAGAGAGAGAGAGAGGAGCCTCTCGACCCTGCCTTGTCCTAGGTCAAGCCAAGCGACCTAGCCAAGGCCAGTCGATAAGATAGAGCATCCTACTCATAACTAATTATAGTATTAATGGTTCAAGATTGCATGGGAGTTTACATAAGATTCCAAGAATAACAAGTTTGAATACATTTCACATAATAAGAAATACAGTGTGTTAATAATTAATCATTGTAGCTTGTACGATTAGTTTTGCCTGGCAGGAAGCCTAAGGCCTAAGTTATCAATGGTACAATTCTTGAACTACAACTAGGTAATTATTCCCAATAACATGGAGAATAGATGATAATACAATATTCCTTATTATCTAATATCCAACCGAAGTACAATACAACTTGGTAATACAGTATAATATAACATATAATATAGTGTAAATATTAAGGAATGGTTTGAGGGAAAACGGCGCCTAGGCCTATGAAGCCACACGTATGTATACGTGACAATATGGATGTTTTGTTTTAGATAAATTAGTAAACCATGCTTGACCTCAAAAATCCATTAATTAACTACTGTAGGCTACTATAGAATATATCCATCCATCAACCTATAAATGCAGTATATCTTTACAAAACTGCAGCTTAATAAGATAAAATTAAAAAATATAATATATTTCTTATTTATTCATAAGACCACTTTAAAACACTTACTGTTTGACATGCATACATGGAATATCCACTAAAAGTTGGATATTTCCAACTCAGACCAACAGAGTGGGAAGAGAGTACACACTTAGATGCATTACATGATGGTAAGTTATGGTGAGTGATTGTGTAAGAAAGCAAGGAATGATAATGGATAAAGCAAAAGAATATGTGCATGTGAGGAAGAGTTATGTCAGTGCTGGCAGCCTGGTTTTAACATGAAAGTTCATGGAATGCTCCTCTCACCAAGGCTAAGTGAAGGACTTTAGTTGTGGATGCAAGAACATGTGGGGAAAGATCTGAGAATTTTGTGGACATGAAAGGGACAGTGGAAGTCTGTGACACATTTCACATGGTATACTGTTTCTTCTTTCCATATTCTGCTTCCATTCTCCACCCCTGGGACTGGAGCCCCCCATACCTTGAAAAACAGGAAATGGGGTAGCAATGATGATGACCAACTTAGATAATATATAGTGTGAATAAGAATCATAAGAGAAGCTAGGAGTGTGGTGGTGGAGTGATAGTAGCTGGGTTTCCTACACTTATGGTAACAGGTCTGCTTCATAATGAAGTTACCCAAACAATTTATTGGTGTTACTGGGCTGGAGAAAACAAGAAGGAGGGTGAGCAAGATGGTAAAGAGACACATGAGGAAAAAGGGACAGACAAGGAAAAGGTAGAAATGACTGAGGGATGAAAATTTGGAGATCAATCTAATATACCTATATGTAGCCAGTCCACCTTCCTCCAGGCTGGGAAAGAGATGGAAGAGATGAATAGAGGTCAGGAACTCCACCACAGCATCACCTAAGAACTCCAGTCTTTCATTGTGTGTGATTTTACTCTCGGTCTCAAGGTTGCGGCCAAATCTTGACATTATGTTGATTAAAGTGTTGATGCCTGTATGGGAAATGTACATCATCACCAAGTGGTACACAATAACATGGAAATCATGGTCCATTGACATTTTTCGCTGGATCAGTTAAAGGTTCAAAAAAATATTTTGCTACATAGAAAACATAAGTTAGTGTAAACATTTTTACAGGATCCGAGACTGTGTTTAGATTCATATTTGAGTATATCATGCTACTGAGTATGCATTCAGTTGTTCATGAGTAAACAGAAGTATTGTAGCTTTCAAATATTTGCATGTCAGTGGTGTCAGGTTTCAATAAGAGATCAGTCCCTACTTTAGAGTGTTTTAATAACATCTTTAATTAAAGGATAAAAGTAATATACTGTACTGTATTTTGTAGGAAAATCAGTTTCTTCAGTGGTATTCCATATCATTTTAAACTTTAACTACAACCAGATATAAACTATGGATTGCAGCAGTCATTTATGTAGTAAATAAAAACAAACTAACCTCTCTTGCGAGTATTCATATAATGGATGCGTCTGTCTCCATACTCAGGCTGTCGAATTCCACAGTTGGTCAGAGAGTTACGAGCATGGTCTGGGTTGGTACCAAAGTTTTCCCTGAAAAGCAATACAATAGGATAATCAGACCATGAATGGCACAAGTACTGCATATATAATAGGACAGGAGAAGTGGTTGGGTACAGGGTACAGAAAGGAAGGATGAAGAATGGGAAAGTGTAGTGGACGAATAAGATAAAGGATGTAACAGAGAAGAAAAGAAAAGGATACAAGTAAATGCTTCAGGGAAATGTGTCAGAGGTGACAGAGAGGAAAAACTCATGTAAACAGCAAGCCAAGGGGTTGGTGCAAGAGAAAAAAGGAAAGTAGTAGACGAGTTAGGCAGGGGCCTCATATCTGGAGTGGTAATTCACAATGACGCGAAGAGCAACATGCTGAGAAAAACCCACTTATTTTAGACGACAGAAAGTATTTATTCTGGATGTTTCAGAGGCATCATTCTACTCTGTACCGCTGAAGAGGGAGGCAGATGTCTCCGAAACTTCCAGAATAAATACTTTCTGTCCAAAAAAAGTGGGTTTTTCTCAGCACGTCCTCATCTCTCTAGCAATAAACCATTTCAAAGAAGTTGACTGTGCTGTGCAAATTCAATTAATATTTTACCTCCACACACCTACTGTCTTTGGACAAGAAGACTCATCTGCCCCTGTATGATGTACAGTTTTACTACTGTCACTAAAGTCTTCCCATGCTAATTATGTCAACAGGGTCCACCATTCTTATCTTTTAAATGCCGACAACACATTTTTAAAATTTGCGCGCCCTCTGACATACTTGATTAATCTCACAACAGATGGGGTATGGGCCTAAGAGGGTCCCACTCTCAAACCAGGCTTGTAAAGCCAGTGTACCTTTGTCTCTTAAACCGGGAGGATGTATTTTCAGCTCTCTGCTTTTGCGTTAATTACCATATACATATGTAAAAACAACAGTGACGTAGTACTTCACACGGTGGTGTTGAAAAATGTGATTCTGACACATTTTATGACAAAATCAGAGAGTGGAAGTCTTTGGAGTGATCAGAGGAATGTAAAAGTGTGCATTGAGTTGTCGTCATTCAAGGCTGGTTACCCGTACTACAGAGGTCCATATAGTGTTTGCAAGTACATCAGGAGACAGTTAAAGGTTTGTACTTCAATATCATATATAATTTATTTATGTAGGTTTAGTGGTTTATACGCTATTTGCCGCCAAGGTTTGTTTATGTTTTGTAAAAATATACCCATGCTACAAAGCAGCCTAGCTCATAATGGTCATGGGTAGAGGGTTAACAATGAATTAGACAGTTAATGAACAAAGATACAATAGAAAGACTACCAACCTGTAGGAGGGATGAGTAAGAGCAAGCTGCAGCAAGAAGCGGGCCTGGAACTTATACTGGATGCGCTGTTCCAGAACTTTGAGTGACTGATGGAAACGCAAGTGGCAAACCAACACTGGGAGTAACATGGCATGCTGGGGAAGAGAACAAAGAATACTAGTAAAATACAAGATTTTCATTACTCTCATCACCTAAGGTCAGTCCAGTGCAGCACCTCTATATCATCCCAAAAATTTACCAACATAACATTTTGGTGTTTCTAATGTTTTAACAAGCTGCTCTAAGCTTATATACCAGTGTACAAAATTAGCATTTCAAATCCCAGTTCTATTATATATTAGGTAGTTCAATGTAACAAGACCGTAATACTTTACACTAAATAGTTAATATAGCATAGCTTTTACTGTACTTTTATTCATTTTGCATCAGCAACAAAGTTGCACTGTATTAGAAAAAGATGAGTTTTGTTTATACGCAATTCATTACAGTTACTAGTACTGACATATATGTCTATTCACAAGCATTAAAATGAATTTTTTTATTCACATACAATGTGAATGGGAGGAGCAAGGAAAAATACAATTATAGCCAATGCATCTACACACTGTGTTGGCCAACCCAGTAAAGGTTTACTAACGTTTAAATAAATTTGTTTTTAACTATAATATAAGCAATACCCAAACAGGCAATGAGCTCATGGTATTAAAAATTAAAACTACTAACGACCCATTCTTTTGTACACAAATATTCATCTGCGACTCACCCACCTGAACTACATCACACATTATTCCGCTTCGATAAAACCCCTGGGAAGAAACAGCTATGGTAACGTCCCTCTTCATTTTAGATGTCATACGCATTTCCTGTAGTTTATTCTCCTTTCCTTCCAGCCGCCGTTTGTCATCAAAGGACGGTTTGGGCATGTTGGCCAGCAAATGTCGGAACTTCACATACTCACGCCAAGCTTTCTGATACCTGATGGCAAAGTAAAAGTGAACATAGCAAATATACTAATATCAATCTGAAAAAATATCCATACAAAGAAGCATTATGTTAAACAAAGAAAAATTTCTCTCACTGGTAACATACTCTGGATTGCCGGCGTATGAAAGCTGGGGAGGACGAATACCAAAGTGAACGATGACTGGGTAGTTGATGGTCTCTTCACTGACCTGATCACGGTCCAACTGGTCTACACGGATACTACACGGCTTCATCCCAGGACAAGTGACTACCATCCCTGCACATGTCATGACACATACAGCTTTAGTTTTAAGGTCAGTATGGTAATTTATCAATACAAACCAGTTATGGCTAAAAGAAAAAAAATGAAACATTTTCCAGTTACCAGTCTCACATAGGGCCTAAGGGAATATAGTACAGTAGTAGGTAGTGTTAGATGTGAGTACATAAATCATAGTTTGTGCAGAAATAATAACAAATATATCCAGTTTATTATTTGGTGAAAATAGCTGCAGGAAGCCCAGTACAGTACTAACCTAAATCAATTTTGTTTCAACAAAACAATATGGATGATGAATATGACTCAACATAAAATACTTATGCCAAAAATGAAAGAGAAACGAAACTACCTTTCAGCTGATCAGCATAGTTCTGCCATTGGTATTGTGACATATTCAGCAGCTGTGCAAGGTCTTCAGGTTGTATCAAGGGTCCACTATTTTTCAGTAGGAATTTCAGCACCTCATTCATCGATAGAATTTCCTTGCCATTGTCTGTAAAATAAATATTATGAAGAAGTATGCTGTTAGTATTTAATCTAAAATTAAATTCAAGAATGCAAACCACTTTTTTTACATTCAAAGTATTGCACTGTACTATACATTCTACAGGATTTTTTATTTCTACTATTAATAAATACAAAATGCAATCTACTGTACCAGATACCGAAAAAGTAGCTTCCCATCACCTCACCTGCAACACTCATCCTTTCAAAACTATATTATGAAAAACACTTTCATTCTTTCAAATATTAAATCTTGCAGTTTTTGGAGCTGCTATCAAAAAAGTTTTGGAACCACCTCTACATTGTGTAAGAGTTTTACAACACGATATGGTCTAGATGAATCCCCCCAAAAATAGGTTCAAGCTCTCTCTGGTGCAGACATAGGGTAATCATAATCCGTAATCGTAAATGATTACAGGTTTTCAAGTAATCGTAATCGATTACATTCATATTTCTTATAAAGTAATCGTAATCACGATACTTTAGTGATTACATTAGTCAGTCTACTGTTTAGTATAAGCAATGTATCCATACCTACAAGGTTAATCAATAATCAAGACTCTCTCACTTTATCCATTGTTCTCTCTATCAAACTATCTAGGCCTATATATCTTTCTATTTATTTTTGTATATTACTTTCACACGAACTGAACGTGTCGGGTCTGTCGGCCGTGTCTGATCAACCACCAGAAGTATGATGCCAAATTATCCTGATAAATATGTCAAGAATCTGTTTTAAAGAATTTACTTATTAAGTGAGCTCTTTCAAGAGTCAAGCAAAGTAGACTGTTCAGCTACATGACTGCAGCAGCTGCTGCTACCAAAACTACACGTTACACAAGCTGGATGGAGGTTTCAACCTACTTGGCTGACCCATGTCTTCCAGAAGATACAGATCCTCTTATAAGATACTGGGAACAAAATAAAGTCTCTATGCCTACGCTAACTAAGCTTGCAATGAACTACCTAGTGGTGCCAGCAACATCAGTACCTGTTGAGAGGGTATTCAGTGTTGCTAGCCGAATCTTCAGGCCAGACAGGTGCCAGCTTAGTGATAAGACCTTCCAGAGTTTAGTTTTCATCAAGAACAACAAAAACCTCAAGCTTTAATTTCCATGTCTTGAGAATAAAATACTGAGTTTCCATATACGGTACAGGAAATTTCCTTAACTCAATTCATTCATTTACTGAAGTTGTGCAAATGATTATAATTAAGTTCAAGTTTTACCCATTAAGTTTTTACATACCAGTAATATTGATATATTGCCGGCTACAGCATAGGCTTATACAATTAATGGATATATTTTTGTCTAAATAAAGTCATTAAAGGCTTTGAAAATTTATGTTTTTTAACAAAAAGAAGTATTACTTGGCTGTATGAAGTTGAAATACAGAATACTGAATTTTGAGTAACTTAGTTGGTTATTATCCATGCATATTCCTCTTCCTGTAATCATGATTGTAATCACGATTACATTATTTTGTAATCGTAATCGATTACATCCTTTTTTTGTTAATCGTAATCGTAATAGTAATTGTTAAAATTGCATGTAATCATAATTGCAATCGAATACATTTTACAAGTAATCGCCCCATGTCTGCTCTGGTGTAATGTCTCTAGTCGATGAAGCCTGCATTGTGGACCAGTAGGCTAGTTTAAATATATACATAAGCTTTGTCACCAACAGTACACAATGGCGATAGGTTAAGGAAATTTATCAAAATAAGGACAGAAAGGAAATTGAGTGACTTTGTCATTAACTTTACTTTTCTCATGGAGAGCCATCCTGTACAAGTGGGCAATCATGACTGTATAAAAGTATATATAAATCAATAGCAATATTAACTAACCTGGGAGCTTCCTTACAAATCTAGGCATGAAGTGGAATCTTGGACAGCCTGCTGAGTCTCCCATGGCATTAAGGTTTAGATCCACTAGCTCAAGAAGCTCAATGAATAAGTAGTCATCTGTAATAAAAGAAGGCGAGCTACAAATACGAGAAATATTGCAAGAAAAGTTGGGATGAATATTATGAGTGTGTGTTTAAAATTCAGCGAACTTGATAGGGAATAGTGAAGTTTGTGCAAGGTGCATGGAAGGAAATCACTTAATCATATACATTTAAGACATGGAATAGTACTTTTCAACAAGAGGAAAGAAAGTTGATTTTATTGTGGATGTTGCATTTCCAGAGGGAAGCTAAGAATGCTTTAGGCTTAAAAGGATTATTATATGTTAGGAGATTTCCTTTTGTTTTAATTTTTTCTGGACCTGGAGCCTCCACCCCATTGAACATAGAAACTGAGGTGTTGACGATATAGATAAAATCTGTATTTAATAATGGTAACCAACTTACAAAACAAATCAAGTTCCCGGATGCAGAAGTTCTCAGGTATTTTCTCCTGGATATAGAGGATGGTGTACTCAATATTGAAGCGAATCACTCTACATGTGGGTACCTCCTCCAAAGGATGGTGGGAAAGCAGAGAAAATCCTTCAAAGATGAACTCATGGTTGTCATGAGTAATGACGGTAGGAGTCTTTATCTGTTAGGAGATTGATTAACAATGGGTGAGATATACTGTTATGGGTTTATTTACATGAATTTGTATTTTTTATGTTTGATACTAATATTAATAACTGACTGATGTGGAATTAAACCTCTTATACATGAATAACTCCTAAATATTGGTGTTCCTCATTTTGTACATGTATAGGTAAACTAAAGGAGATTTAGACCTTACAGGGCACATATCCCCACCCATGGCAAAGGCTCGCTCCAACAACCCACCCACCCCACCCTTGGGAGTGCTGTTAAACCAATCAACCTCCCATGTCCACACTACATACTTAACTCTTGGGAAACCACCTATTTCTTGAGTTCAATAATATAATCTAGAATTAGTTATGATTCAGACTAAGATACAACATTACTGAGAGAAGAATTACGAGATATATTTTAGTATATATTTTTTATTAACTGTACTTATTATCTGGCATAATCTAAATGTCCGAACATAGCCTTAATACAAAAACTTTGGTATTTAAGGAGAAACCAATCAGTTTGTCAAGAAAATGGGGTTTTCAACACAGATAAATTTAGCAACTTTAAAATAAAAAATTGGTTAAAAAATATTTGCGTTCCTTTTAGCTTCGAACAAGAAAGTGTATATGGCACCACAGTATAAAAATACTGGAATAACTACTAGTACTAACCAAGAAGTTGGTTGGTGGTGATATGGTGATAAGGTAGTGATGGAGTCTATGTGCATTACTGGACCATGGGTCACATGAGTCCAGGTGGTCCTCCCCGACATAATACCCATGACGGATTCCTGACCGCTGGGCCTTCAGTGAGCACCGGCAAAGTGGTCCGTCATTCATCTGATGAGAGATCAACACTTACTCTTTCACAGTTAAAATGTTCTATCTACTGATACATGCTGCAAAGTTGCCTGAAAAGATCTGTCCTTGTACCTGGCCTATAATAACTCATAAAATTATAAATAATGGAAATTTGAAGAAAACAAATTTATGTCTGATTTCATACATTCAACGAGTTACACATCAATAATACATCACAGTGTTATGACTTTTTTAAAATAAAGCATTGGAATGGGTAAGAGATATATATTGCAGGAAATGTGCAGTATATACTGTCGATATTTAAATCTATAGTGCGAGCAAAATTACAGTTTAAGAAAGGAAAGGCCCAGGTGGTGGATGGGAAAACTACTGAAATGTTGAATTGTGGGGAGGAGGTAGTGGTCGAGTGGATGTTACGTATATGGACATTGGCTTAGAGGCAGGGAGAAGTGCCAGAGGACTGGAAAACAATGTCACACGTAAAACAAATTAGGACAATGGGGTAAGAATGGAAATCCAAAGTGAATTGGATGAATAGAATGGAAGAATACTTCAGTTGGAGGATGCCACAGTGACATGGCATCTGGCAAACAGGCAATTAGCCTAAATTTTGAAAAATAAACTGAGGACTCTTACATTTTTTCTATAATATAATTACAGTGATCAACTGTTTACCTCTCCTGGGTCATTAAACCAGAGCTCTGAGTGAAGACGGTCTGGGTGGTTACGTTTTCTCTCCAGTTCTTCTGAAATCCTGTCCAAATCACTTTCCTCATTATCACTGCTAGAGCTGCTGTCACTGTCACTACTGGCACTGCTACTGTCACTCCCATCAGACTGTTTTTTCAACTGAAGAAATAATTTATACTGTATACATTATATATATATATATTCACATATCATAAATGTTGATTCTGCAGTCATTCTACATAAAACAAGCACTGACACTATTGTAGAGTAAGTGGATCTGACCAGAATAAACAACTAACACTATCAATATAAGTATCACTTTAAATGGTCAATATTTCATGCATTTCATGACTTTCCACACAAAGGAGCCAATTCATTAAAGACACTGATGATTTACCTTCTTAGTCTTATGTTTGTTTTTATTTTTACATTTATGAATAGGTACTAGTGAATTTGCATCACATTGATCCTCTTTTTGAGCCAGGTGCTTCTGACAGATCTTCCCTTCAGTTCCTGCCTCCCCTTTGTCTTTAGCAGACTTGGGATTACTGGCATCACCTTCTCTCTTGTCTTCCTCGGGCTGATCAGTTCTATCAGTTGGATCCTGATGATCTGACTTCTTGCATGCAGGCTTTTCTTGCACCACAATATTGTCCTTTGGTATCTTACTTTCATTATCATCTTTCTCTTTGAGTGTGCTGTTGCAGCCAGTCCTGCAAACTTCAAAATTAAAATTTAACATAGTCCTCTTATAATAATTCTGTTTTATCTGCCCATCTATAAAAATTTAAACATTAAACTTTAATGATGTTAAAACTACATTGACAAATTACAAAACAAAATAGTACACAGGTAATAAAATCATCCACATAGCACAAACAAGTACTGTAGCTCCCACAATATACTTGCTCATGCTATATGGGTGTTTTCCTTGCCATTTATGACTTTACATAATTACTTATTCCTTCTTGTAAAGTCACAAAGCCCATAATGACAAAAATTTCCAACATCTACGAGTAGATCTGGCTTTCTAACTGAAGAGTACCGTACTGCTAAATAAGGAGATGAAAAAGAGGTAAATATTAAATAACTTCACAAATAGTGGGTGACCTTAAGATACATGTGCAATTATATGGTTAAAAGATAAGAGATAAAACAAAAAAATATACTTCAACATACCATTCAACTGTTTCCCATTTTGTTCAGAGTCTTCACATTTTTTTCTTTTTTCTTCTCTAATTTTCACTGCTCTTTTTATCAACTTCTCCTCAAAAGTTTCACACAACTGATGCAATTTTTTGGATGCCACCATGATAAGCGGATTCCTGAAACAATTATTGTTACATAAATAAACAATCTCTCTATACAATGTTAGATCAGACACAGTGTTACTTGGTGTAAAGTCATACTTCCAGCCCACAACAGGATTTACAGCCAATTAAAATACCAGTAATAATTCTTATTCCCTATATACCACTGAAAAGTAAGCAATCTATTTAGTTGAATTAAGGTAGAAGAGTAATTTTCCTGTAAGCTGTACATAATACACATCTAGAACTGTGTGTGTATTCCTATGAACATTGATTACTGACAAACACAAATTAGGCAAGCTGTGAGCAACACTTAAAGGGTGTTGGTAACTCTTCAGTCTCAAGTCAGTCCCTTTCAGCTCTTTAACTACCCTCCTTTCCTTCTATTTCCTTTGTGCTTGTTGTCCCTTTTCTCTATTTCCTCTCTTCCTGTTGCAATGTCAGTAGCCTTATGAAGGCCAGTGCCCAGTATGATGCAGTCAATTACTGTAGTTCATTCTTTCATTTCTGGACTGCGAATTGGACTTACTCTTCATTACGTTGATAGTAGAGATCAGCTGGGGCAGAGCGTACCCATGGAACTCTGCCTTCCTCTTCTGGCTCCTCCTCTTCAAGTTTTGCTAACTCCTCCTCTGCCGAGATGTACAATTTTGCTTCCTTGTGATCTGACATTTCCTCTATTCTACTCCCTTCTTTCCAACTAACAGCCTTCTCTTGATCTGTAGCCTTAGAATAAACTCTCTCCGGGCTTCTTGGTGAATGCCACCTGCAAATATCCACAATTAGAAAAAAAAAAAAAGCTACCACAGACACAATAACATGGTACAATAATATTTCACTATTTCTTTTAGCTTAAGGTAGAAAATATATTTCCTTATGCCTTCTTGGTTGAAAATATAATTAAAGCTTTCCCATTATTTGACCAATAAATACAGATTAATGGATTTGGTAGCTGTAACCCTAACAGTGATATAAGTACAGACACATACTGTACAGGCATGGCTAAAAGTCCATGAGCAGGGGGTACATCTATCTCTTCTAATTCTAAGAACATAAACAAAGTGCCAAAACAACATTACTAACAATTCGTTCAGCTGCGAGCTGCCACAGTCAGAGGGGTATGGAAACTTATCTCGTTCAGGCTCTCTGCTCAGTATCGGCTGTGGCTTTGCATCACCCACTGCTCATGGACTTTCAGCCATGGCTGTACATCCATCTACACTCTCATACACAACTCTTCTCTCAAACTTTTCCCTCTAACTCCTCTACGGATGATTCTGGCACTATTCCACCATCTCCGTCCCCCTCTGACTTACTTATGCCTGTCATTAGAATCTCTTCATAAGAAATTTATTCTGCCCTTTCTGGCCTTGACAGGGAAGGCAATGTGTCAAGGCATCTTGAAGGAAATTGGATGTGATTTTGGACCTCTCTTACTCCAGTAGTTATATTTTACAGGACAATAAGCAGGCTCTCAGCCTTAAAATCTCATCTTTCTTAATAGAGAATAAAGTCTTTTGTACACAGCAAGAAAAGATTTCTCATTAAGCTTGGTTATACCCTAGAAATATTTCCACACTGGCTTCTAGTTGGGTGGGAAGGAATGTATGGGGAACAACTGGCATCATACAGATAATGCATAGACTAACCCACAAGTTTATATGTCCTCTCCTTACAAAGTTATGCCATACTGACAACTTCAAGCCAAGTTTCTAAATTTTCTAAAACTTAATAAGAGTAATTGAAAATTATTTAGAACCTAAGGTGAGCATTTACTTTTTTTTCTCTGGTGATGATGCCCGTGAAGAGGAGTGTGAGCGTCCTCCTGGACTATTCCCAGCTTTCAGACCTCGTTCATGGTTGTCCCTGGGAATGTGTTCAACAAACAGTGAAATGGTAGCATTCCTAATGGCAAAATTTATATTTAATCTTATGAATCCATTTCAAGTTGAGGTTAATCAATACTTTTCTACAGTGCTAGGCCAAAATGACTACAGTAAGCAGTTTAAGATCCATAATGTGGCCAAGAATCAAACTTCCACACCACTTGTATATGACCCTGAGTGCCAAAGTTCTTACCAAAGAGCCACTATGGTGTTTATGCTATAGTACAAACACTTTTACATTAGACACATATAATTCAAAATATGGAAGGATTTCATATGGTAAATATTACGTACAGTTGTGTGAATATATAAGTTTGGGAGGTGTGTATGTTGTGGGCATACAGTAAGTGATTTTGTGTCTGCACGTGGGCATTAATTGAATAATAATAATTTATGGGGAACAAAATTTATCAATTTTCATGTGTATAAGAAAATCATATCAGAATTACTTTATGAATCACACTTCATGAAAAAACTTACAACTACCACTTATGTAGAATATTAAATGAGTAAAAGCAACTTTTTCCTCCACCAATGACAGACTTAAGATGAACTTCACAGTTATGCACAAATAATTTTATGCTTGAACACATTTTTTTCAATTTATTTCAAGCAATGACAAGTATTTCAGTTAAAATGGCATAACAATTAATACTAGAGCTATCTTAATATTCTACTCCCATCAACTACCTGTCACTGTAATCCCTTGCAGTCCTGCGAGATGGAGAGCGGTGCTTCATTTCCCACCGTTGGGAGGTTGAAGGGCTCCTGGACCGTACCTGCTGGCTACCACTTCTCTCCCGCCTCATTCCCTCAGGGGGTTTTGGTAAGTATCCTCGACCATCCTTGTACTTAGGATCCATATCTCGCTCCCTCTCGTACCTAGAAATCATTACATCTGTTTGTTTCAGGACACGATTAAACTATCTCAAGAATGATCACAGGCCACTATAGATTCTCAGAGGGCAAGAACTTACCAATGGAAAACAGATATCTTTCTTCTTCGTTAGCCATTTAATCAGAGGTCATACAGTATGCTTATTGGTTTATATCATATATGGCACATCATTAACAAGTACCTCACCTATTATGAGACTCCTTCGTTATCTTGGGGGGTGGAGAATATTGTCTGGGCTTCATTCTTGTCGAAAAATCTGGTGGACTTCTTGACCTCTTCCTGCGGTTTTCTCGCTTTTCTGACCATACGTTTTCAGAGTACTTGGAAGAGTAGCCATGATCATCTTTGTATCTTGACTCTATGCTTCCTCGTTCACCATCATACCTGCAAAGTTTGCAGGATAAGTTAGTGTCACATAACATGCAACAAGAAAGTATGGCAAGTACCAGAATCACCTATGGCAACTGAATGAGTATAACTACAGGTACATCTATCAACTGTACAGTATACGGTAAAGCAGCAATGGCAGTTTATCCCAGAATGTAAATATTGTACCCAATGTCCTGTATATACCTAGATGAGTGTGATGACCTCTCTTGATGTCGAGGCCCAAGTTCATGGTCCCTGGGTCGGTCATCCCTATAGCTGCCTGAGGATGATCCCCGACTCCTGTCCTGGTTAGGTCGAGAACTGTGTCTGGGGAGATCATCAACTGGTGGCCGGTGCTTATTCCAATCTGTCCATACTTGTTCCACTGTAGGTCCTGAGGCAGAGTCTGGGGTCAGGGTAGGAGGTGGAGCTTGGGAAAATGGAACCGATGTTGGTGGAGGTTCTCCCCAACCATAGCTTCCAGGAGGACCATTGAAAAGTTGAGTAGGAGGTGGAGTAGGACCAGGGGAAGGGTATGGGTGTACAGGAGGTGGTGGAGCAGTAGGAATACCAAGAGCTTCAGCTATAGGCCCTGGTGGATGTTGAGGACCACCCCCATAGTAAGAGGTAGGAGGGGCATGCTGTGGAAGCCTATAATTACCAGGGGGTGGACCTATGAGTGTCTGACACACTGATGAGGGGATTTGTGGTCCTCCTGGTGGTGGTCCTGGTGGTCTAAGGAATCTAGGTGATGGTCCTGGGGCTTCTGGTAGTCCTAGTGGGGGTCTTGGTGGTCTGTATGAAGGCGGAGGTGGATATGACCATCCCTGTTGTGGTGTCACTACTACTGGTATCACATTGGGCTGATTTGGGGGACAACCAGTTTGGGGATGAGCACCATACTGGGGTGGCCGACAATCCCCTAGACTTTGGTGTGGCCACTGAGGGTAGCTTCCTCCAGGCCCAGACCATGGTGGACCACTACTCATGGAGTCTCCTGAAATAATAGTTTTAGAAGAAAATCATTACAATTTATCTGTAACTTTACACGTGCCAGTCAGCCTCAACCAGCTTTTATTGCCATTGTGTACACCACCATTGTACTCACTTTTTATGTCTGATCAACCTCATTCAAGATTCATATGAAAGCTACCGGTTTGTATATACTGTAGAGTGTGATGGGAGCTATTTAAATTCTTTCAAATACTGCCCAGCTGATATGGCTCGCTTCGCTCGCCACCCCACCCACACCATACGTAATTTTAAATTCATAGTACAGTATACTGTTTGGTAAACATTTAAAGGGATAGGGGGCGCGGGATCTATACATAATGCAGAAGGGGGCATGAGGCAAAGAAGTTTAAGAACCACTGATTTAGACTAACACCCATCATTGGCACAAGAATTTTGCCAGATGTGTTTGTTTAGGTATATTATTTAATATTTTAAGCCAAACTTGGATAATTTTATTATAATCATTTGACTTGTAATAATCAGGCCTTAAGAGTGAGCAGCCAAAACAGAATATGCTCAAAGCAAATAAAGTCAACCTAAACTAATTCAGATTTAGCCACAAATATGTATAGTTCAGTAATGTATACTTGGGCTAAACCAGAGATACTGACAAGAACCTGCTTGAAGGTTAGGTGTGTTATGTGTCTTTTCTATCAATAACTATTATTGGTGATAACATTGAACAAATTCCTTGTTTTTACAAAACCCATGGGATAACCAGGTTAGGACCGAAGGCTGCCATGGTCCTGATTAGGTTAGGTTAGTTTAAATTAGATGAAAACCACCTATTCCCAGGCTCTCCCCCCAAAAGCGGTCATCCCTTCCAAATTTACCCCTAATTGAATGTGCCATGATTTGCACAGCAGAAAACAGTCTCCAAAATAAATAATTCCAAAATTCAGGCGATTTCAGAAAGTTGGAAATGAAAAACAGGAATATGGACTGTATCTCCAGTTTTACCCATATTTAATTTAAGGAAGAAATAATAGAATATCTAAGACTGCCCCAGGCCTGGAAGACCTTGAAAGCCGAGGGGAGATGACAGGAAGGCGAGATGTGGTTCAGATATTACGACCAGTAAACGAGTACATCCATCCATAAGAAAGTAAGTGCATAAGCATTAAATTATTATTAAAAAAACCTTGAGAGATACAGTTATTGACTTGGAGAGATGCATCGGTAAATTTTCCGAATTACACATGTGCGAGATTTTCAGATAAAACATAGTTTTTCCTATAGTTTTTCATGTGATTCGTTCAATTTCAACATCAATTTATTGTGCAAATATCCTGTTTTGGCCATACCCCATCACCCAGGTTTTGGCAAAAGATGGCTCAGGTTTTCCAATTTTTGGCGAGTACAAATAGTATTTGTTTGTTTTTGAATAAGGCAGACCTAACCTGACCTAATCTAACCTAATCTGGACCATGGCAGACTACCGGGACCTAACCTTAACAGACTACTGGGAGTTGAGCAAGGTAAGACCTATATCAAACTTGCGGAAATTTGACCATAAGAACGTATATCAGTGAAAATTAAATATCTCGCATGTGTAATTTGGAAATAATTCGGTATTAGTACAGAAGTGGACCTTAATTCAGCAGTGTTGCCAGATCCGGCTGGGTCCTAGTATTTTACCCCTGTCATTTATTGTACTTTATCACGATTATTTCCCGGTAGTTTGCCCAGGTTAGGTCCCGGTAGTCTGATGCGGTCTAGGTTAGGTTAGGTCAGGTCAGGTAAGGTCAGGTTAATTTCAAAATGCCCCATTTGAATATGCCCTATCTTGGAAACGGGGCATTTGAGGAAGAAAAACCATAGAAGAAAAGTGTCTTAGAATGGTCCAAAATAGTGGGTAATGACAGTAAAATATCTATTATACAGTAAGGTCCACTTCTGTACCTTTACCGAAAATCTAGCACAAGTGTAACTGGGATAATTATCCCAATGGTGTAGTACCGATACAATGGCTTCATACACAAACAACAGAGGGTAAATATTGAAAGAATTACCGTTATTGTGTACGGTTTTTCTACCTTCATTACCATACCCAACAGAGCCATCGTACTGGTATCACACCATCGTATACACCACGGATATTCTTGAATATGGCCCTTGATCAGGTAGTGTCAAGAAAAGGGCCAACAGCAGGTCTTGTGAGGTTCATGTTGTTCTTGTGAGGTTCATGTTGTCCTTGTGTAGTTTTCTGTTGTCCTTGTGTAGTTTCCTGTTGTCTTTGAGTAGTTTCCTGTTGATAAAGTGTACTGGTATGCTTCTTAATAAATTATATATTAACATCCTTACCTGGTTCAGCGATCCTGTGTGACAAAAGATTTTAAAATATATACATATAAATTAAGGACACATCAACACCTCGCTTGGGTCTCTTTTGTTGTTTTGGTGGTGGTCAGTGTTACCAACTTATCAGCCAGCTCTCCTGTTATATTTATTGAGATATTTACACAGTATTTACCGTTCTAACCACATCACGTTCTAACACATTCTGATTTTGTTAAGTTAGGAATGAACTTATCTGGTTCATCTCTTACTGACCTTCGTTTATACATTTATATAAATTATTCACTAAATAATATTCGTACGCAAAAAAATTTGATTTGTTAATGTTGGTATATTTTTTATACAAAGCTGCTATATAGTCATAAAATAACAAATTCGTAATGTTTTAATGTCAAAATCTAAGACCACGTCAATCTAGTTAGAGGAATAGGACAATGGGGTTTACTCTTTATTTCTAATATAAACCTTACCTTCCCATTTTCTCTGATACAAATCTTACCATTTTCTGTTTACTTTTAATGGTAGGCTATTTTAAAATCCAGTATATTCAACTCCTTCGTTTTCCATTCAGACATCCTCCGATCTAGAGCCTCGTCATTATGTTCTACACCTTTTAAAAGGAGTTGGAGGACCACAGAACGAAGGAAAAGGGAGTTGAAAGACGAAGGAAGTCTTAAATTGACCACAGGACGAAGGAAAATGGCGCCTCAACCCACAGTCCCTGACCCAATCCACCCTCATCCTAACCCCCTTCCTAATCCGACCCAGCTGGATCCCTAAATCCCGCACAACCCCCGCATATTATGCTGCCCATGAGCGGCCCTCTGCGGGACCTATAACTTGAAAATTTGAGAGCCTGTGATAGTTTTTAACGGGGCATTTGAGTAGCCTGCTGTTATAAATATTGAGTGCAGCGGGACGTCTCTGACGTGAAATTAAAGTTCAAACACTTCACACCATAAGTTTAGAAAAAGAGGGCAAAGGACATGCAGTACCAGAGAGGATCAGAAAGATCTTGGAAAAAAAAAAAAAAAAAAAAAAAAAAAAACATTATTCTTGAGAATACCTAACCAAATCTATGTAAGGTCGTTGTCACACTATGCTGCTCCGCCGCTGCGGCGCTGCCGCAGAATGGCGGTAACACATACAAACAAATGGTGTGGTGTCGCCGCACCGCGTCGCACCGCCGCATCGTGCCTCATATCATGGCAAAACACACACAGTTTTATGTATGTACAGTACGTGGTCACACTGTCTAATTACTGGTACCCTCTACCACTCCTTTAAAATTACTAATTATCATATTTGACGTGGATTTACTTATTCAAAGCGTCCAAGATAAGCCAAGAAAATCTTGTGTATGTTTTTTTTCCTTACTCTTATATATAGTAATTTATCATGTACTTATATATTAATACAAATTGTGCTCAATACCACTTAACTGTGCGGGTGAGACACGGTACAGGATTTGCTGCTCGGACGCTACGGCGAGGCCGCATAGTGTGACAACGGCCTAACCTATAACTACCCTTAACTTAAAACATTTTCATATACTCTATTAGCTAACAAGAGTTAAGAGTACAGCAACTTTTGCTGCAATTTCTGCCAAAATGTGGCATCATATAATTATGAAGGATTTTACAGATTCTTGAGATAATTTTATGCCGCACGTCTACAATTCCAAGCAGGCTTCGGTGTTTGCACTTAAATATTGGTAATCAAAGCAAAAATCATGTATCAGAGACCGTCATATAACTCTTGACTCAATAAACTACTGCTACATTCTAGAATATATTATTAACAATTATCTTAAGTCGTGTTTTGAAGGGTAATTATCGCTGATAAGGCGGGGTTGTAGCACGCTACGACCGGGGATTATTTAGTCCCCTGCTGGCGAGCTACGACCGGGACTAAGGTTTTGAACATCCGGCCCCAGAAGAATTAAGACGGGTTGAATAGTGATAAGTACAAACAATCTTGTATTGACCATAAAGCAACGGAAGATGATAATGCCAGTGATGAGGATTAAATATTCAGTTTCCTAGCTAATGATTATGGAGTTAAATAAAATTATTGGATACCTACTACTTATAGCTAGGTTGCATAAAATAAATCTCCCATTTCATTAATGCATTGTATCTTGATCAAGGTGTATTATAATCGTAAGTTCGTAACCAATTAAAGAAGAAATGAGATGAAAGTATATTATTTATTTATTTTTTCCTTTGACAGATAATATGAATAGGCCTACATCCTAGGTGCTGTGTTTATCTAAATATACCCACAGTACATCTTTAAATTATAAATCAAAGTACGTGTACCATAAGAGCTATAATGAAAATCTACCGGAAAGTTATCCCAACCTACTGTTTTTTGGGGGGTAAAATCTACTGAGTATTCCTCTATCCCATCTGGCAACACTGCTGGTGAGTGCCACTGAGTGGTGAGAGTCAGACTGACTCAGACAGACAGACTGAGTCAGTCTGAGTGACAGTCAGACAGTGTGTGCCGGGAAACCGTGGGGAGCGGGTGTGTTAATCTGTGCTCATAGGGGGACGTGTGTGAGACATGTGATGCATGCGCCATGCCTTCGATAATGCTATTGAACAGTTTGTCCAGATCATAATTATAAGACGAACATGAGTTAAACAATAATTCAAAACTGAATAAAAATCATCATAAATATTATCTGACAGTAATTGGTGCTGTTTTCTCTAGTTGTAACAAGCTCAGGCTACCTACTAAGATTGGATTTACGAACAGAATCATCATCCAGTGAGATATGGACAGTAAAAGGTAAGTAATGGCCAGATTACAGTTCATATTTTATTAGTGGTATAATAATATATATATGACAAACACTGGATAAAATAAATAAACTGTTTAGAGATCTAGAAACTAGCCTATTATTATAATTATTAATGGTTTTGAATTGGTTTACTGTATAGCTTTAATGTTTATATAATTCAGCATTCGAATGACTGTAATGTATATATGTACAGTCGGCAAAAAAAGTATTGTAACATAAATATAATTATAGTTAATTTTAATGTAAGGGTGGTTCCAATAATTTTCTTTTGCCGACTGTACCACTGGGTGTAGCTAATGTACATTTTCATTAATTTAGCTGTTAGGTAAATAAGTTAAACTAATATTATCGCTGTAGTGCCATTATATAATCCTTCTGGACTTGGTAATTATAATAATATAGTTATCATTGTTATAATATTCCAATGTTTCCATCGTAGGTTTGATTGTGGTAGATTATAGGATTATCACGCGGTGATGAGAATACCATTATTTTTATTCATCTGATCTTGTATCTTGGCATATTTTGAAGGAATCATCAGGGCACTCCATTGTACTCATACCAAACGTTGATCATCCCATGAATGAGGCTGCAGTAACAACCATCAATTAAATAGTGGGCCCATCCGTGGTACGGTATTGACCATATCGTGGTACCGGTACTATGGATCTATTGTTTGTCTATGGAACCATCGTACTGGTACCACACCATCGTATACACCACATATGATCTTGCATACGGCCCAATAACGTACCGTAATAGATTTTTTTTCCTTCCTTTTAAACGTACTGGAAATATATTGTTATATTTTTACATCAATAATTATTTATTATAATCAATGATACTTCACACCATGTGTTATCTTACCGGTTATGTCTTTTATATATTTGGGTGAATATAATGAACCATGGCTTCAGCTGATTCCTCCAAACTAGGCTATGCTACGAAACAGATCCCCTATTAGTAACATTAACATGACAGTCTTGTTTCCAGGGATAGTTTGGAGGAATCGGTAACTCCCCAATTTACCCAAAAGAAAATCTCCCCTTCATTTTGGAAATGCGACCAAAAGTGCTGAGTCACACAGGCTATCAAAATGCAAAGGTCCGTATTTCTATTCATAACCGCTGGACGAAAGTATTAATTCCAGTATCACTCGCATAGATCGTGTGTATGTGTGTTAAGAACCCAATTTTAGTAAAGCTTGAAATCTTTGTACAAACAACAAGTTTTATAATCATGCAGTTAGCTTATTCCTCTCATTGGGATTTATCGATGACAGTAAGACATTGGTTTCGAGTTTAATCAAGGAGTACATTGTTCAAACCCCTTGATTCCTCCGAAGTATGAGATGAAACAGAGCCAAATGAACAAAAATATACTTGTCCTGTTGTTTGGAATCGTTTGCCTTAAGGATTCACTTACTGCAGATTTACCAACAGTGTACGTATCTCGTAAATTTAATGAACTACAGTCTCAAACGACTAAGAATATGAACAATGGAAAGTGTCCCATGTGTAGTCAGTCCCACAATCACGGGAAGAAAGCCAGGCTGCTGCTGTGTTTTACTCTGATGCACATACTCTCTCAATAAATTGTACGTAATATCAAGGTACATATGAGAATATCTAGTTTCTCCTCAGGAATGTCCATGCAGCATATGTCAGTTGTTAAGGAGACATAGTACAGCATTGGTAAATTTGGAGGAACTGATTCCTCCACACTATTCGAAGCAACGATATGACACCATTATTTTTCCTAATCTGGTCCTGTTTACTGTCATGCTGTACTTTGGAGGAATCGTGCCGCTCTAATGTACCAAAAGTACCTGGTATACTCGCCCCAAAAAGCTACTCTGCAGTCACGACTCACGAATAAAAGTTAAATTTTGGTGGACCACGATATCTATACCGTATACATTTTATACTGTATTCCGTACATGTGGCTTCCTTCATACTGTTCTTTTCGGCCAGTTTTTATCGTAGGAATACGTCCACCAAACCAGAAAACAACTTTCTAATTAAAACAGATTTACTTTCGGAGACTGAAATGGGTAAGGAGGAAAATTAACTATCTTACTTATGTACTGAACTTGTAAATATAGAAAAAACTTTTGATTTAAGTGTGCCGTAGAGGCAACTTGATGTATCCATGTAGGCTATGAGGCATTTGTATACCCGGTATATGAAGTACCGGCACGTACCGTAAAGCTTTACAGGTCTCTTTTTGTTACAGTAGGCCTAGGCCTATATGACAAAACTGCCTGCATTAACTAGAGTTTCATATAGTATTTTTCATACTTTATGACAACATAGGAAATTTATTTAATAACATATAAATAAAGAGTTGACGACACGCTAAAGTAATATTTGTTTCTCAATCCATTAGGATGATAGAAAATCAGAGTGAAAACACGGACAAAATACGTCGAGGAAAGCGATATACCCTTTTCATAGATATACGAATACAGTAAGAGCGTAAGTAAATAGAAATAAAGAATATATTATCCGCTGTAAGGGTTTGTTTGTTTGCCCAGCAAGTAGGACAAGGAAACCTTTGTACCGTACATAGCATATAGCCGAATCCAGAAGCAACAGTGTTTAAAATCTAGTCGGCTAATTTATTAAGTAAGACAAGCACGTTCAATAGGCTACAATGTAAACAAGAGCCGAAAAGACACAGCTGGTGAGTTCCTACTATTATGTGACTCATTGTTTATAGAATATATATTTTAACGAGTAGGCCTAAAATGAATTACATACCATTTTTATAGTAAGATTAGGCTATCTCGGAGAGAGCGAGTGAGCAAGTGCCGCCCAACCCCGTCACTCTCAAGTCACTGCTTATTAATTAAACGTCATGACTTCTCTATATTCTCTAGAACAGTGGTTCTTAAACTTCTTTGCCTCACGCCCCCCTCTGCATTATGTATAGATCCCGCGCCCCCCTATCCCTTAAAATGTTTATCTATGAATTTAAAATTACTTATGGTATGGGTGGGGTGGCGAGCGAAGCGAACCGTATCAGCTGGGGGGTTCGGGTTAGGAAATTTTGGAAATTTGTGTCCATTATGGTAGAGAGAGAGAGAGAGAGAAACTTGTGGAAACAGTGATAACGTTTTTGGCATTACCAAAACCCTTCTCGCACCCCCCCCCCCCCCCCTGGATGCTTTTGGCCGCGTCCCCCAGTTTAAGAACCACTGCTCTAGAATGATTCCTGCTCACTCATACACCTGTGTGATAACTGGGTCAAACTTGAAGCGCAGCTTTCCAAGTTTTCCAAATCTCACGTGATTTGGAGTTGCATATGAGCCTTATTATTAAAACAAATTATAAGCTTGGAATAGTGAAAATAGTGAAATTTCATTGCCCTAGAAATATAACGAGCCCGATTACTCTGATTGATGACATCACAACTTTATGAAATGTGTATAATAGTTGTAACCTAAATTATAGCCTACTGTACATATGTTGCCCATAGTAACAAATGCATCGCATTTTTATTTTTCAGTCCCGGTACTCGTGTTTTTTATGCCCTTGTCCTGGCTAAATATAGATCTCTACACTACCGGTGTTGTAAACCTTTCTCGAAATCCCTAGAAGATAACAGTCTGTAAATAGATGGTTGTTTAGACGAAAGCGACTGTACTGAGAGTTCTGGGATGTGTAGAAGGTGGAAATATTTATAAATGTTTAGATTCGATAGTACACTAATCTTAGTAACTTCCTATATGAGAGAGGAGCAGGGAAGCTATACAGAACTGAACTGCGACTCTCTCTCTCTCTCTCTCTCTCTCTATTCACGGATACTGTAGTTACATATGTATAAATTTCACCCCACGGCTTTGATCATGCTTTCAGTCTTATCACAACAATATAGTTTATCATATTCATCAGAATAAAATACAGTACAGAAAATTCATGTAACGGTGAGCAGACAAAGCTATAACGATCACGTTGTAGACATGACTTGCTTATACAATACGGTAACGTACTGTACAGTCTGGACTAGAGTGTTTACATTTTGAAGACACATTTGACAAGGTGGCTTAACACTAATATCGCCTTATCTTAGCAATCCAAGTTGTTTTGAGAGGGATTGAGTTCATAGTTGACTATTATTCTTGTTATTATTACTCTTTAGGGCAACATATATTCTGCTAACTAGAGTAGGATTTATTTCCCATCCATCTAAGAGCAAATTGCATTTGATGATATGTTAAAATTAATGGACTATATATTGATAGAGCTACGGTTAAAAATAGTGTTATTATCCTTTCTAATAAATTATTATACCTTCTCGACTCTCCTACCACTTTACTACCTTCCCTTAGCTGCTTAGCACCTCTTAAGAAACAAGTTATCATCATCTCTCTTTTCTCAGACTCCCTTCTTTGTCTACGTATATCTTCCCGGATTCCCTTCCTTCTGGTCCTTCTCTCTCTCTCTCTCTCTCTCTCTCTCTCTCTCTCTCTCTCTTTTGACACACACACACACGAGAGAGAGAGAGAGAGAGAGAGAGAGAGAGAGACGTATATATGCAATTACTATTATAGGTATTGTTTTACATCCCTCCGACGCCTCGCTCCCTCCGGGAACTCCTGCCATGGACATATCGGGACACATTATCCTATAAGAACATAGCTAATTATTTTGCTCTTAGGCAATTCAGAAATGGTAACTCGAGCACGGTTGACTTGTCAGTAGCATATAGTAGAAAGCTAGCGATGAAGGTGGTAAACTTTTTTTTTTATCTACCCTTTCAGGATATATTTATCATCAAAATATTTCACATACTGTTGAGAGGGAAGCACGGTACCATAATAAGAAATAAAATATATACCAATCCCATTAATCTTGTGTTTGTCTGCAGTAATCACAAAAACCTTATGTGGTCCGTCTGCTTGTAACTGTAGGCTGCCTAGGCTAATTTAGGTTACATCAGCGTTATCATCGCGGAGAATGTTGCGGTGCTTAACGCTTTCCCTTTTGGGCTTCCTTTAGTACCGTGCGGTCTAAGGAGTTAGTACAGTGTTGGTAAATCTGGAGCAGCTGAATCCATTAAGCTATTTCAAGCAACATGCCACCAATAATTCTGTTGAGCTGGTCCTCTTTTCATGGCATACTTTGGAGGAAACGTGGTGCTTTAATATACCAAAAGTGTATTATTTCCACCTTAACCCTCTCGTGCACGGGTGATTTATATGTCCTTGAAATTAGCCTGTTGGTTCCTGGCTGAGTGAAATGTTTATAGCCTAAGCTGGTTCCGAGTAGAGTATAGCGGTACTGGATACAGGAAGTGGGCGAAAGAGAATGGGGTGGGGTGGGATGACAGCCCTCACATCCTCCCTCCTTACCCTCCCCCCGACCTCCCTGTCTTACCTCTCATTCGCGGCTTAGGCTAGTTACGCCATTGGGAACATTGGAAAAGCAGCCTATCCCTCATAATGTTCGCTTCAAAACGCAAGGTGAATTTTTGAAAGATAATGCAAAAGAGAAAATGGGTAGCCTAGTAGCAAATACAGAAGTCTCTTCCTTTACCTCATATTCACTCCTTTATCACACAAAGCCAAAACAACACAATCTCTCTCTAGGAGGGACGAAAAATAGCATTGGAAATCAAACCGTATAGGAGAGGATATAATCATTACCTCACTACATTACATATGTCACTACTTGTCGACATGGCATGATGCGAGAAAAATAACTGAATTAGAGGCGAGCGGCAAGCCGTCTATTATTTATATCATTAATTATAATATGTCTTCATAAAAGGAGGCAGGCATGGACAGAAAGAAAGAAGCAAAAAGCAAACTTTAATTGGGCTATGTATGGTGTTTATTTATACCTCAGGTTTTTATTGTAAATATTATTTATTTTTACTTTGGGAACCGATATCCTGGTATGTTCCCCTGCTCTAAATGGTGCTTATACCTGTTGTTGTGGTTTAGATAAGACTTGGGTATTGGCATACAGATAGGTCTTACTTAATCTTCTTAAACAAAGTCCCTTAAACATCTCTAAGCAGCTTTGGTTTATATATTCTCTCATACTTTCTTCCTTTTTACTTCATGAGCCGTAAAAAGCATTCCAATTTTCTCTAAACCTTGCCTACTTTCCACCACTGACCGAGAAAATGAATGTTGCTCAGTGATAAAATGTCTAGACTCATTCTGTAGCAGGTTTATAATGTTGGAAAGTTATAGCCATACCGGAAACGATGCTTCGAACGTATAGACAGATGAGCAAGACAAACTTGGTTTTTATTGTAAGGAATATTTGAAAAATGGCTGACACATGGTTCACTCAGGCAAAATAGAGTGAAATACTTACTAGCATGTATGATTGATGCAATTGATTATAAAGTGTAGTAGTCCTGTATGATATTTTGTAGGTCGATATTCATTTCATGGGCAGGCCTACAACCTTCATAGTAACAGTATCTGTTGCTTTAGCTGTATTTCTCCAAATACATGTAAACATAATGCGAGTGTGGTTGTATCAGTCAACTACCTGGGCACTTCCGGTGAATACTATTGTGAGTGATGGATAATCTGTCTGGACGAGAGTTGTTTACGTACCTAGTTAAAAAGTATATGCATATTGGTGCTTACGTATTGTATATAGGCTACAGTACTTGCATCATTAGGACAAGTAACATCAAACTGAACTAAATGCCCGAGAAGCAACTTCCTGCGACCCTCATGTAGGCTAGGCTAGGCTACCCTCCTTGAGACGTCGGAAATGTTTTATACCGTCCACCAAGTCTGTCAACAGTTGGTTCGCCTCAACCACCGTCCCAGCTCGCCTGTTGTCACCAGTCATCATAACAATCAGCCAGTCCGGAATTTCACCAAGATTTTGACCACCACGAGAACGCAACATAGTGATGCAACTGACAGATAAAATAGTTTCCCCTCAATTTACTTTCTCATTGGTCAGGGGAGAGCTTGACGTATTTGGGTGGGGGAGCTGTGTGTGGTTAGGTGCGTCTTTGAGCTTAGACGTGTGGTCGTAACCACAACAATTTTCATCATTTTCAAACTTTAGATAGAACGCTCACTTTTGTTGTGCGTAGTGTGTGAAATATTGGCATTTAATGACTTGGTCGTGTTCATTACTGCGAGATTTAGTACTGAGGTATTAATGCTTTATTGTTCTTCGGGATGCTTTTGACAATTGGGGAAAGTAGAGTTGCATTTTGGAGTTGTCAAATGAAGCCAGTGGCTTCTGTACTGTCTTCTACCATTTACGTGTACTTGAGCAATGATTTATTCATCATCACAGCTCTGTTGCCACACTATATGCACCAATAATGTTGTACCATCTCCCGGTATATATATTCCAGCACCTAGGCTGTTTAGCACTATAACGTGGACATGCTGTTTTATTTCGACGCCAGGCGATTTTTATGGCAATTTGGAGACTATAATAGTCAATGGGGACATAATATAATCTTGTCGACGAATAAGTGGGTTGTTGATTAGTGATTACTCCACCCTATGACACAAACCCCTTAGGCTATTTGTATACTGAGGTACTAGTCTCTTATATATTGTTTGTAGGAATCAGTTGCTCTCTCTCCTGTTTTTCAGCATTAGATTGCCACTTTATTTCTGTTGTTAAATACCGATGTATCTGAGAGTCAGTCTTTGCAGCTACTGTATAGGATATGGTATCCAGATCAGAAGGGATACCATTTGTCTGTTCGCGAAGGGGTAGAAATTAAGGAACTTATAGTTTTTGGATGTTCTTTCTTGTATAGCCTAGTTTTTGGGTATCGGTACCACCCATTTCACCAACACGTGTAACGTACAGGTAGTACGTTATCATCCTTGATATTCGTTGATGATTTGTGACGAAAGCAGTGGACAGATTTATAGTGTATTATTTTTTCCGACAGATGGCAAACAAACTGGAGCGATGATGTCAGATGTAAAAGTCTAACTCAAACCAATGAATCTCGGTGGTGATGGAGAGGCATGGGAGGCGTATGGTGTGTTGTAATCCAACATACAGATGGATTCTTTATTGTGTAGCCTACGCAAGACTTAAGAATAGTGAGGAGAATAGTGAGGAATGATAATTACTACATAGGCTAATTGTCTACCGCTAGGCCTAGAGGCCTATATGGTGCTGAAGAAAATACCTTTCATAAATTGCAGAGTGGTTAGATCTAACAATGATAAATGCACTTTTTGATGATTTGTGAGATTTGGTGAGACTGTGTACAAGTTATTATAAAAAAAACTCGCTTCAGGCTAATTTTGTATAAATAATATCTGATGCCAGCGATGTTGCATTAGTGTACCGTACTATGTGATAAAGGCGTTACTTACATACCGTACCATATTACTTAGATAACTTGTTAGGCCTACTCATAGTATAATATGACAGGAGACAGATTAAGAATATGGTGTGAGTAGATCAGGTGCATGTGGCTCATGTTGTTTTGCAAGTACCGCTAGATAATACTTACTAGGTTACGTCCGCTGTCAACAGTGTTGTACTGTACTTTCTTTTCCTCCCCTCCTGCCTGTGCCTCCCACAATTATTTTGACGACTCTGTCTGCCACACTTTGCGACATTCGGGCTGACCTGATGATTGCGTTACTGTGGTGTAAACTTGTAAAGCAAACCTGAAGACGCTCACACCCGAAAAGTGGCGTAACTTTGGACGTAATGCTGTGATACCGTACACTCTCGCCCAAAAGTTCGTTAACTCCGTCAGCCAGCTATTGCTTCCCTGGCTACTTCAGATGTTCATGATTGTCTCTGTGCCAACCAGAAAAAGACGATACATATGAATCTTAAAGTTCGAAACTGGTTGGCGGAGTCAAAGAACTTTTGGGCTGAAGTGTACATGTGTGTCCATTTAGATTTTAGACTCTAGAGAACTAAACAGTCTTCAGCTGCTGGTAGTGGTCATCTCGCCAGGGGTTGGTTTGTTTGAACACTAGCCAATACAGTAGCCTAGTACGGTACGGTATTTTACTCAAAATTGTAATTTTCTTGGTTACTTTCGAAAGTTTTTGTTTTAAATTTTACTAGTCAGGTTTTTAACATTAAGGATACTTGGTGTAAAGCTATGAAGGTAAATAAGAGGGCTACTGATTCCTCCAAACTGTCACGAAACAATTATTAGTAACCTTCACCACATTGAGTCCACCCACACCCATTATTATCACCCAGCACCACACAGTTTAACAGAATTAGTGAGATGCGAGAGCCGGTGCATTTTCATTAAGTAACACACACACACACACACACACACACTATGGCCTGGTTGCGTGCGACTCACGCAATGAAGTATAGCATTACTATAATAAACCTTCAAATTTAATAGGTATTCATCTCGCCAGTGACTGTATTTTCTCTTGGGAACATGTGGTATGAAGTTGATTAAATGTGAACTTGTGAAGGCTTGAAGAGTTTGTCTTTCATAATATAATGAGCGAACACAAACAGTAACCAGTCATTATATACCATGGTGATGCACGCTTCAATGGCTCGACTTTCGTATAGGCCTACTGGAGCAATCTGAGAGATGGTTTCTCTGTTTCAGTGATTTGTATCTATTCAGAACTGGAGTATACAGACATGCATTCACTTCATTACTGACCAAAATTTCACCAAGATATACTGTAAATTCACACGCTCACATACTGAGACCACTGTTGCAAGCATGCTATCCATTCACACTCACAGATCAAACAAAAAGTAAATCCAACGTTAGAATATATGAGGATGTCGTGACTGGTGTGGAGCAACATGATCAAATCACAGCCTTTTTTATTTTTGAGATGCAAACGTGATTCACATCTGAACAGTATAGGAAGGAGGAGGAGGAGAAGAAAGGGGATAGCCTAACTCCTGCTGTAAATTGGTACGCTACATACATTCTTCACCAAATTAGTATCTTTACCTGTTCTGGGGTAAGACTTATTAATGGTGATATCTAGTTAAATTATAAAGGACATTAATTAATATTAATCATCTTAGGTTGAACTGTTATAGTTTTGTCTGTTTATTATGTAAAATACCTTTATCCTTCCCACGTTAGAAGGGGATTAAGATGCAATAGAATAGCCTACAGCACTTGAGAGAGAGAGAGAGAGATTCGCTTATTCTCCAGGAATAAAAGTTGTTATAATTATGTTCTTTATTAATCCATCTTCCCCATTTCTTTCTTTTGGTGTGATATAATTATGATGACTCGTTTATATGTACACTTTCGGACATATGAAACAGACGCACCTGAAACTGGCCACTCGTTGAGCATAGGCTATTAGGGTAGGACTGGCAACGACACACGTCATCTACTCAACTCATCCTACCATATGCTCGATGAGGGGCCCCGTTTCAAGGGAGTCTGTTTGATGCGTCCACTACTGTAGGGGAAGAGGTTCCCCCGGTATATATATATATATATATATATTGTGTGTGACATAGGTAGAGATGTAGTGTGGGAGAGGAGGTTGGTGTGGGAGGCACTGACTGACCATCTGGTTGGATAAGGTGACCACCACAAGGACCACAACACTCCCATCACACACACACACACACCGGCATGCACCTCTTGGTCGCCATAGACATTAAGATATTTCCGTTCCTGGCATTCATTAAATTCTTAATTGTGTATTTAGAGTATTTTTATCTTTATTCTTATATTTGTGTGTTTAGAGTAGCCTATATATATTTTTGTTATTATATTAGTGTACTTACAGTATAACGGTGTTTCTGTTGTAAAAAAAAAAAAAAAAAAAAAAGCGTTAAGGGGGAAGTACAGTGTTGGTAAATATGGAACAACTAATTCCTTCAAGCTCTTCCAAACAACAGGCCACCAATATGTTTGTTAATTGTGGATAGGATATTTATGGAGGTAAGACTCTTTTGGTACACATTGGATCGCCTTAATTCCTCCAAAGTATACCAGGAAACAGGACTAGCTGAACGAAAATAATAATAACATGTTGCTTGGGATATAGTAGGGAGGAATCAGTTGCTCCGGATTTCACCAACACTGCAATAAGGACCCTGTGATCGTGTAGCCTATGAGAATTGAAGGCTTCTGATTCGTCCTGACTATGCCACGAAACAAACTCCTTCTATATAGGTGGTGTTTCGTGGCAGTATTTGAAGGACTCATTTACCACCAATTTTCTGACTACATCACAGGTTCCCTTAATTAAGTTACCCTGTGATGTAGTCAGAAAATTGAAGATGAAAATAGTCCTTCAAATATTGCCACGAAACACCATCTACTGTAGCCTATATGGAAGTAACTTGTTTCGTGGCATGGTCAGGAGGAATCGGAAGCCTCCACTTTTCATACACGATCACAGGGGTCCTTAATTAACAGAGTCTATGGGTCCAGATTTGCTGGGTATATTATAATAGGATTTTCTGAGGGTAATTGTATGCGTCAGTCTGTCTATTAGTTAATTACACAGTCTCCTTCCCATATGTCATCAGTCTGTGGTAAACCCTAGCTGGGAGGGAGGTGTGGGAGAGGGAGGGGATGATGATGATGATGATGATGATGATGATGGAGTGAAAGAGGATGTAGGTATGTATTGTGAGAGTAAGACGGTGCAGTGAGAGAGTAAGTAGGTATGTATGGGGAGAGTAAGACGGTGCAGAGAGAGAGAGAGAGAGAGTAAGTAGGTACCGGGTATGTATGGTGAGAGTGAGACGGTAAAGTGAGAGAGTAAGTAGGTAGGTATGGTGAGAGTAAGAGGGTGGTGATTAATACAGGAGAGGAAGGGGAGAGGATGATAAAAATAAAAATAAAATAAAAATATATAATAAAGAGTATAATCTGACTTGAGAGAGAGAGAGAGAGAGAGAGAGAGAGAGAGAGAGAGAGAGAGAGAGAGAGAGAGAGGAATGATGGAGAGAAGGAAACTATATTGAGAGAGAGAGAGAGGGAGAGGAAGGTGAGTAGGGCGTCACCATATTATCAGGGAAGGATTAAGTAAGTGTTATTGGAGAGACAGGAGGAGGAAGAAGATGACGTCACGTCCTTTTTGCATGTAAACACCCCACCTCTCTCTCTCTCTCTCTCTCTCTCTCTCTCTCTCTCTCTCTCTCTCAATATCGTTTACTTCTCACCATCAATCCTTTTCTCTCCTGTAATTGCACATATTCCCTCTCTCTCTCTCTCTCTCTCTCTCTCTCTCTCTCTCTCTCTCTCTCTCTCTCTCTCTCAATATCGTTTTCTTCTCCATCATTTGTCTTCTGAAATTGTCGCACATCCGTTTCCCACTTCATCGTATATATTTCCTTCCACTCATTCTTGTCCCTCTCTTCCCTTTTTTATTCTCCTCTCCATCATCACATCACTTCTTCATCCCTTCACTCCTTGTGTTTTCATGATAACAGTTCCATGCTGACAAGACAAGTGACAAGTGGAAGTACTGGGAGAAGGCAAGTGCAAAACAAGGCTCAATTTTTTTTCGGTGAGAGAGAGAGAGAGAGAGAGAGAGAGAGAGAGAGAGAGAGAGAGAGAGAGAGAGAGAGAGAGAGAAACACACAAACAAACTAACAAACTCTGACACAGAACATACCTGATAGCATGGTCGTTCTTCCATCTGTGTGTGTGTGTGACTGGTTCTCTCACCCACCCATCCACCCACGGCGGTGCTATGTTAGGCTACCCGTCCACAGTATTCCCATGTGTCTCGTGGTTCGGGTAGCCTAACTAACTAACTAGCCTATTGTATTCTCAGGAGAGCACTGCCGCCAGTATGAGCGTCAATATCCTGCGAAAAGTAGGGGCAATGAACTAATTATGAACTTATAAATACAGAATAATGCTTCATGATAAAATTAAGTTGAACATTTTACCCAAACCAGGAATGTATGTAATCTTTGACAATGAAGACTAAATATAATGGCATTCCTATTTTAGCATTACAGAATAGTCGGCCATCTCTACCACATAATATGATAATTATAGGAGTTTGAAGTAAATTGTCAACAGTCAAGCTCAGTTCATTCAGTTACTCTCATCTATAGCCTAATAGTGCCATATCGTCTTGTGGAAGTTCCTTTGAGTTACTTTCCCCTCTATAAAAAAAAAAAAAAAAAAAACTATCAGTCTGAGACATTATGAAACACTGGCTATGATTAACGGGAAATGATATGGATATAATGTAATACCGACTGAACCAGAGATAAATGTTTCTCATCTTATCAGACAACAGGGTGACGATATATATTTTGTTTTTCGAGGGGTACTGTATATACATGTAGTCACGAGTCTTAATAAATATCCAGGTCTTGTTGAAGTTTCTAATCTGCATGACATATCAGTGAACCAGTTAAGGGGGAAGTTCAGTGGTGGTAAATCTGGAGCAACTGATTCCTCCAAACTATTCCAAGCAACAGGCCACCATTATTTTTGTTCATCTGGTCATGTTTTATGGCATATTTTGGAGGAATCAAGACGCTCTAATGAACCAAAAGTAGATCATCCCCTTAAAACTCCAATTATCCTGTCTCATACAGGTACCTGCTGAAGCTCATAATACCCCATCAGGTGATTCGAAGCAGCAGACCTGGATACTTATGCACGTGATTGTACAGTCGGCAGCAAAAGTCGTGTCTCCTCATTAGCGTTTCTTGAAGGATAACATAAAGGATAATCACGGAACCAACACATTCACCACCAACACAGAATTACAATATCCAGGGGGTAAATTAGTCAACTACTCTTGAGTTTTCATTTTACGAGCGTGTGAAGATTATATTTCCATACTTAATTCATTACTTGGTAGATGTGGCGACAGGACTTTTACCGCCGACTGTACAAAACACTTCCCCTAGTAGTCTAAGTACGGTACTGTAGGTAGGCTATAGGAGGTATGTAATTAAGGGGAGATTCTCTTGTTGGTAAATTGGAAGGTCTCTTAATTCCTCCAAACTACCCCACGAAACAGATTCCCAATTAGTAACATTATGGGTTGTCTGTATCCTGGCATAGTTTGGAGGAATCGGTAGCCTTTAAATTAACCTAAAAGAAAGTCTCCCCTTAAGGACTTCAGATTCATCAACGTCTCTTGTTTGATGTTTGCTCGTTACATACAGGGAGAGTCTTTCTTGTGTCCGCATCCTGTTAATGACCCAGAGAGATTAAAGTAAAGAACCAATATTGTGTCGTAAGTATAAATAAATGATTGCTAACAATATTTCATTCATTACTAATCTTCTCATTATTTGTCATTATAAATACTGCATTGTTTATTGTGTGCACGGCCTCCCCTTTCCTCGCTTCCATTGTGGTATCATTGTTTTCCTTTTCTTATACCCCCGGGGTCCTCTTTCTAAAGTAGTTCCATGCACCACTCTTCCTTTCAGTTCCCCGTACACAGCAGGAGGCCTGTTTGTTTCCTCACATGCTTTGGCCTTTCCTACATTTTTCCGAGTTAGCCTGTTATTGTCGAGGGAAAGTCGTGTGTGTGTGTGTGCTGGTGGCAACATAGCCTCAGCACCCAGCAGTAGTATTAAGGGCCATCGTATTCAAGAAAATATCAGGTTTGTCGTGCTGTCTTCTCTTCGTGAACCAGTGAATGTTAACTAGACCATAATATGTATAATTGTCTAAATCAATATACAGTACATTGCGTTTACAATTTCGTATGCAGAAAGCTAAACGTAAATGCAACTCATTTTATGATCGGTAGGCCTATAATTTATGGTATGTTGTTACACAGATTGTATTTTCGAAAACCCAATATATTTTTGTGGATCAGTAGGCTAGATGGCGATGTATGCCACCGTGAACCTGTGACTACTTGTTAAATAGTATGGTCGTAACACCCAAAGTCTTTGGGGAATTTTAATGGAAGGATATGTGCTGATATGATGGGCTTAAATATAATTAACTATTGTGAGGCTTGTGTGAGTGTGCTTTCAGGTAATCTGAAATAAGTCGGACGTTATTGTACATCCATTGTGTTCAGTTATTAAAATCAGTTATATCATCTGGAGCTTGATTATGCAGCCATCGATTATATTTTGATCTTTTTCAATGGCATCAGGTAAAGTTGGACATTACACCCATGTAATATGAATGGGTGTAATGTCCAACTTATAGCAAAGCAGGTGGTAAGAAACGTGAGCCGTCTAATGGAAGTGAAATGATGCGTGTCCGGCTGGCGTCATAAATCTGATAGTGTGTGTGTGTGTGTGGAAACAGTCAGCCTCCTTTTCCCCTATATAGTCTCTATAGGCCTACTCTGGTGTGGCTCTCATCTTCACACCACCAGTAACAACATTATCAACGGCAAAGAACAATAATTAGGGACATTAGCAACTACAACAACAACAGTAACAACAATAACAAAAACTACAACAGTAACATCGAACCTATTAGCAACGTAATGCTTTATTGATGTTTGATGTGACTGCATGCTTCTGTGATGTCTTGTGGAAAAGTCGTATTCTGTGTTGCTTTGTGTGAGAATGAGAGATAGAAGAATAATTTTATGTAGTGTGGAAGTGAGTGATAAATATAAGATTGAGTCCTATCCAGTGTTAGAGTGAGAGAAATAAAATTGAGTGTGATGTGAAAGTGTGGTAAAGAGGGTGAGTGTATAAGTGAGAGGGAAGGTGTAATGTGTTCCGATATGAGGAGAGAGAGAGAGAGAGAGAGAGAGAGAGAGAGACGGAGTGTGTGAAGTGAGGGTGTTGTTATGGGATACCGTGGCACCAGTCCTTATGTTGTGATGAAGTCCCTGATCTCTCTCTCTCTCTCTCTCTCTCTCTCTCTCTCGTTATTCATTCTTCCTCCTACCTGTCTCTTCATCTTCTCGTTCTTCCTTTCTGACAGTTTTCTTTTCTTACTTCTCTGTTTGCCACCATCTCTGTTCTTTAATTTAAGGGACCCTGTGATGTAGTCAGAAAATTGGAGTTAAACGAGTCCTTCAAACATAGCCACAAAACACCACCTATATGGATTCAGAAGCCTCCAATTTCCATACACGATCACAGAATCCAAAATTAAGACAACGGTAGTACCTGTCTACCTTAAAACCCCACCCCGTCTGTCTGTTTGTCTGACGGATTACACCTGTCTGTCTCTCTCACCTCAGCTGAACGTATCCCTCCTCTCTCTCTCTCTCTCTCTCTCTCTCTCTCTCTCTCTCTCTCTCTCTCTCTCTTCATGTGTGTGAGGCGTGGTAACAACAGCTCATGAAGCTTCCTGGCGACTGGGAAGCTTTGTAATGATGTTGTTCGGTGGTACGGTAGGTATAATGTGCGACAACCGTAATACTAGTGCATTTGTCGCGGCTTCTAGCCGCTTAAATTGTATTTATTGGTTTGTGAAACCAGTACAGCTGGTTGCTATAGAATATGCCCCTTCACAAGCCCAGGCCCCGTGTAGGCATAATCTGGGTTGGAAGGGTCAATTCCGTGACGTTCATCAGAAGTAAATAAAAATTCAAATCTGGCGCTGTACTGAAAGTGGAGCCACCTGGAGGTGGTGAGGTGAGGTATTAAGCCCCTCCTCCGCTGAATACCGCTCGTCCACTCAAATGAGAAAGAAGTGAGTGTCTGCCGCATCGGGAGGTGGGTGGGACAGTAAAAGCTGTACTGGTTTCACAAACCAATAAATACAATTTAAGCGGCTAGAAGCCGCGACAAATGCACTATTATTGGTATAGTGAAACCAGTACAGCTGGTTGCTAAGCATGCGATGCGGTAGGTGGGAGGTGAGGTGGAGGCAATCACGTGCTAGTTAAGAGTGGTTGAGAGCGGAGGGCAGGAAAGGTAACCGAGCCCGGTGAGGCAGCAGCTAACGCCCCTCCCGACACTGGCTAGGTGAAAAGCCGTGGTGGGGGAGAAGTAGCGTATACCATAAAACCGTAGACCATTCTGTTATAGACCAGAATTGTTACACATAAAGTCTTTATAGGTAGACTCAAGGGTTCGGGTCTAGGAGAGGAGGGGGGAGGTTCCCATGGATACTCCCCCCCCCCCTTTCCTTCCCCCCCCATTCCCCCCCCCCCCCCTTATTCAAGTCTTCTGAGTTAGGGCTATGGCCCTCGCTTCAGGTAATGTAATCCCGAGGGGATGAAGGAGGACACTAGGATCCAGATATCCTGTGTAATAATATCTCCTGTCACTCATCTTAGTTAATAATTGTTTGGAAAATGAATACACAAGAATTCCGTAACAATGTAATTTATTATATATTCTCTTTCACCATATGTACACGTGAAGAATGGGGATGAGTATGAAGCTGTACAAGATGTGGATGAGGTCTGGGATGATGTGACGGGACTTAAATCACCCGACCTTTTCTCTTCGGGCGGCCCCTCCCCCCCATGTGTCTCCCGCGGGGACCCTGGGGAATAGGAGGTGGAGTACCCATAGCCACACAGGGGGTAGGGGAGAGCGAGTGGAACAGGTACCTCGTCCTGAAGGAAGAAGTGGACGCCCAGCCCCCTAAATCCCTGACCCTCTCCACCGAGTGAGTCCTGAGGAAGGCGAGGGAGGCGGCCACGCCCCTAACGCTGTGAGCCCTCGGGGCGTGTCCGGGATCCCCGTTCTCTATCACTCGGCAGAGAAGGCGAGCGATTGACCTAGGGAAGAGAGGGTTACCGGACCTAGAGTTGTAGAAGAGGTGGTCCGGAGAAGCCCCTCTCGTCGCCTCCACGTATGCAACAAAGGCGTGGACTGGGCAGAGGGGGTGGAAATTTCCATCCCTCAGGAACGAGGGTACTGCGAGAGGGCCAATTCTGTCGTCAGCCTGCTCGTTCTTAGCTAGAAAAGCAGGGGAGGGGGAAATGGTTAAGGAAGTAAGGTTAGGGGTTACTGAAGAAAAGGCTGTGTGACGGGTCAGGGCTGCCAACTGAGAAGCCCTGTAACCTGTAGCTAAGGCGAGCAGGAAGAGAGCTTTCTGGAGGAGGTGACAAACCTCCAGAGGGACCCCCTCGAAGGTCAGGTAGGAAAGGACACGATGAAGGGACCAGGAGGGTGCCTGGGCCCGGTGAGGTGCGGTCCCCGCCCGAATCCCCATCCTCAGGAGAGAGAGAGGCCTCTCCGAAACCTTAATGTTAAAACCCAGGAGGAGGGGATCAGACAGGGCTGCGTGATGCGCAAGCACCGTCGCCGGGGCCCTGTTGGTGGAATCGGCGAGCCACGTGAGGAATTCCAGGACTGTGTCCTCCGAGATGACCCTGGAGGGGTGTCTTCGCAAGAAGTCCTGGAATCTTTTCCAGCACGATTCGTATTGTCGCACCGAAGACTGACGATGAGCCCTCAACATCTTGTCCACTGTCTCCTTAGTGAACCTTTTGCTGAGGACTCCCCGTAGAAACTCCAAGCGTGTAGTTTCAGTGACGCTTGGAGTGGTGCAGACAGGGTGCTGGAGAGGCACGCCGATCCCAACTGAAGGGGATGCGGGCACCACCGGGACAACTCTCCGAACCACGGCTGTGCTGGCCAGCGGGGGGCTATGAGGAGAACCCTCCCCCTGAAAGTGCGCAGCTTGAGGATCGCCTTCAGGAGGACTGAAGTGGCTGGGGGTGGGAAGAGGTAGAGATGACCCCACCTGTTCCAGTCCTCCGTGAAGGCGTCCGGGCCTCCCGCCTCTGTTCTGGATGAGAAAGTCAGGAACAGAGGGAGTAGGGCCGTGGATGGGGAGGCGAATAGGTCCACCTCCGGTGTCCCGTAGCGAAGGCAGAGAGACTCGAACACAAGGGGACGCAGTTGCCACTCGACTGACGTCCCCCTGAACCTGGATAGGGCGTCCGCCCAATCGTTCTCCCGCCCTGGCACGTAGCGGGCCGAGAGGTGAATGTCCCTCTTGGCCGCTATTGCGAAAATCTGTTCTGACAGGGACAGGAGAACTTCCGACCGTACGGTGCCCTGTTTCTGTAGGCACTGCACGGCCGCAACGTTGTCCATATCGAAGCGGACGCCTATCCTGGCAAACTGAGGGTGTCTGTTGAGCCATTCCTTCGCTACCATCAACTCCCGGGCGTTGATGTGCAGTAGCCTTTCCCCTTCCTTCCATCCCCCGCACCGTTGATGTCCCAGGCAAGACTGGTATCCCCAGCCTACGTCCGATGCGTCTGTCGCCACCGTAATCCCCGGGGGAGGGAACACCCAGGGGACCCGCTGACGCAGGGCACCGGGACGTAGCCAGGGGCGAAGGAGGCGGTGGAGAGAGGGGGACACTTGCCTGGGAAGGTCCCTGTGTGTGGGGGACAGGTGGAGGTTTACCTCCCGCGTCAGCCTCCTGTGTTTCAGTCGTCCCAGGGGCATTGCAGGGGCCGCGAAATTTAGGGACCCGAGCAATGATTCCCACTGGCGGCGAGAGAAAGTACGGGAAAAATGCGCCCGGCGGACGTGGCGGAGGGTCCGGCGGGCGTTGTCTGGAGCGAGAGAGAGGGTGGCCGAAAGAGAGTCCCACTCTATTCCTAGCCAACACAGCTTGCGAGTGGGGGTGAGAGAGGACTTGGGGATGTTCAACAGAAACCCCATTTCCTCTAGCACTCCCCTCGCTACCCGGACGTTGTTTGCTACCTGCTCCTTGGAAGGGGCGTGAAGCAACCAATCGTCCAGGTACATGAGGGTGGGGACACCCGCCTCTGCCAGACGGGATGCCACCACCCTCACGAGTTTTGTGAAGACTCGCGGAGCTAGAGAAAGACCGAAAGGGAGCCTGGTAAACTGGAACGTCTCGGTCCCCACCTGGAAGGCCAGAAAGCGGCGAAACCTGGGGTGGATCGGGACGTGCCAGTAAGCATCCTTGAGATCCAGGGATGCTAACCAGTCTCCCTTCCTCAGAACTGTGCGGACCTGAGCAACCGAAACCATCCTGAAATGTAAAGTTTTCACGAATTTGTTTAGCTTGCTCAGGTCCATCACCAATCTCGTTTTTCCCTGATCCTTTTTGGGGACCGTGAATAAACGAGAAAGAAAGACCCTTCCCGTCGCCCGCTCCACTACCCCTTTTTCCCGCATTTCCCGCACATGCGGGACGACCGAAAGTGACACTTTGGTTGAGGCAGGAGGTAGACGTAGTGGCTGTAACGGGAGAAGACAGGTGTCAGTGAGAGTACCGTTAATCCTAATCCCCCGGGGCCCGAGGGACCCGGGGTGGTTGGGGGGAGAATGACAGGAGAGGCAGAGATTTTGACCGCAAGGGAAAATCTGATTTTGACCTAACGGTAGCCCAAGGACGGGATTAGGCATAATTCATATGTCAGACAGTAAGGATGACAGTTACTCACCGGAACAGTAATCCAGGGCCATGACAGGCCCTGGCGAATTATCCTTGCTGCCCAGCCGTGGGTGGGCCAGGCTGCTGACCACCCTGTGAGGCAGCCCAGAGTGGGACCCTCAAGTGGCGCGGTCCTTCTGGGAGGGGTGGTTGAAGGACTTGGGCTTCGCGAAGGGCTTGGCGACCTGTCCCCTTCCTCGAAAAGGCTGCTGGCCCCTCTGGGAGGGCCTGTTGTGTGCTCTCGGGGGAGTGGGATAGGAGGGCCTCGGTAGCCTGGAGGGCTGGGAGGGCCTCCGGGGCTGGTAGGCTGGTCTGGCTGGCTGTGGGGCACGTGGCCTACGGACAAACAGAACGATTAGGACCCAAAATAGACCCGAAAAATCCTTTCATTTCACCCCGTGACAACTCGGGTAAGACGAACACGAGAGGTACTTACTTGGAGGTGGAAGGTTTTGGTAAATTAATTACCGTTGGGAGGGAGGCGAAGATCGTGTCTGTCGCCGGTTGGTCAAAGAGGGCGGGGGACAAGGGGACAGCTCGTACCACTCCCCTCTGTGCCATTTCTGGCGCAGATTTAGCTGCCGCTTGGCGGGCTGCCAGTCTCGCCTCGGCGAACGCCTTCGCCTCCTCCCGCATGAAGTGGGTAGCCATTGCCGCCACGCCCTCCATCACGGTGGCCATGGAAGAGAGGGTGTCACTGTAAGGGGTAAACAAAGAAAGAACCGAGCGAACCCGGGGATAAGTACCCGGGAGTAACAGGGAGACCCTTCACCCAGCATCCCTACAAACATGATACACGAGAAAGGTACTCACGCTAGCTGTACACCCGACATCTCGTGGTAGGAGTTTGTTAGGGCGTTGAGGCAGTCCCTAATCAAAGAGGCGGCTGCTCCCGTGGAGATGGTGTGGGCCAGCTCCAGACGGGTAGCAGACTCCGCCTGCCTCAATTTACCATCGGGCTCCTTCAGCTGATAGGGGACCGGGGGCTCCTTCTCCGTCTTCCACAGGCACTCCCTCAAGCCCGGGGGAGCCCGGGAATGAGGGAGGATGACGGGGAAAGACGGAGGAGGGGGCTTCCTGGGCGCGTTGTTCCTCTGGTGGTCCAGGGACTTAAGGAGAAGGGCTGGAATATCCAGGTCCCCTTCACCCTTATCCCCCGGGAAGTACGCGTCCGGGGAAAGGAGGAGAGCCGTGTTACCGTGTGAGCGGTCAATCCTCCAAGCCCCGGACAAGTGTAGCTGGCTGTACTCCACCAGGAAACCCATCGCGTCCAGGGTAGCCGCAGAGGACACCCTAGCTGAAGTGGGTAAGGGCGCTGAGATAGGACGGACCTTGTAGAAGGGAATAGCCTCGCCCTTCTCATCCGCCCCCCACTTCACCACGACGTCATCCCTCCGTATCCACACGTCTGGTTGAGCTGTGTCCGGAGACCAGGCCACCAGTCTGCCCTCCTCCGAAGAGTGGGTCCAAGCAGGAGGAAGGAGAGACCAAGAGTAGGGAAGGTATCCGTCTCCTGAAGGAGGGGGTGACGGGGACGGGGGTGCGGAGGTAACCAACTCCTCAGCTACGTCCCCCGACGGAGACTCGAGCCCTGGGGAAACGGGAGGCACGAAAAGGACTCCCACATCCCCGGGAGGACTCGAGCCCTCGACGGGAGCAGCAGCGGGAGGCGGGGGAACAGGAGCGGGTTCCGTAGCGACAGCCTGAGGTTGCGCGACGGAAGCCCCAGGAAAAGCGTGAGGAATAAGGGTGTGGAAGATTTTAACTATCTTCCTCGACGAGGGGCTGTCCCCCCCCCGCTTACCCCTGCGGGAATTGCGGGCGGGCGAAGGAGAGCTCCCCGACGACGAAGAAGAGGAAGAGGACGACGAAGACGAGGAGGAAGGAGAACGGCGACGAGCACGGGACTTCCTGGAGTGGCGGGACCTTTTAGCCGAACGCTTGCGTCCTCTAGAGAGGCCTGAGGAGCCAGCTCTAGCAGGAGGCGAAGCTGGGGGTTCCCTGCTGGGCCCTTGTACCGGTGAGGCAGTCGGGGGAACCAGCGCGACAGACTCGCTCGCTTCCCGGGGGGATAAGCCCCGAGAAGGAGTCGTAGTACCGTCTAGGGAAGCAGGCTCAATCTCTCGGGCCTCAGGAGGTTCTAGCCCCTGAGACTCCGAGAGACAGGAAGAAGGGTAACGGGTCCTGAATAAACCCAGGTCCGCTCCCAAAATCGGGTCCACCCACGCCAAAGAAGAACCGTCTCGTTTGTGGGCCATTCTCCTAGCCCTCGTCCACGCCATACGAAGAGAAGCAAGGGCAGGGAGTTTGGAGCGGGCAGAAGGGGAGGTAACCCGACACAACTCAGCCCAGGGGCGGCACACACCACACGCCAAAGGGTCGTAACCCAAGGGAGTGAAGCAGGGTGCGTGAGGAGAACAGTGCAGGTGTCCGTCAGGCGAGACCCGCACGGTACATCCTGAGGCAGCACAAAGGGCACGAGTAGGCTGGGGGAGAAAAGAATACACAAACATGGGTTAACACGTGCAAACACTGGAACACAAACCCATCCTCCCCGAAGGAAAGAAGCGCGGGACACGCCCGCTGAACCTGGGGACCAGAACACAATCCCCCACACTCGCGCAGCCGCCCAGGGAAAAAAACCCCGTAAAACCATAATCGTCCGCCACATGGAGCGGGTAAAAAAGGAGGCCCCCCCGGACCGAAGAACCAGAAGGAGGGGTAGGAGGGGACCCGATAGCCTGAGAAGAAACACTCCAGGCTGAAATAATGGAAAAAACCCCAAAATAAAATAAAAAACCCCCGCTCGGGAGAGGAAGGGAGAACCAGGGCACAATTCTCCCTCCCCCTTACCGAGAGGGGACACATAATAATCGGGGGAGGTAAGAGGAAGGTCTGCAAAGACCCCATGTGGTCACCACGTGGAGTGGGGAAGTCCCACGTGGAACCCACTAATCTCGCTAAAAACCCCAGAAAACCCCGATAAAATACACATGAAGAATGTACTAGTGGCAGGAGGGACAGTGAAATAGGGGACAGACGGAGAAAAACTCCGAAAACAGGGGCTGAAAAGCCCCCTTCGCTTAAGGAAAGAACTAAGTCCTAACGAAGAAAAAAACCCCATAAACACATAAAAACCCTCCTAGAAAACACACAATATACATCTGCAAAGCAGGCCAGCCACTAGAACACAAAAGAAAAATTAGCAGGAACACGCGACACAATACCATAGCGTAGCAGCGAGGAGCGTAGATGTTGACAGGCGTGTGTTCCGCGACAGAGTGGACGAGCGGTATTCAGCGGAGGAGGGGCTTAATACCTCACCTCACCACCTCCAGGTGGCTCCACTTTCAGTACAGCGCCAGATTTGAATTTTTATTTACTTCTGATGAACGTCACGGAATTGACCCTTCCAACCCAGATTATGCCTACACGGGGCCTGGGCTTGTGAAGGGGCATATTCTATAGCAACCAGCTGTACTGGTTTCACTATACCAATAATATCTAGTGTGGCAGAGTGGACGAACTTGTACGCACTTACTCGGTCTGTGTCTTTATCTTTATGTTTGTATAGTAGTAGTGGTGGTGGATGTAGGGAAAGGTAGGTGTGTGTGTGTGTAAGTTGTGCATGACTTGTGGTGTGCCTGCAGTGGAATTTCAGTCTCATGCATCAGTCTCCCTCACTCGTGACCTGCCCTTGACCTCTTGTGACTCTTCCTGACCCTTGCCACCGCAGAATGGGGTCAGTAAGAAGCCTGTCTGGATCCCACCCAAACTCAGTCTGAACCTTCTCTAGAGTTACTCACCACACACCAACATTCGAATTGTTATAGAGAAGCTACAGAAATATATAGAGTTTATTTACAATTGTGGTCAGTAGCAACTTATTGGTATAGAGTCTTTCCATATTATTTTATGGTCTGCCTCAGCCCTATAAGACTCACAAGTGACTCATCTGTTGGTGATAATAATAATGTTCTGCGTGAATGATCCTCTATTTTAAGGGGGTAATAAACTTATGGTACAATAGAGTGCATTCATTCCCCCAAACAGGACCAAACTGCCAAAAATAATAATAATGCCCTGAGGCTTGAAATAGTTTATAGGAATCAGATTGCTACAGATTTACCAATAACACTGTATTACCGGTATCCCCCTAGCAAGAATAAACTATGCAATTCCCTCAGTAGGACTAAAAGGCATCGCACTGGAGGAAGGACCGAAACACGAATACAGAGAATAATATTGTTCAGTATTATAATATGGGGTCGATCTTTTTACTCTTATAGCCTATTCTCTCTTCACCTGACCTTCATGTATTCTCCTCCCCTTTGAGATCATTCAACCCTCTTCACTCAGCGCCTTCTATACTTTTCTTTGCATTCCACTCCTTCCTTTCCTTACATTCCCCTTCCTTCCTTTCCTTACATTCCCCTTCTCCTTTTCCTTACATTCCCCTTCCTGCCCTTTCCTTACATTCCCCTTCTCCCTTTCCTTACATTTCCCACCCTTTTCCTTTCCATATTCCCCTTCCTTACCTTTTCAGCTCCCGCCCTTTCCCTTTCCTTACATTCTACCACGCCCTTTCCTTACATTTCCCGCCCTTTCCCTTTCCTTACATTCCACCACGCCCTTTCTTTACATTTCCCGTCCTTTCCCTTTCTTTACACTTCATTCCTCCACCCTTTCCCCAATTTCCAACACCAAACTCTTCCTTCTCCCTGTTAGTGTACTGCACATCTCACTCACCTCTTCCCCTTATCTCGCTCAATATTCCCCTTCCCTCCTCATCTCAGTGCCTTCCTTCCCCTCCCCTCCTCATCTCAGTGCCTTCCCTCCCCTCCCCTCCTCATCTCAACGCCTTCCTCCCCTCCCCTCCTCATCTTAATGTGCCTTCCTCCCCTCCTCATCTCAGTGCCCTCCTCCCCTCCCCTCCTCATCTCAGTGCCTTCCTCCCCTCCCCTCCTCATCTCAGTGCCTTCCTCTCCTCCCCTCCTCATCTCAACGCCTTCTTCCCCTCCTCATATCAAAGCCCTCCTTCCCCTCCCCTCCTTATTTCAACGCCTTCCTTCCCCTCCCCTCCTCATCTCAACGCCTTCCTCCCCTCCTCATATCAACGCCCTCCTTCCCCTCCCCTCCTCATCTCAACGCCTTCCTTCCCCTCCCCTCCTCATCTCAACGCCTTCCTTCCCCTCCCCTCCTCATATCAACGCCTTCCTCCCCTCCCCTCCTCATATCAACGCCTTCCTCCCCTCCCCTTCTCATCTCAACGCCTTCCTTCCCCTCCCCTACTCATCTCAACGCCTTCCTTCCCCTCCCCTACTCATCTCAACGCCTTCCTCCCCTCCCCATCTCATTGTGCCTTCCTCCCCTCCCCTCCTCATCTAAACGCCTTCTTCCCCTCCCCTCTCTTGTCACGGAGCTACACAAACACAGGCAGACCCTTCAGTGCCTGTTGGGGGGGGGGGGGAGAGGGTCAAGTACTGTATGGCCCTCACTGGCACTCTAGCCTGGCACTCACTGGAGGGGGGGGAGAGAGGTCCGA